>JAUMHL010000002.1:10923424-10942009 GCA_032362345.1 Sandelia bainsii | reverse complement strand
ACTGAAGACATGTATCTTTTCATGAAAAACATGGTCATTCCTATGTGTGTCCAAACTTTTGACTGGTAGTGTATATGTTCATTTATGTTATGTATTACTGTTGGAAACAAATACTCACCAAAATATTATCACTATTTTTAGACTCTCAAATATAGCAAATAAAAAACATTGATGTCAAAATTGCTGTACTAGTCAAGTCATAATTAACAAACTGGATCGAAGCAGCATCCAACTGCATGTACAGTACAGAAACAGCTATAAAAAACAGTGGACACTAACATAGCATTAATAATGCAGTAAAACTAAGACATTTTCTGTTAGTAGCTCTGTAGAGTACTATTAATGGTTCTTTGAGTTTTATTAGACTTTTTATTACCATATTCTATGTTTCCATTACAATAAACTATAATTAACTTCAGTCATAAGCAACATTTCTGAAAACACCATTTTCAGCTCTTATGGGTCCAGTTTAAAAAAATTGTTTCTTTGCAGCAGAGTATTACAATGTTTATTGGACAGATAGAAATGAAGATTGTTTTTCCAACAGAACGCATGGAGCTCTGTCAACATAACTTGAATTATATAAAAATTAAAGTGTGAGCTGTAACAGCACAAATGTTTTCTCACTTACTGCTTACAAAAGGCACTTCAGAGTTTCTTTTACTGTTAGCATCGGTACTTCATATATTTGCTATGATTATTATTCTAACTTATAAAGATTAGCCTTAGATAATTGTATGCTGCATTCATTTTGAACTAAACTTTTACATTGTAAAACAACTGCTGCAAAAAAAACTGAATAACAGGAGGAAAACAGCTAAATATAAATATACCTTCTAGCTGTTTTGTTATTCTCTTTATAGTGTGGTTGAAAGAACTTTCCTACAAATCACCATACAACTGTTATTTCTACTCTAGCCTCACCTGTGACAGTTCTGCATTGAACCTCACTTCACCTCACAAACTGGATCAGATCCACATCCACATTGAACCGATGCCAGAGTCGCATCCCTGGCAGCTATCATAGGTTACCAGTTCAGTTTCAATCAATAAGTTTATAAATAATATATAATCTATTTCCCTGCACACACACGCTGTACACACATCTGGCCCTCACTGCCTCCCCTTCCACTTTCTGCTGACAGGATACTCACAAGAATTTTCTCCTCACACATTTCTAATCAGCATTTGGCTGTGCAATTAGCATATGTAAGTGCATTAGCATAGCATCCAGCACTACCCAGACACTCTGCAAAGCTGTTTGATAACCCAAGTCTCTGTGAAATGTGTGTGATGCCACGGTGTTCTGTGTGCATGTGACAGATGGTTTGTGAGTCTCTACTGAGTGATACTGGAAGCTACCGAGGAGAAGTACAGCAGAGGAGGCTGGGGACCAGTTACATTTGTGTTGTTTTTCACTGTCTCTTAAAAAGGCTATTTTAATGCAGCTTTTGCGGGAAACTTTAGTTTATTGCACTATGTTAGCACCTGAAGATGCATAGTGATGTTATTCTCTGTAAACTACTTAAATTTAAATAATCCAGTGTTAGCAGTGAAAGTAGTGTTTTATATAATATATTGTATTTACAAATTGCAGTGCTTATGGCAAAAATTTAAAAGAAAGAAAGCACTTTAAGGCAAGGCAAGATTGGTTTCAAGGGTAGTATTGCTGACATACATCCATACGTTGGCCAATTTAGTTGTTTAATGTAAGTGTCTGATTTTTTTAGGATAATTGGTCAGCTATAAATAGTGTTTAATTATGTGGAGAAAGTGAAGTGAAGTTGTTATCTACATAGCTGCTGTGAAATGTTTCATAAGAATGTTGCATTTGTTTTTAAAAGTCCTTTCCTCCTTTTCCGTATAAAAATAGTTTATTATTGTCATTTTTACTCGTTATGGTATGTATAAGTTTAGCCACTCCTAAAATATACAAAATAATACCTTGTTTTATATGTGTAACCTAATTAATAAATTAATAAATCATGATTTGTATGCGGAGCCCACGATCAAGAAAGAAAAAACAGAGAGTCTACATAAAAGCTGTGTACTGGTTATTATTAATGGAAATGTTGCAGTGTTGCATGATTTTTCTTTAAATGCTGGAGGAGATGTATATAAATGGACAAGGTCGAGATGAAAACAGTGGTGTGTCATTGCCAAAACACTGAAAATCATCATTTTGTATTTTTTGTATGCAGATAGTCTCTAACTTCAACTCATCATCACAGGTCACCACAGCTACAAGCTACATGAAATCTTAGGGGCTGTATTTCAGATATTTCAGGTTGCAGTTTTCTTGCATTTGCACTAACAATCAATGGTCATATTTCATGCAGAAAACCATTATAAATGAGGCAAACATACCACCAACCTCAGCATTAGTGGTTTACAGTGTTTTACGTACAGATTCTCATTTTCATTTTGTATCCGTATCTGTCAACAGCATATTTATAACCTCTTAGTTGTGTTTTTGTACAGTAATAAATGGTAAATTCATCACATTACATGGAATCTAGGATACAAAAATGTGGGAATACATCAAACCATCTTTTTCCTTCAGCTGTAATGTTACTACTACTACACACAGTACCTTTAGTACTACTGATAGTGGGTGACTGATGTCAGAGCTGCAGACACTGACAGTTCTGTGTGGCTTTCTCAAACCAAGTTCACCATACATCTGCAGCCGTGACCTCATTTAATCTGCGAGTTGTATGCACCCACTCCAGCTGAGCCTGCTTCACAGCCACCAGGATCAAAGAGAGATTGGTAGTAGTGAGTCAGTCATCCTTTATTCAGCTCTGGAAATATGTGGAGCACAGAGAGAGAGAAAAAAAAAACAGAAAACGTGAGTGGTGGGAGTCTAGCTTTAACTCATCTTTCTGCTTTGGTGTTTTCATACCTTTCATCTCTTCTCCACCTGTTCTCCACCAACCCGGCCCCACTGGGTCTCACTCCTCGTTTCCATTCCTCTCTTCTACACTCCCACCTTTTCATTCTGGCTCTCTGGCCTCCTGTCTTCCTCACTCCCCGTTCAACATTTTATCTTTCTATCCTCTCTCCTGACTTTCCTGCCAAAAATTCTCCCTGCACCTTTGAGGTCTACGTGTCATTCTTCTTCAGCTGTTGAGTGATTTGCTGCATGTTTCTCTCCACAATTTGCCATCCACTCTATTAACCAAGGTCAAAAAGCCCTGCGCTTAAACTCTAAGCCAACGAAATTCTCTCTCCACTTCTGCTCACTCTGTACATCAAATATGTCTGTGAAGATTCTCAGTCATCCATGTGAAGTTGTCTGAAAGTTGAGTCATGGCAACTGGACTTCTTTCTTGTAAGGTAGAGACGTTTCGCTCTGCATCCACAGAGCTTTGTCGATCTGTACATCAAACTACCAAAATTGAAAATTCTGTTTATGTGTGACAACATGCCCACACTGCATGTTTTTAGGCTGTTTTCATGAAGGTCTATGTCTTCACTAAAACATGAAATAATTAGAAAAATTACTACCTTGCTATTTTTTCCTAATTTGGTTAGCAAACTATAAATGGCTGCATTACAGTCAGCATGTAGACAGATCGTCAGGAAACTGAGGTCATGTTACTATTTATAATACAGAGATTATACACAATTTATCACACACATTTCTTAAGCTTAATCTAAAGCAAAAAAAGAATATCCATCCATCCATGTGTGATTGACTTTACTGATAATTTTAATACAAGAGGCACCAGAAAGATGGCTTCGTAACTTTATTGTCCTTGTTTTAGTCACTGTATAAATGTTTCCCTCATTTCTGAAAGCCTCAGTTTTCAGGTGTGAAAAAATGCCATTTTAGGCCAAAACGAGGCAAAAGATGCATTGCAGCTGGTGTAGTCTCAGTCATATGCTGTCAAAGTCAAATAAGGTCAGTGTGATGATGACAGTACTGTAGATTTTTAAAGAGATGGGAGCCATTTCTGAGTTTGAGTCAGATGTGACGTTCTTCAATCAGTAATAAAGCATTTGCAACAGTTTCAGCCTGACACTCACGTGCAAATAAGTTGTAGAGAGCAAAGAATGGGGTGTAATGTTGAGGTAGATGGAGAGCAGCATTTTGGGTCTTAAAAGATTTTGACACCGAAATCCAATTCCACCAAAGTGACTGACAGTGAAAAGGGCATGAAGTCTGAATTAGAGATGGAGCAGAAGAAGTATAAAGAGAACTAAATGGACTCAAAACTTGAATTAAATTCAAACACAGAGGAAAAAGAAATGCATTTTAACCGGCACGTGTAGACACATTTACATCAAAGCTTTTAAGGAGTTTATAGATTAATTGATTTAACAGATATATGTCTGTGTTAGTTTGTTTGCAGCTACCGGCTGTTTGTAGACAAAGTCGAAGCAGCAGTTCTGAAGCTCTGACTCTAAAGATTTCCCATTTTAAACAATCCACCAGCTGCTACCACACACACACACACACACTGCTTCTTATTAAGTGCATCATCAAAGTATCAAAGGCGGTCGATGTTTGAATTAGCCTTCTGTGTCTCCTTCGTAGTGTTCCTGATAACACATTGTCACACACTACATGGCGTCTGTGATGAGTTACACTGTTGATATGAATCATTCAGAGCTGAAGAGTGAAAGGAAGATTAAAGAGCAAAAGCATAGAGAAGGATAAAAAAGACTCGGAGGAGGAAAATTAAGAGGGAAACAGGTAGTGTGAAGAGGGAGAACTGCAACAAGGTGTGTGTGTGTGTCTGTGAGAAAGTATGTTGGCGCACCTAACAGGAGAAGGTGTGCTGTGTCATAATTTAGATGAATACTAAGCCCCTGAAATGAAAAGCACACAGAGCTGAGCTCCAGCGCTTGCACACACAAAACATACACACACACACTCTCCTGATGGTAAGACATTGATTGAGATGAAAGAGCATTATGTCTGTTTCTGACTCAATATGTTATGTGTATTAATGTGTTCTTTCCTTTTCTAACCCGTTTTTTATTTTTTATCGTATACATTTTTTTCATCTTCCTGATTTTCCTATCTCTTTATTTCCCATCCTACATTCTGTCTTTAATTAATTTACTCTGTCCCTACTTTTCTTTCACTACACTCCTTTCTTCCTTCTCCCTTCCTTCCCTATTTTCCTATTTCCCCTCCCTCCTCCTTCTGCTTCCTGGGACCCAGAGAAAGGTAACTGCTTTTTGTGGTGTGATTGTGCTTCACCACTGTTTTCAGTAATTGTTGGTTGAAGACTTCCACACCCTCCTCGCCCCTGTGCAATCACATCTGTCACTTCAGGCATCAAATCAGAGACTTTGCGTTGCCCAGAGTCACTGCTGCTCTTTACAGGAGTGCAGCTACTGAAGGTCTACATCACTGGTGTTAAATCATCAGAGAGCCAGACTGGCCATAGGCTATTTCCTGTTAAGAGTTGCATGCTGTTTTATAGTGTTTTAATCCCCCAGAGAGGGTAGAGAAGTCATAAAAGAACAATTTGTAATATGCGTGGCAAGGCCACTCATGCTGCTTTGGTGACACACTGCTCATATGTCCGTGAACGAATTTCACTAGAAGCATACACACACATCACACACACACTCATGTCCCATCATACTTTCCTTCCTGGCCACAGGCCGGGAGCATTATTGACCCAAAGTGTGTGAGCACACAATTAAGCAGAGGAGACAGGCTGGATAATGGACTCATAAACACAAAGAGCCCTCTGTGATAAATGCCAGCTGTGTTTGCCATATTTCTGTTTGTGTTTATGGTTATTCTGGAGCATGCGTTTGTGTGTGTGACTGTGCATGAAGCTGTTCAGCTGCATCTGGTGACACTGCCATCCAGTTGGCCTCTCTGCATGTCCCCACTCTCACTTTTTCACTCTGCGTTGTTTACTCATTCATTTCTACCCTGGCTGGAAACACATCCTCCTACCTTTTGTTCTGCAGCTTGAGTCACCTGTTAACGAGGAAGAGCTGTGTCTGTCTTTCATCTTGTTTGTGTGTGTATGTGTGTGTAGTATCTCCCACATGTAGCTGTGTTTCATCTCCCACCCACTGTCTGTATAAAGTTTCTTTCTCAGTGGAGCTTCCTCTCTCAGTCTCCCGCTCATCTTCCTCATTTTTATTTTCAATGTGGCCCCACTGTGAAACTGTGAAACACATGGTTTCCTGTGGCACTGGGACACACATCTGCCTCCCTGCATGCATACCTGCGTGTGTGTGTTTGCGTCAGCCAAAAGGGGCAATTGCCATTTTCAGTGAAAAAAATGATTTTTCATTTATGACAATTCATGTCACATGTTCAAGGGGCTCTAAGTATTCTGTTCATCAGATACACACTGATTGCTGAACAAGAAATAATGGCAAGACGAGCAAAGCTACTGGCAGCCTGTAAATGACATAAATAATGAAACAACCTTTTCACAATAAATGAGTTCACTAATTAGAGCAGAGCTCCAGCAAGAAATGTCTAGAGAAGAGGTATCATGATGCGAAATAAAGTAATAATACTTCTGTTTTCATTTGTGTTTAACTTATGCATGAAACGTCTTGCAATGGCGTTTTCTGGCTTCTCCTCCACTGCTGAACAGCTGACATTGCAAATGGTTGCAAGGAGAGGATTGGAAAGTTTTTGTTTCAGAACAGAGTACATATCCAAGGACAATGCTTGCAATGACACAGTTCATGATAAAGCATACAGAATGGGGGAAAATGATGAAAAAATGGGGAAGTGGGAACAAAATGTGGTTTGAAAGATTGGAAGGGATTTCAAATGGAAGGTAATCAAGATATTTCCAGACACTGCTGAAAAGCCAAACTTGATCCTAACTAACTTAAGGCCCCTGCTGATGAACTGCTAACGAAAATGTAAACTATAAATTGGCAATCATATCCACATACTGTATTGGCCATAAACTAGGTGCCCTCTGGGAAGAGGCATTAGTCCTTAAAATGTTTGATCACAATATGCAATAATGTCCAAACATGACTCTCACAGGAGTAATACTAAAGAGGAAAGCTGTAATCTATCTGCTGCAAACCATTTAGTGGCCACCAGTTTATTGAACTTGATAAATGGATAAAACCTGACTTCCCCACTTACAATATGAATGAACAAGTGTTACGAGATGGAATAAATATAATTAAGGTAAAAAACACACATTTACAAGAAGATGAAATCCTCAGATGGATGCAATGAGATTATTTGTCCTGTTTTGCGATTCTCTTAATCCTAAAGAACCTGCGACTACAGTGTCCTCTCCTTTCTCTCTGAATGTCTTTTCTTGTTTAAGTTTTCCTTTTTTCTAGTAATATGCAAAGAAACATAATTTGCTGAAATTCAAAGTTTAGGAAGCATGAAAGTCATCCACCTGGTGAAACATAATTATTGAATCACCTGTATAATGACACAGAATTTCCCACTCACTGCCCCTTTAACAAAGCACAATGTTTGGTTCATCTACTTTAAAGGTGTATCACTTTAAATGTGTTGTTTCTTACCTGCATCAGACATAAATACAGTACGTGATGTGGCCTGTGTGTCGTCTGTCTGTGCTTCAGGGACTTTGCCTATGTGGCGAGAGACAAAAATACACGAGTGCTGAAATGCCACGTGTTCCGATGTGATACTCCTGCCGCAGCCATCGCCACAAGTCTTCACGAAATCTGCTCCAAGGTAGGTGTCATTACCATCACAGCCTCCACGTGAATGAGCTTATCTGCTGCTCTGAAACAAGCTATCAAGCTTTAATCAGGGCGACTATTGAAGAGAGAGAGAAAACCCTTTCTCTGCTGCTGCAGTAGCTCTGCTGAGCTACTTTTATAAGTTTAAGGTTATAACTTAGCTGATACTCCTACATGCATGTTATATAAAACGCAGTCACAGTGCTCTGACAAGATTTCAGTTGATGTCTGCTAGAGATGAGGAGAAGGGCAGGTGACAGTAGGGGTGTGGGACATGGACTTTAAACTATTTCATAATATTTTATAATATTTTTGCAAAAGACCTGGCCATCAACAAATACTATATTAATCTAAAACAATGAAGTAAGCTTTGCCCAAAAATTGTTTTCCATTAAAGTGAAATACAAGATACCATGCCTGATACACAGTATGTCACACTAGTTACATTGTACAGGTGTTTCCCTCAGATCTGTTTCACCTGAGGTATTTGAGGTCAGTGTTAAAATTTAATATTTCCAACTTAAAGGTACAGTGCACAATTCTGGGAGAGGTTTAACATTTGTATCATCACCTAAACTAATTAACAACTCCCTTCTTTTGCAAATAGGTTGCAAAAATGAGAATGGGTTCTCACAGAGTTAACAAAACAGATATACAGAGCTAATCCTAGATTACTCTCATTACCAGCTTCTGTAGCTAATGTCACAACAGTAGCATATTTTTTAAAACTAGCAAGTTAACTAAACATCTGTGGGAAACAAAGTATTTTTACTGACCTGTTCAGCAGACACACAGCATTTTCCTCTCACTGTCTAATGTGTGCGCTGAAAACAACTCTGTCGGAAACTCCTTCAGCAAGAGCGCTTTAGGTGTAATCACATGGCCCAGCGCTTTTTCTGCATTTACAGCACAGAGCCAGCTACGTGGATACAGCTATGTGAGGTTTTCCGAGCACACATGATGGACAACTAGAGAAATATGAGGGAAATTATGCTGAATATGACAATATTTGTAATGAATTAGAATCATGGGCTGTACTCTTAAGAACTGTTTTTGTGGTTCCAACAGTGACGTCATTGAATTCTGAGTCATCAAAGAGCTCTAAATTCTAAATTCTCTGTCTTAAATCATTTATGTAATTTTTATGGACCAGATGCATGTGCACATCAACAGATTTATTTTTTTAAGTTTATCTCATTTGTCACCTGCAACACATTAAAGGTCAATGGATGCTAGCCAATGTACACTGCAATGTAATATATAATACATGAAAATGATATAACTTAGACATACAGTATAATACACCTGTTTAGAAATACTTAACTTATCACACACAAAGAGAAACCATTCTGTCCTTAGCCCTGCAGTGACCTTGTAAAGGGTAAATCCACTTGGAAATACAGATCTTGTCCCTAAGAGCCACGTTGGCCCATTTAGAAAGGAACATTTTTTTCTGTTAATTTCTTCTTATCTCCTACACAAAATTGAAGGAGGGGTGAGTATCTGTACATGTAAAGTATGTCTTATGTGTGTGTGCCCGTGACTTTTCACACCACCTATTTTAATCATAGTGGGATTTTCTCTTTACTGCAGCAGACAAACTTGGTGACCTGAGTCTTGCAGCTGTGCAGTGCACTAAGCGGCCTTCCTTTGTGCGTGTGTGAGAATGTGTGTATGTGCATTCATCATCTTGCATGTTCCCCTGTGAGCAGAGTTGCAGACTCACCTTAGACTTTGATTAATGACGCCTACAATTAATCAAGTATCTGTAGCAGGATGAGAGTGCAGCCGCTCAGTGCAGGGGCCATGCAGACAATGCAACATTCTTTCTTTTCTCTTTTACGAAAGTAGCCTTTTGAGAGAAAAAAACTATATATATATATATATATATATAGTGATTAGTTGTTTGAGGCTGAATGCCATAAACGGGATAGGGAAATAGCTAAGTATTTGTATTTGTTTGTTTTTATGAGATCTGTTGACAGCAGCAAAAATATAGGCTTTTGCCAGCCTCATCCTTTTTTGTTATAATGTGTGCTTCAGCTGTAATTTTTGTGCAGAGAGACATTTTAATGCTTATTTGTGAGACTAAGTCTAAGCTTATTTGACCATCCGTTGTGTCCATTTTCAACCATACCTTCCCTTCTCTTTTCCCCATTCCCACTCTAATCACTTACCTTTCTCTTTCTTCCCCCTCCTTTTTATTGCTCATTCTGTCCACTTCTCCCTCTGGTTTATCCCTTCTCTCTTCACTTATCCTCTATCTTTCTTTAGATTATGGCTGAAAGGAAAAGTGCCAAGGCTGCAGCTGGCAGCTCCTCCCAGACAGGCTCCGATGTACCCCTACAAGGTACGCACACACCCAAACACACAGACACACACACTTCTCTTTTTCTTTGAGTCTTCTCCTTTTGTGGTTCCCTCTCGAGAGAATTGGATTCATCAGCCTTGTGCTATCTCCCCTGCCGTGGTTTCTTGTCTCACATTACAGCAGTAATGTGAGACAAGAAAACCCTTCTCCATATCTAAAATCTTGCATATGCATTTTAAAAATGACCTTATCGCCTCAGGAGCAACTGTGAACATTTGTTAATAGAAAAGATAGCAGTGTTTGGTTCAATTGCACACAGATAATGCTGACTCCAGAACAACTCCTTGCTCCACATTCGCTGAGCTTTATCCTCAGCGTGCTAATTCTTTTCACCTTTTCCCATTTCACTAAATCCCAGTGCTTGTTCACCTCAGTCCCAAGTAATTATGGGAAGAAAGAGTAAACGCACCAGCACAATTCATCCTCAGCTGTAACTAGCTGTTGTGTATGTCTGTGGGGCGTGCGGGAAAGGAGTCCCAGCATCAGAATATAAAAGAATGGTATCGGCTTAACAGAGGCAGTCGACCTCATTAAAATCCAATTAGTGTTTTTCTTTGAGGCGAGGCCTGGTGCTCCACAGCACCCATCCCAACCCCAGGATCAAAGAACGTATTAGAGAAACACCCCTTACATCTTTTACAGTTATAACTTGCTTGAACTCACAATATTCTCATTCAAAAGTTCCAGTTTGTATCCAGTGAGACATGTTGTTCTTGAAGTGGACAGACCAGGATAATCGCCATGCTGTCCTCATCATCTCTGACCTGTGTCAGCGCTACTTTAAATATGGAATTAAAGTGTGAAAACCTCTCACTGTTAATTATTCATGTAACCCCTGTTTTCAGAGTTGTAGTAGGACATATACTGAATGTGTGACTTTTTTATGGAGCACTCTGATGAGGTGAATGTAGGGAAAAGCTATTATCCCTGATTGATTTCCCTTATTTAGTCCATGACAATCACATTGAGATTAATTGTACATTAATGAAATTCAAATTAAAATGTGTGTTGTGCAAATTGGGCTGAAACTCAAAATGTGCAAGATATAATATGTGGGATGATTCTTTTTACATTTAAACCAGGGATGTTGCATCTTAAACTAATGGATGCTATTAGAAGTTTTCATATAACAATTACCATACACGTGTCATTAGTTTGTATAAATTATCTCACCCACTGAAATAGATGTGTCATTTACAACAATAGGGAACATTTCATTTTGCCAGTATTCATGTTGCACTTGGTCTATATCTTTGAAATCCATCTTGTCAAGTGATAGAGCAAATACTTAATATTAATGTCAACATATTGAGAGGAGTTCTTCATTGTGCCCTGATTAGCATTGTTCTGAATTTTTTATTTTGTCTTTTAGCACAACAATCTATAGACCATGTAGTTCAACATTGATCCAGTCTTACTGTTTTGCATTTCACCTTGTCAGATATCATCTGAAACTTGTAAAGCTAATTACATGGTGTGCTAATTGTGAGATCCTAGGGGTAAAAGATGTTAACTCCTGCACAGATTGCGATGCAAGTGATAGAAAATCTTTGATCATTCTCATTCATCCTTTCTGCCTATAGGCCACTGTGTAAACAGACATAGCTGCGTTTGAGCTTGATTAAATCTTGGGTGTTTGTGTGTGAATATGTTTTCTTGTGCCCTAATCATGACAGCAGCATCCTAAAATATTAAAATATTCACCAGTGTTTGTTTATTTCTCAAATTTAAGCCAATTATCATGTGTGGACTTCTCATTTGGAATCTGGTGTTAGTTGTTGTTTAGTGATAAAATTCCCTATGGGTGATCTGTGTTTGTGTGTGTTTTCTCTCTTCAGAGTTTCCCATGCCAAAGACTGAACTGGTGCAGAAATTTCATGTGCTGTATCTGGGTATGACGTCAGTGTCTCGACCTATAGGTAAATCTGAAATCTAAACACCCATACATACACCATAAGACATTCTGCATCCTGTAGTAATTTTCTCCACACATTGTCTCATTGTTCACACGTCTGTGTTTTGTCCTTAGGTATGGACATAATTAATGGAGCCATAGACAGCCTTGTGTCCTCCACAGGCAAGGATGATTGGACTCCTGTCATACTGAGTATTGCTGACACCACTGTTACTGTCATCAAAGAAAAGGCAAAGCACTTTTTGTTGATATCCTGAGGACTAAAAAATAATTAAAAATTGTGACTATACCTATCAGTTAGGGAAGATCTAATAAAGATAAAACTAAAACTCTTACTCTTTGATGGCTGTGCAGGAAGAAGAAGAGGACGTGTTGGTGGAGTGTCGTGTCCGTTTCTTGTCCTTCATGGGTGTGGGACGGGATGTGCACACATTTGCCTTCATTATGGACACTGGGAACCAGCATTTCCAATGTCATGTGTTCTGGTGTGACCCCAATGCAGGAAGTGTGTCTGAGGCTGTGCAAGCAGCATGTGTGGTAAGCTCATATTTAATTGTTTTCTAGTCATGTCTACTTTTGCTAAGCTAACTGGCTGCTGTGAGTAGTTTCATATTGTCAGTTTCCTCACCCATGTAAGACAGAGAAAACGTGTACTTCCCAAAATGTCAGCCACAGACAGAAATCAACATATATGTTGCCTTACTTTTTAGTTATAATCCAAATTTAAAATGATAAAACATCACCTAACTGTCCCCTTTTTTTTCAGCTGCGATATCAGAAGTGTCTGGTGGCACGGCCGCCCTCACAACGTGCTGGTTCCTCCACCTCACCCTCTTCAGACTCGGTGACTCGGCGGGTGACCACCAGTGTGAAACGTGGCGTTCAGTCTCTCATAGACACTCTGAAACCCAAGAAACAGCCGTCAGAACTCCCCCAACAATGACCATCACAAATGACCACATTACCCTCCCCAGCCGACGCTGGATGCCACTCACACTACCGTCACGACCACACCTAATCAATACCAGCCATGGTAACCAATGATGTATATATAAGTTAACAAAAACCACTGCAGAGGACAGAAAGAAGAGCAATCCTTGAGTATGCCTGATGATAAAAAAGAAGAACATTTACCTGTTTCATGAGGAGGGATGGAAAAGCTACAGCATGTTTACTGGTGTCGCTCGTTGAACTTGGACCTTTGAACGCTGCTGTTTTTAAGTGAAAATCACCTGCTGGTCGTTACAGTATGTTTGATTTCTGGGCTAGATGGATTACTTGATCAAGCATTTTACAGACGGGATATGGGATTACCAAGACTGGCTTATGGAACCAATTTTTGATTTACTCAGTTTTCCTTCGTGCTCTGTCAACTTCTTTAACTGCCATGAGCTCAGTAAGTGCTCCTGGACTGGATTGCAAAGATGCTAAGATTTGCTTGCCTTCCAGGACAGAAAAGGAGTTGTCTTGCTGTCATGGGAATCTAGTAGGCGGGACATGAAAGCAACCATGACAATGACAGGACCTTTCAGCAGCCTCCAGCTGCCCACCAAATGGCATAAAAATGTTTTGATCCTTTGGATGTGTGACAAACTTGAAACAGAAAACAAAAACATCTCCTCTGAGGATGAATGAAGGGATTGTAATAATGAAGGAAAAGAGAAATTTAGGGCACAAATCCTGTAGATATGAGGGAGAGATGAGCTGTTACTGACAGACAGGGTTTTGATTTTGCATGTTTTTCGATGGGTTATGTTTTATGTTGGTGAGTTAATAAGGGTATTGGTAAGAAGATTGGTGTAAACACAAGAAACAGATGCTCTTAGCACAAGTCATCTCCACTTGACCATGACTGGATTTACACTGGCGCAAAAAATCTGGCCTATTTCTAACTCTCAAATGATTCTCTTCCCTGTATACAGAACTACAATCAGTGATTGTCCATTAACAATTTTTACTTTATATTCCTTAATGAATGACCCATTCAGCAAAAGAACATTTTTATTTTGAAGCTTTAAATTAGTTATGATTGTGATTTTGTTTGCTTACATTCAGACTAATCTGTTTAAGAGCTCAAGAGTGTCCTATTGCCTATGTTGAAACTTTACAATTTTCTCAGGAATCTTAATATATTCATCCAAGATTTATGTGGCTGCAAGAAATTCCAGACCCAGGCTTTTATTTTGGCAGATGTGAAGCTCTCATAGCTATATGAACAGTGGCACACAACAGTGTTATCCCTGCTTAGACAGCATGGAAAAAATCAGTGAGGGTTAACTATATTTCATTTCCTCCGTAGATCCAGCCAGTCAACTCCCACTCACAAACAAGTACACACACACACACACACACACACACACACACATCCAGCAGGAAAAAAGTCTGCTGTCACTGCTTTTAAAACCTTTACACTGCTCCTATGGCTCGGGGCCTCCACCTGCACTCCACATGAACTCTGATCAAAATGAAGAATACACACAAGGGAGATGCTGTAAATCATTTCATTTCTGTCCTTCACTCAGCTCTACACCATCTAAATGTAATCTGTTGTGACAATAAATGCATTACCAAAAGAAAAAGGAGCAGCTTCTTCAATTTGTCCTTTAATTTTTCCAGTCACTGGAATCCTGTGTAATAGCTATTCATCATGTAGTGACATTGAAATGACACTGGTCCAGCCCTGTAAATATATGCAGTTTTATTAGATTCTGACTGTGGCAAGGTTGTTCTCTATGGTACACAAAGACCCTTTAATAATGACAAGTACAGTTTCAGTTTACTTCTACTTGCATGCTTTATATACATTGGCAGTTCAATAACACATAACATGTGTGGTGTTAGATTTTCTTACTACAGTTTATTTAACTAAGCATTTGGCACAAAAGTTAATACTTTCATATTTGTGTTGGTTTTTGTGAGCTCAAAAACAACGGCCGGGATTTCACCATAATGTCTTTCAAGAGGCCACCACTGGATCGGGGTACAGTTTGAGATGGGGTCCTCCACTTGCTGTAGCTGAAGCTGGGGCTGAATCCTGTTCGACTGTGCTGGGATGGAAAGAAGTCGGGGAAGTGAACAGGAGGCAGGACAAGCACCACAGGCTTCAGCTCCTCCTGATGAGCTTTGCGAGGACGGACAACAGGTGTAGCAGAAGGAGGGGCAGGATGCAAAGTGGTTGTGGTGAAATTTGTAGTGTTGTGTACTGGGGTGATGGTTTTTGTGGGTGTGCTATTTTCTGGTTTGAAGGAGGAGGAGCTGGTGTTTCCTTTTCTGGAGAAGAAGGAGCTGGGCAGAGTGTTCTTTAAGCCTTGCAAGCGCAGTGCTTTGGCTTTTCCTGAAGAACAAAAACAATAAGACAGAGCACTACAGTACAGAAAGCTATACATATAATTTATGTCATATTTATGTTTTCACTCTACATTGCACTATATTCCACCTTGGACCCATTTCATCCACCTTTAAATTTTCTTTGTTCTTGAGTTTTTTGTATTAATGTTATTTTGTTTTTGTGTTTGGTATGGACCTTTTCTGGTTGTGGTTCTTTTCTCTCCTTTTAAACTGAGCTGTGACAAGGTAAAACAATTTCTCTCTGGGATTAATAAAGGTTTTTGAATCTTGAAATTCTTCAGTGTCACTTCAGTTTTCAAAGAAATATATACATAAAATGAACAGACATTTTGGGGAAAAAAACGTTGCTTTTTCTTGCCAAGAGTTAGATAAAAAGATTGCTACTATTCTCTTAAGACATATAGTAGGACTGGAGCGCACTGTTGCATGTCATACCCTCTCTCTCTACCCTTTTTTCCTGTCTGCCTCTCCTCTATCAAATAAAGGCTAAAATGCCAAAAGATTATGTTAAAAATAGGACATACAGTAGGACTAAAGAAAGTGATGATGCCCACCTTGGGTTGACTGTCGACTGTTATTTAATTCCTGATGCCCACACAAAGTAGTACTGTTGCTGCCCTTGATCTCCTGGTTTTTGGGCTGAATACTGACAGCAAAGTGGGGCTGAGAGGTGTGAGAATGGGATGTCTTCGTCATCCTGATGGTATGTCTTTGGTGCTCTTTTCTGGTTGGCTGGTTGCAGCTGATCTTGTCCAGTATGCCTTTGGCATTCGCCCTTGCCAGCACTTCCTGTGGTGCCTCTTTGACCACTGGCTCAGACTATTGAGAAGTCACAAAGCAATGTGTTTAATTTTGTAAGACATGGCCAAATAACTGTTAGAGAGAAGAAGATACTGGTGGAGGAGATGTTAAGGAGAGGAGAGGAGAGACACCTCGTCCTTGCTGCTGGCTGCCGGGTCACCTGCTGTCTCAGCAGCAGCCCACACTGCAGCCTACTGCTCTCTTCAACACCTGAATTATTCACAAGCACAGCGTACACAACGGGGACATGTGTCCTTTGTGGGTTTATGTGTGTATTTTGTTTTCAAGTGTTTTCTTGTACTTTAATGCAAATGTGTGTATGTGTTTGTAGGAGCTGTCTGTAATTCTACACAGGTAAAGTTGCACACTTCAAGGGGTGTTCATCTTGCGCATGTGCATCTATCTATGAGTGTTGGCACACAGGTAAACATGTTTTTGAATCACCACTGTAATGCAGTCTTTGATGGGCGCAGTGAACTTCACTGATGGTAACTCACACAGACAGGGGGGCACTGAATTATTCAGCATACACTCTCCCTTGCCTCTTCCCCCCCACCCCACCCACACCCCCACACTCCTTTAAATCTCACTTTTTCTCCATCTGCACTAACCAACTGAGCCATACTCTGTAAATTTCCCATTTCCTTCTACACCCAGCCAAACGTAGCTGCCACAACATACCCTGAAGCTAAGCTCATTCAGTTTCAATATTTTTCATTTCAAAATTATTACATCCAATATATATCTTCACAACTACCTCCAAATTTATGATCTCACAATGAAGAAAACGAAGTTAAAGTAAAAAGTGTAGGGTAGTTATTCTGCTATTAATACTGTTGAAACTTGTCCTTCAGGAGTTGGGGTCTTTTAGAGGAATGTCCACTGTGCTCTGCTTCATCTGGATATTAGGCCACAAACACATTACTTGAATGTCTTTATTATCTCCAGATGTTCCAGTATGGAAAGCTCGTAAAGAACTTTACTGGGTGCATCTTTAACAGTGTAAGCCAGATAGCATCCAAACACTTATGTAATTGCTATTTTTATGGGGCTTTTCAAAGTGCTACAATAACTTTTGATTAGCTGAGTTTATTGGAGATAGAGGGAAAAAAAATCCTGTTTGAAGCACCATTACAGCAGTTTGATTATCTTTTCATTCGTATCTGTGGAGGTATTAAACATGATTAATGGTCACAGAGAAACAGACACTACAGTGTGAGAGAGCTCTGTCACATCCATTGGGGGTAAAATAGTTTAATAACCTTGCACTGGCATCATAAGCGTAAGAGCAGATTTCATAATGTGAAGGAGTATGTTGTAAACATGGCTATGTTGTGGATTATGAGGACGTGGGGAAACCCAGGCACACAGACTTGATGAAACTTGCCAGTGCACCTAGATATACTGCAACATGCCGCACCTATGGGAAGTTAGGTTGTGTTTGTCCTCTGTAATAGTCTTTCTGTCTCTCTTAACAACTACCTACAAAAATAATATAGAAAGATTAGAAGAGAGAGAGAGAGACAGACTGAGGAGGATCAAAGTGGATTGGAGAGAGATGTGTTGGTTGATATAAAGGACTGAAAGATAGACTTTGTGAAGCAATGTAAGCCTGTGACTAGACCACACAATATAATCAGAGATCAGAGTGCATCACAATTACCAGAAAAGCTCCAATCTATCAGAAAGCTCCTAGAAGACAAGGCACAAACCCAAAATTCCTTCAAAGACACTGCTACAGTTTCTAATTTTTTAGGTATAATTTAGAAACAAATTCAAAGACTTATCCACACTCAAAATGTGGACCCGATGTGTTTTCTCCCTGTTCTCCTAATTGTTGTCTCCTATGGGCTATGTAATCCATGCTCTAACCATATGTTCTGAGGCTGACTTCAACATCTCTCACTCCTCTCAACTCATTCTGACATACCCAATTTCTATTTCTAAAGCTGTGCCAGACAATTTTTCTCCTCCTCTATCTTCTGATTTTTTTCCCCATTTTAGCATTCAGTCACACTCATCCCATCACCTTCTCCCACATCTCACACTTTCTTTCCTGTTGCTGATTAGACTCAAGGCAGGACGCCTGTGTCTGTGACCCAACATTCTCATTTATTTTTGCAGTCCTCTACTTTTGTCTCAAGTGTTTGCCCAAGTACCTGTCACAGATTGTGATACTCATTTGCATTCCTTTCCCTGACTGCCCAAACACATTGTTCACAAAGGTATAAAGAAAGGGTTCTGTTCCTACACTTAGAGAAGACAAACATAAATCAGTTTTCCAGTGCATGATTTCTTTGGACAGATAGCAGGAAGCACAGCACATTTGTTTCATCATAATCCCCATGCCCCTTTCTGTGTGTATCAATGAAATATATAAATAATGATTAATAAATTGGCCCTGCGATGGATTGGCGACCTGTCCAGGGTGTACCCCGCCTCTCGCCCGATGACAGCTGGGATAGGCTCC
>JAUMHL010000002.1:10884492-10923324 GCA_032362345.1 Sandelia bainsii | reverse complement strand
TGACAGCTGGGATAGGCTCCAGCACCCCCCCGTGACCCTTACGAGGACAAGCGGTTAAGAAAATGGATGGATGGATGCATTAATAAATTGTCAGGCACACAACACACATCAGCCAGCCAAATAACATAACAAATCCAAATACTTATGCTGGTAAAGCCCATGGTCAAGTTTAAAGCTATTGCTGGAACTTTTCTCTCACTGGAGACCAGACTGCTTGCCAAGACCGCAAGATGCTAAATGAGCTAAATTTGTCCCTGATTGTCTATTTGGCTTCACCTCCTGAAATCCTCAGCAGCACTGAACTAGTATTTTTAATTTTTAAAGATTTTAGCTGCAACACTAAGGCAAGAAAGTGAATGATAGAAAAATGTCATACTGGCTTCAACATTTAGTTGAGTGTTTTCAGTGTTTTCTGTACATCTTATGCACACGTGCTTCAGCTGAAGTGAATTCCTACATCACATCCACCTACAGCCTGCTTTGTGATCATTAAGTCATATTATAGTTATAATATTATAAGTATTATCATACTTAATAAAATACTCTAGACTTCCTGTGGTAGATAAGTCTGTTGAAATAAATAATTTAATGATGCTCACCTCTCTGGTGAGAACAACCAGGAAGCAGCCATTGCTGTTCTCTGATGGCTCCAGTATGAAGTAGGGGTCTGTTTCCTTAGGGTCCTCTGCATGCTTAGAAGAGTTGAACAGGTATGAACTTGGCCTGGATTAAAAACACATATACACAAACAGAAACATACAATTTACAAAAACACACATGGGGGGCAGCTGTTAAAAACAGAACAACCAAAAAGACATATAAATGAAGTAATACATTATGATCAATTTCATATTGATCAATCTTTATATTATTTCATTTAATTCATCAATTAATTGTTTACTAACTGTAATTAGAATAACAGAATTCTATTGTAACTATAAAAATGCAATACATGTTCCAAGATCAAAAACTGTGCTTGATAACAACCTTAAACTGTTATTCACATATCAATGGAATTTATTGTTACAGCTCTAAAATACACACACGCACAAACTGTCAAGTTAAAGGCATCGTGAGCCATTCCAATAATATTACTTGTGTTTTATTTATGCTAGCCTGAGGCATTGCCAGCACACTAGGCCAGGTTACTGCAGAGAGGAGTCATTCTTGCTACATTTAAGTCCACAGTAATGGTTGACTTCAAGAAGTCTTAAGTTCTTCAAACTACACATACACAACCAAAAAACAAACCACTGACAATATATGTGTATGTGAAGGCAAGCTGTATGAAAACATTCTTCTCTGACCTTTTCACAGCATTTAGAGACATAAAATGGAACCTTTGATTATATTTTCACTGAATCTCCTTCAGTTACTCTCTGAAGTGTGCTGAGACTTTGACAGAAGCCTGTCTGAAGGGAGATAAACACCTTGGCAAGCTGACAGACAGCAAGGCAAACACACGGAGAAAGACAATGACAGAGACAGATGCAGAGTGTGCACAATGGTACTGAGATATTGAGGCTGATGCTGACCTGAACTTTGCTCGTTTTGGCTCCCCCTCCTGCTCGTTGTTGGCCCAGGCTTGTTCAAGAGCTCTGCTTACTACCTCCTCATTCTCCTCTGAATACGACGAACAAGTAGTGTACACCAGTGCCAACACCTTCGGAACTATACACAAAATATGTACACTGTTTTAACATACTGTGCGTATGCAAACGGAATGTGGATAAATACTTAATGTCTACTTGTGTCTTGCAAACATTTAGTAAATGTAAAAACCCTATTTCAAGAGAAATATTCAAAAACTAAAATTAGTGATTTGTCAGTTTGCTTGAACCTTTATCTGACAAAAGTACAAAGTTCAGTGTTTTCACTGACCAATTTAATTGTATTTTCTAAATTAAAAGCAAATTTAGGAATTGCTGTCTGGTGGGGGTGTTTTGCCTGCAACACATCCCCAACACACAGTTGAGGTAGAGTCATGTTTACTGTTTGCTCTTAATTACACTTTTTAATTGTTTGGGAACTGGTGATACTCATTGCTTCAATTTTGAAAGTGGACTATTTGATCATTTGTGCTGCATACTAAGACATCAGCTGCTAAAAAATAAAAACTAACTGACAAATCACCAATTTTAGTTTTTTTAAAAGTCACAGCTTTTCTGGAATTGTAAATAAATCTGAAAAACTTCAAACAAGAAACCAAGACATTAAAATAAAGCTGCTTATTTCAATGAGACATCTTTCAACTGCAACTAATTTTACATTGAATTAAAGCAAGACAGAAAAGCACATACATATTTTGTTATAAAGTTTCTTCCTATTATTTTCTAATTAAATCTGATCTTTCAAACTGAGCCATTCTCCTCATCAAACACTCCCTTTGAAGAAACTGTGTCTTGAATATTAATTTCTTCATGCTGTTTATGTATGTACATTGCTCATTTTATTCAACTGCTGCTGGCTTGTAGATTTGCGAGGCTGACGGCCATTTGATTTCCTTCATTTGAGCTTTGATTTCTTTCTTGCTCACTAATTACAGCCAGACAGAAACAATTAACACCAAGCTGAAAACAAATAAAACCTGCTCAGATGTGGCAAATCAGCTCAAAACAAATGTGAAAAATTGCTTCTAAAAAAGTAAGATGCGAGAAGACAAGGGGACTGAGAGAAACGTTTTCAGGTGTCCTACAAAACAACACACTCACATTACATGTGGGATATGGAGGTGTACTGTACATGTATGTCTTTGAAATGAGAACATCAACTCAGCTGAGTCAAAGTACTCACTACACACCCACCAATAATTAACAGTACTAAGAAAGTATCTACACCGCCAGAAACGTAGAGAGGGCCGATTGATGTCAGTGTCATTAGAGCTGCTGGTTTTCATTGCTGCTACCAGAAGACTCTACCTACATGATGAGCATGAACCAGACCAACACGGAAAGAAGAGCAGAGTGAGGCTAATAAGTGTAGCTCAAAGACATGGATTAACATGCCATTGAATGGAATAAAATACAACATATAGAATACAACTAGGCAGGAAGGTATTGACTGCTGAATAAAACTGTAACATCTATAACAGTATAACAGACCAGAATAATTATAGATCTATGTATCACCTGACTAGACAAGTAGGTCCTTCTGCCAATTTCAGTTATACAGACTATGCAATACAAAGCAGAATTACTAATCACTTGTAAAAAATATGTGAGGAATGCTGCAGCTGACTGCAAATGCTGCAGAGTAACATTAGCATTCCTAATTAAGACTCAGACGATCTCCGAAGGGACACCACAGACTTCAGGCTAATGGCATATGAGATTAGATAATTAGGACGTATGAGCTTCTTGTGTCAGATAGGTGAGAGAGGCTTGAAACTGAGAATACATAAGTGTGTATGTGTGTGTGTGTGTGTGTGTGGGTGTTTGTGGGTGTTTGTAGGTGCGTGCGTGTGTGTGTGTGTGTGTGCATGTCTACATGAGAGTCACGGCTTGTACACTCACACTTCAAGGCATGATCAATATCCTTGGTCTGCTGAGCCACCAGAGCTTCCAGTTTGCTCTGGGCTACAGAGCCCTGGGATAAGTCCTGTAGCAGGTCTGTGTCTGAGAGAACACAGAAGCATTACAGAAGAGCAGAATCTCAGTTTTATTAACTGCCCTGTTGAGTTTGCTGTGTGTAAGTCTGGGTTTTGTTTAAGCAAGTCCAATATAAATCAGATCCACATAAGTAGATGGATAGGCTAAATTTGACTGGTCTGTTAGATGTTGTTGAGCCTATAAAAGCGCTTTGGGTGGATAATCAGTGATTATCTGAAACTGGTTGAAACTGACATTGTTACTCATAGTAATGCTTTTCATCTTCAGTTAAAACACAAAAAAAATCAAAAAGAGTAAATCAAGTAAAATGGAGAACTGTGACACTTGATGTGAAATTATTCATACTTTGGGGTAAAATCACTGCTTACTAAGAAATTTGACCGCATCAAACTTTAAGCCTAGTTTATAAGAACTTAATTTTAAAATACTATGATGAAATGAAAGAAATTATTTTTGAATAAGTGATGTAAAATATGAAGGGGGTAGGGCCAAATAAGTTTATACTTCTGCCTACTCCTTTTCAAACACAAGAATGTAATAATGATATGTAACTATGGTGAATGTATATATGTTTTGCTTTGAATCTATAATAACCTGTTGCTCATAAACATTAACTTCTGTATTTTTACAACTGATTTTATTAGCATTGCATTCACAGAACATGGGTTTGTGTACGCATTTTTTTTGCAGTATCAGTGTTATGAGTACAGTGAGCACACTGCATTGTGAAATTTGTAGACTAACCAAAAATATGAATTGTTCTTCTATTTCTGTATGAACACAACAGCATGTTACATACACTTGGTTACAGTGTGTACTTTTGAAGCTCACACCTTCTGATCCTGCTGTATATATAGATCACTATGAACGTACCTGCACTCTCTTGCAGTATGAATTCGACTGGGTTGCTGACTGCAGACAAAGAACACTTGGGAGTCAACAGGATAATGCACACCTTCTGAAGTCGTTTGTCACCACCACTCAAAGACTGGAAGACCTCAGTTACCAGCTTCACATCTGAGTAACATAAACAGTGTAATGATAACAGCAAACATACATTTGCTCAGTGCTTAAGGTGTATGCACAATGTCTGGCTGTTTTTTGCAGAAAGATTACGGGCCTTGGGTTGTCTTTTGCAATTATCAAAACATCAACTTTCTTATATGCACTTAATTACTTCCCCTATGGATAGCTGAAGTTGCAGCTAGTATCAGCAAATAATATCTACATATAGACTGGAATCTCAGCAGACACTGTCTGGTTTACAGAATAGCAGCTGCATAAGCAGAGCCTACCTGGTAACAACAACACATTTTTAACCAGAAATGTGCCCAACAATTGTTGTAATTTGTCTACTTATAATGATTTACCCACAGTTACTGTCAATTTGAAAAAAATTGTGGACCTGACAACGCCAACAGGAATAATTTCATTCAAATACAAGACAACAGTCTCTTAGATCCTGTTTGCACTTGGTTCTAAAATGCATCTTGGGCAAACAGATCACAGTGTAAACATTAATGCCTCATCACTGTAGGACAGGGTGGTTGTTTTGGTATGTCATATGTTAGCAGAAGTGATGCAACAGTGATAGAATCTGAGTCAGCTGTGAACAGTGATGTATCTCAGCTGTCCACTTGTGATTTGACTGCCCAAGACATATTTTAAAATCAATTGTACGTAGTTTCATAGACACATCCAAACTGTGCCTACTTTTGCAGCCCATGGCAGAAACGGCCTGCTGTAGCTCCCCCCTCTGAGCGTCTGTACGATCGCTGACACAAACGTAGACTGTAGATTGGTTGGTGGTGCTGTTGGATTTATGTTTCTCAGCTATCAGGGAAGCAGTGTGTGCAACAGTGAGGCCAGAGAAGCAGCCCACCATAAGAACATCTCCTTCCTCTGGTAACACAGAGCATACTGCATATGGGCCCAAACTGCAAACCTTGTCCTACACACAAATTTAGTAAAAGTTAGTTAGTTATTTAATCAGGAAATCTCAACAAGATCAAGATCAAATAAATACAAATTAAAACAGTAAAACACACTTCATTGACAAAAAATCTTAAAATACAGTCAAACTGGATTTAAAATCTGTACAACAATACCCTCTTTCCTTAAGGAAAAACTTAACCACCAGGTGGTAGAAAGACCTACAGACTTCAACCTGAAATTCTAAGATCCAGGTTTCAGCAACACTGGTGAGACACAAACTAAGATAAAACTAATTTAAAAGGAAGAGTTACGCTGTATCATAATGGTAAACAGAGATGAGAAGGAGAGGGATTTTGGAGCAGCTGTTGCAAAGCAGGTACTAAGTGGATGCAAAAGGAGGAGCCAGAGCAAAAGAGAAATGCAGAGAAAGAATGGGAATAACAATGCAGTCAGATGTCTTTTGGTATTTCCCTTAGAAATACAGCTGAACATATCCCTGTGCAAAACACTGTTAGCATCAAGATCACAGGGTTTGTCAGGAAAGACAAACTAGGGAGGACAACAAGGTCATTTTAAAAGAACAGAAGAGAGATGGTGTGAATGAGACCCATTAAATAAGAGAGAAAAGGTGATTAATTAGACAGTGATGCTGAATATTTGATTGGATTTTGCTAGAAAATCTGATTTAAATGTTGTGGTGATGTGTACTGCTCATGGTTTGTATGACAGCTTGACTTTGATAGAGCAGAAATTAAATGATTAAATTCTCTCCCCCTCCAAGTCTGGAAAATTCTTTATGGCTGAAAGTGCAGTATGTTCAGATGAGAGAAACTGATGTGATATATTTGTATCTGCGTAACTAATCTTAGACAGCGTAAGGGATCTCAGTCTCACAATCAATTTAAGCAAGTCCATTATCAAAATGAAATCATACATATCAGATAAGATTGACAGCGCTGAAAAGATTTCCACAGTGGTATTAAAGTCTACAGAGAGGAGGTTGTTCTTGTCAGAAATCTGCTTTTTCTGTGAAACTTGTACCTGAATGATGAGTTTGTGGTCACTAAGCAGCTTGGTGGAACACAGCTGAGCTTTCAGCAGAGCAGGGAATACCAGAAGATCCCGGCAGTGGGTATCCTGGCAGAAAGTCTGGCCTTCTAGCTGCCCAACTGACTTCACCTGTGAGAAGCCGGCACTCTTCAGGATACTTTGGACCTCATCACGACTAGATGCAAAACAAAAGAAGAAGAAGTTAAAGCCCAAAAGGAGGGAAGGAACAAGGTAAGAGGTGAGAAATAGAGGAAGACTGTCATCATAGATAACAGTGTGTATAACTGCTATGTAGTCTTTTTAAAGACTTTAATAGTAATATGGGCTATAAAAACCATTAGGATACACACACCCGCACACACATGTACCCACACCTAGTCCCGACAGGTGACCTTTACAGTCCCAGAGCTTGCTGATGGTTGTTGCTGATTGAATCTGTCCACAGCAGCAGGATTTACACCTGACTGAATCAGCCTGTCAGGGTGAGTGCAACACACACACACTCACACACAAGCAAATACACACACACACTAGTCTAGTGGTTTAATTGGATGTCAGCTGGGCACCTGGCCCATAAAACATTGGGCAGCACCTTGAGTTAAAGGTCTGTGTGTGTGTGTGCGTGCGTGTCTGTGTGTGTGGAGATGCTTACACACACTCTGTGTACGCTTACAGTGCATTGTTTATATACAGGTGTTCATTTGCAGGTACATTATCTGTTCCTGAGTGGGTGGGTGTGCCCATAGTTTTGTATATGAGAATATTTCAGTTTGTACAGTATGTGTGTGTGTGAGCTCAGCTGACCTGCTCTTCAGTGTGTTGACCCAGGCGTAAAGTGGAAGGCTGCTTGATCTCTCCTGTTTAATTTTCACACTCTCCGGCAGAATACATTGAATGGACAAGAGATCATGTTTGATTCTACAGCGGGCCAGAGAGGCTGCCAGCTTGGTTTTAAACCTATGTACAACAAGGACAAAAGAAACATTTTTTTTCTTTTTTCCACAGTGCTGTGAAAAAGTATTTGTCCCTTCTTAATTTGTTTTTGTTTGTTTTTTTTGCATTTTTGTCACATTTAAATAATGCAGATGATCAAACAAATTTTGATATTATACAAAGATAACTCGAGTAAATACAAATGCATTTTAAAAATTATGATTTAATTTATTAAGAGATAAAAGTTGTCCAAACCTGCCTGTCCGTCCGTCAAAAACTAGTTGTCCCCTAAACCTAACAACTGGTTGCGCCACCCTTGGCAGGCAACTGCAATCAAGCGTTTGCAATAACTGGCAATGAGTCTTTCTTTGTGGAGTAGTATTACAGTTCTAAATGTTGTTCTGTTTGAAGAAACTTCCATCTTTGTGTAATATTAAAATATGTTTGATGATCTGAAGAATTACGGTTAAATTCTTATTATTTCTTTCTCCTTGTTATTTTTCTTTCTTTACTTGAGGAGGCAGCTCTCCACATCTCTAATTTCCCGTATGATCTCCTCCTTCTCTTGGTGTTCCCATGGAAGGAACTTCCTGTCCTGGAAGTCATACAGCATGACTGCAACAAGTCCCATCTGATCATCTGGCTAGAACATAAGTATAAAAAGAAAGATAATCAGTGACTTCTGTTTTTAAAAGAGAAGAACAACCTGATATTTTTTAATTGTGTACTCCTGAATAATAGTGTATAATAGTAAAGAGAAAGCCTTTTGTTGTGTATCTCCCTCTCGTCTTTTACAATTATTTCTCCCCTCTTAATTCTCTACTTCTCTCTCTATGTCTTCCCATGTCTATCTCTCTTACTCCACCTTTCTGTCCCTGAGGATAGGAGGGCACCAGCGGCATTAGCAGCAGATGGTGTTCTATGGCAGCAACAGCTTGCCACATCCTCACTACAGGGCTAATGGACCGAAAAGCTACAAAGGTTTATGCCGCAGCTGAGGAATAAGCCAGCACGTATTCTTCATTCTGGAGGCTTTTAATTTCATTTTTGGAAAGGTCAGTTTTAGAGACAGGTTGTGGCACTTTTCCTCTCTCGTTCTCTGTCTCTAGCTCAAGTTCCACTTGCCCTTTGGCAAGGTTAGATCCTCGGGTGTGGGAAAATTCCGAGTCACTAGGTTGCCTGGCAACAGCGTCCCATGGTGGGACAGTGGCCCTTAGTAAACATGCAATCTCTATTTGTCACTTCAGACACAGGTCTGACACATACAGAATGTACTTTGATCTAATTGCCAATTTTATAACATGACCATCAGCTCTGTTTGAAAATAATGTCAGTGTTAACGTTAAACTGTCAATTTAGTCTATGCTAAATTTATGAAGTTAAAGCTATCAGTTAATTTTTAATAAAGTATTTATTTATAGATGCAGATAGGCAATTGGAAAACATAACATCTATCACTGACTAATGTTTAGATTACATTTAAGGGACCAAACAGTAAGTACAGTATTTCAGTCAAGTTTCAGGCTATATATGTGTACATTAGATGTGATTATCACAGGTCAGTTTTTCAGTGATTTCACCTATTTCACCTTAGTCTACATAATGTGTTTGCCTCTCTAGATTTTACATGGTCACTCAATTTATTTCCATCCTCTACAGGTTTTAAGCCTAATTTTCTCTCTCCATTGTGATCAAATGCGCCTCAGGCACTTTCAGCATACAAGTCTATCTATATCCTCATTTTTCATTGCCCTTTTTTTCTCCAATACCCTTTTGTACTTCCCCCCACATTCTCTCTCAGCAGCCACTTTCTCCTCTCTCTATCAAGGTTGAATTTTATAGATGCCAGCAGTGTAAAAGGAGGTGATACCGAGTTCTAAAGACTGTCTCATTGTGTCTCGGCTTTACTGTCTCTCTACTGGGATGCAGTGCAATGACCTGCCACTAATACATAGGAAGACCCATTTATTTCACATTCATTCATTTCGGCGTATGTGGGGACTGCTTTGCAAACCACATTCATGTGTATTAAAGTGCCTGTATATGTTTGTGCCTGTACTGATATACGTAGAGATTGATTGTGTACAGTATGTTCTTAGTTGGTGGATTCACCTCCTCTTTCAACCAGCTATGTGCATGGAGACTTGCTCTGTATTCTGTGCTTGTTTTATCACTATCTGAAATGTTAGAGAACCAGGTAGAGCTGCCGTCCTCTCCACAAATTTTATTGTAAAATATTAAAAATAGGGCAAAAGTACATGCCAATCTCCTCCAGAAACCTCACTGTTTAAGTTTCAGGACATTCATCTACTGTCTAACAGTCGCAGGCTCATAGCTGTGCTGGGAAACTTTGTTTTGTGACTGTGCAGCATAGTCTTAATATCACTAATAACATTCAGCACACTGGTTCTAGGACAGATGTGGGTTAAACACAGAATATAGCAGGGGTTCTTAAAGTATTTGATCACATCACTAACTAATATGGTGTTTTGTCTGAGAAAAGTCCAATTCTGCCACTTAGACATGTCACCTCAAAGGGAGTGACTGCCATGGATGAAGGTAGGGAATATAAAACACACAAGGTGCTTTGTAAGATGATGAAGATGTTTATCAGTGTAGTGCATCAATGTTACTGTTCTACATGCATTGGCCTAGAGAACCCAACAGTATGTGGAGTATGAACAGCATGACATCTATACTGGAAAACACTAAGTAAGGCAAGGTCAAAGAACTTACAAAGGAAAATACTATCGCAAGGTAAACAAACCTACAAACAAAGGAATAGCATTGTAAACTACTAACAAAAGTCAGGCCTTTGATCAGAGTCAAAAGGATAAAACATTTTTTTATTTAGCAGTACAGTGAAAGTAACAGATGTATGTCTATGTCAGCGTTATCTGATGCATAGATTAAATATGTTTACTTATCTTAACCTTCTGCTGCATTAAAATACTGCTCCTATGGAACTCACTTACCATTGGCTGAGTGAGGTAAAAGCTACTGTCAACCATGATGTCCTCCAGTAGTTCTTGATCTATGTAGAAGCAAATTAAAACAAGATTAGGTATAGGGATGGAAATGAAGTGATAGGGATTTCCATAACTAATTATGTGTTTGAGTAATATCGATGCATATTAGTGCCATCCTTTATATCAGTGTCTAATTATCCTTAGAAACTAATCCTGACTCTTTCATTTGGAGCAGGAGATAAAAGCACAAGAAACGACTCCTATCCATTAACTGGTAAAATATATGCTACAAAGAACAAATCCATATCTAATGATGAGAACATGTCTAGAAATAAAACAGAGAAAAGAGATTAAGACAAAGAGCAAAAGAGGCTCAGAGAGAACCCCCAATGATCATGATTTAATTAGAAAAGATAATTCAATTGGGTTGGGGGGTTAATTTCCTGTGATTAAATGCTTATTTGGTGCTTAATTAGACTTAATCTGATCCTTCATTTGCCTCATTTCTTACATTTGTTGTGTCTGTGATGTGTGGGCGTGTGAAATCAAAGGACTAATGATATTAATGTCATCTGAAGTAATAAACAGGTTATGTCTAAACGTAATTCGTGAAACCAAATATGACAATCCATTGTGTCTTTATAACTTATCATATTTCTTGTATTCAACTCATGTTTACAGTACTGATTTGGTGGCCAAATACAATAATGTTTATTTTACACTTTCATATTACACAGATACAGTATTTATTGTAAAACTGAAATAGGGCCTATTACATTTTTGGGAGCTTTACTTTTCTTCCAAGACTCTGCATGTACAATGTTTATCCACTGCATACTGGAAAAGGGATACACTTGCTTTCTTGAATAACTCCTGACAGGCATAGCTCTGAACTGGCAGGAATGTAATCCCAGGACTAAGCCCATCCAATGAGACACAATGGAAACCAGACACTGCTGTTAACTTATCACAACATCACAAATCATGCCAAACTATCCTCTGAGTCACTGCCAAATGCACACTGTGTAAATAGTGATTACATAGAAGAAACACACATATCTTCATCCATGTACACAAACGTGTAATGTATGTAATATAATGGAGCTTATCTTTAATTGAGGAAACAACGGCATATTATCAACAGTCGAATTCATAGCTGATACAGTTTAATGAGGTTCACAATAGTGGCCATTACAGCAGACATCTGAAAGATAAGCCTTAAAGCGATAACCACTCATGGCACAAAGTGCAGCACAGATCCCAGAGGGGGTTATGATGGTTGGGTCTGTAGAGGTCATAGTCTTCCATATGCTACAAATCACAACTAGCAGGTCCAGTAAAACACTGCAAATTCAACTATAAATCATCTTTACATCTTTTTACATGTTTTTGTTTGTGGGAAGAAGCCAGATTTTCTAAAGTCAGAGTTCCTGGCTCTAGAAGTTGACATGCAAAAATGGGTAGAAAACAGTTTAACACAAAGCTTGTCCTACACAAACAGGATGCACTAGTCAGCACAAGATTCACACTGAGGTTGTGTGTTTTGTGGCTTCAATCCAGGTATTATACGATGAGCAGTGACTGATGGTAACTGTAGTCAAACCAGTCCTTAGTAAAAGAGTCAGGCCTGAATGCAGGCTCCTCCTTTCCTAGCCAGGTTTTTGTCTCATAGTGTTGCACATCAGTGCACCCAACTGCACATTAATCTACCAGAGGACCAGCCAAAAAGGTTCCACAATCAACTTTAGACTAAATGGTAAATCATTGGTAAATCAATGTTACACATTATTAAGCTGCACAATTTAATATTTGCTGAGGCACACTGTGGGTAACTGGTCTGACTAGGAGCAAGGACAGAAAGACAGTTTTTCTGTCACTCATTACACAATGTGGTCCAAAGAACCTTTATAGTCACACACACAAAATACAACAGCCACAGTCATCTGACAAGGGCATCTGGCAGCCCAGTTGGCCAGTATAGACAATAAGGCAGAAATACTCTGAGGAATAGCCAGTGGAAACAAAGAGGAAAGCTGGAAAGAATGAAGAGAAGGCAGGGGGGCTCTCATGGTCAGCAACAAGGTCAACAACCAATATAAAATCTAACAAAACTGACACTCAATCTGAACATAGCTCAACATACTGTATGGCCAATCAACAAGAAATGAAGCCTTGATAATATAAACTGTCCATAGTTCAGCAAGTAGAAACTCACTCAGATATTAAAAAGGTTAATATTAACATTAAAACGTTTTTTAATGATGACAGAGGCCAAAGGAACAGAAAAGCCCTGAAGACGAAAAGAAAAAATGTGTAGTGTGTGAAGTGTAAGAGGAGAAGAAGAACGAAAAGGCAAAACTGTTAATATTTGTTATTTAGGTGTCTTCAGCTGCATCTTTGTTTTTGAAATGTCAAATCTGCACCATCATCAACATCATCACCATCTCTAACTCCATATTTTAGTATGAACTGACAATCCCAGCAAAAGACAAGTTTGTGTCTTCATATGGAGCTTACTGACTGACTTTTTTGTTTTGAGCAGATAAGAGTTATAATCACAAGATCAATACTTGAGCTCATTGGCATTTTGCTCTGTGTTTTTTCGCTGCTGAAGCATTTCTTTCTTCAGGTTAACAACCGACCTCAGCTCAATTTAGGATCAGTCATTGCAAGGCAGTGCACGAATGATTTGTCTAGTGTGTGTGGTTGCCAGCATGGGTGTGTGTCACTATCAAATCAATTTCTTCACCAAAAGTCAGGCTGTTCGTAACGCGAGGAAGAGGAAAGATTAACATTGGCTCCTGGGCTGTGTCATATCATCTGGACCCAATTTCACCACACAGCAAGTGCAACACATGTGAATTAAATACTTATGTGATCGAGGCAAGTCACCAATCATGTCTCTATAACAAAAATAAAGTTTCATCAACATCAGCACAAGCTGCTCTACTTGTGCAACACCGACATGCTGAGAAATTGCTGTGCAAACACATTGCTTTCAAGTGTAACAATGCAAATTGATTCAGCTTCAGATACAATTTATTTAATCCATTATTTGTGCACCATGGAAATCCAAAAGACAAACCACGCTCTGTACAAAAAAAATAGAATTAAAGAAACAAGAAACCAGGTTATTAATCTGCTTATTATCCTAAAAACTACCCAATATTGGCTTCTCGTGTCATTCTTTCATTAGTTATCGGTATTACACTATTCCCCTCGCAGAAATCCTACACATGAAATAATTTCAGAACTGTCAGACATGGGCTGCGGGAACTGTAAAGAATTGTACCAACATGGCACTGACACAACAGAGAAATGTTTGTCTTTAAAATAAGTAGATTTAATAACTCAGTATACTGTATTTACTTCAGTGTCAAGCAGCAATTTTTTTCTCTAAGCAGAGCTCAACTTTATGAACAACACTTTAACTTGTTCATGTGCCTACAGTCAAAGCAAATTCCTCATCCTAGTTAGTGTATACAGGGATTTTCTCATGAAGAAAATGGTGATGGATGAAAAGAATGTCCTGACAAAAGATGTCTAGGAGCTCTTCTCTTTAGCTTGCATATAAAAGAAATCTCAAGAACTGCCTTCTTTCACCCGAGGAATACTGCATCACTAAAATTAGGAGCATCCTGTCTTAAAGTGATGCTGAAAATCTAGTCCATGCATTTGCCAATTCAAGACTGGACTACTGTAATTCCCTACTAACAGGATATCCTAACAACTATTAACAAGCCTCCAGGTAAACCAAAGTGCTGCAGCCAGAGTTCTGACTGGAACTAGCAGGAGATATAGTTTTTCTCCTACACTGTCTCTGTACCTTTGTGCAGGTATCCCTGACGTCGGAGCTTTATGTTTCCAGTGTGCAGTTACTGGCTCTACCAACCTGCCCAGTGCTTTGTCTGCTGCTTGTTGTTGCTCTCCTATTCTCCCTCCACCTTCCCTTCAGCCCCTCCAGTCGAGGCACATGGCCACCCACCCTGATCCTGATTCTTCTGCAAGTTTCTTCCATTAAATTGAGATTTTCCTCACAATTGTTGCCTAGTGCTTGCTGAAGGGAGATTTGTTGGATTTTCTATATTATTCTGTAAAGTCTTAACCTTACTATGTAAAGTGCCTCAAGATGATTTGATGCTATAAATTGAATTGAACTCATTTGAACACATAGGCCCGAGGCTTATGCAGGCTCAGCAGACTAATAGTGAGAATTAACAAAACCATTCATGGCTATGAGGGTGTTCCTGCTACCTGACCTCTCAGGACGCACTAAATCGATTCCAGCCAGCTTCCTGTGCTGACAGTTTGTCTTCTCCCCTCCCTTATCACTATGGTGATTACACAGGCCTGTGACTTCAGCCACCCAGACCCCACCCTGGTCCCAGATAACAGGCTGTGGGTCAAATTGATCTGTAGCATGACACAGAATTCCCCTGCTCGTATAAGCATTGTTTTCTCTTCTACATGCCCTTCATCAATCTATCTATATCCAATTCCACTTGTCAATTAATTTCCCCAGGGCTATTCATTTCAAATGACTTTGTTTGCTTGGAAGTAAATAGGTTTAACTTGTAATTAAATGAACCTGAAAAGAAGAAAAATTAAAGTTGCTGGACACTCTCTGCTGATGTTTTCATTCTAAGCTGCTCAACTGGCACGGGGTAAATAATACATACATGCAAGATGCACAGAACAAACAATTGAGAAAGAGAAAGTAATAATGCAACACAAGGTTCAGTGAATCCACAAACTTACATTTAAGCGCGTTGAAGGCAAGCTCATAAGCTGTACGCTGCATCTTCTCATCTTTGACTTTAGGTATTGGGATTCCTCTCTCGTTGCCGTAATTCACCAACCGTTGGGCAGCAGGCTTTTCCAAGTGGTTGTTCTGAAAGATAACTGATGCAAGCAGGTAGACTTTGTCTGGAAAACCCAGCTGAACTTGCTCGGTGGTCTGGAGCTCTTGAAGAGCAGCAGGGATGTCACTTTTGGTTGGATCATCCAGAGGAGTCAGGTTTTCAGTGCTCGCAATCTTGGAGCTTGCCTTTTTTGTTTTGCTTGTGGAAGAGCGATTGCAAAGCCCTGAAATATTTTTATTTTTGACCATCTTCTCACATATGTGTTTTCTGACACCTGAAAGCACACCATAAAACATGTAACTCACAAGAGGCATTTTTAATATGTTTTAGTCTAATTTGCATGAGTAACTAATAGGTTAAATTAGTTCAATAAGTCGTTTGTGAACAAATGTACAGCTGTAAACACTACTGCAGAATATTTCCAGCCAAATTAATAACTTTACAGCTCAAAAATGTATAGTGATGGCACAGAAGGTACAAATTTCAAGCTTTTACTTTGCATACTTTCTATGGCTTGCATTTGCTTTGTGCAATTTAAGGCATATCTTAGATAAAAATAACCAGATTGGAGGAAATTTTAACATGAAGGACTTAAAAAAATTATTCATAAACAAATTAAGTAAGGTTAAGTAAGTTAACCTTATGTAACGCTAACGTTACATTTTAAAAATGCTTTATTAAACTAACATTAACAAGCCAAAGCAATGATTTAACCCAGAGTGGATTTAGTTTCTATTTCTAAGGCTCTGACTGAATCTAAACAAACCAGCAACGCTGTTGTGAGCAGGGGTAGTTCAACTTTAAACATTTAACTTACCTTATGACCAGATTGTCCTCTTATCTCTCCTATAAATAATGTACTCGTACCCGGGACGTTTCATATTTAACGTTAGCGGTGCAGTTATGTGATAACCCCTGTTTTTTTTTTTACCCTTGACTACACACAGTTTTAACCGCCAGTAAATTTCCCACTATAAATCAGGGTCCGTTATGAGGTGAAGGGCGTCTCCGCAGATGTTTACTGCAGCCCGGCTGCTGATACTCTTCGAGTCTTCTTATCCTTAATTTATAAAGTATATTAAATGTCTTTAGATATCCGGGGTTGAGTTTTCACTTCAAAACAAACTTTCTAAGTTTCTGTCAACATTGTGGAGTCCTCTGGATTTGCGTGTTTCCATCACCATGACAACCGCAAGTCCACTTCAAGGTCCCGTTCTTCACGCATCAAGAACTAATCTCCTTATAGCTGGATGTCCTCTGTCTAGCTGGAAGATTGTGGGCGCTTGTTAAACTTTTACAGAGCACTGTGTAAAACGGGATCTAATGACAACACTGGTGAAAAGTAAGATTTAAAGCTGCATCAGTTGAAGATGGGGTGATGCAGGCAGGTCCATGAGGGAAGTTTTAGCGAAAACGCAGGGGCGTAGCTAGGGGATCTCTCTGGGGCACTCACCACATGCATACAAACTACAAGCAACATGTTTAGGCTATGATCATACTTTCACCAGCAGTCCTGTGTTCAAAGTCAGTGTATATAGAGAAAAAATGGGTCTGCATAAAAATCTGTCAAATTGTTTTTCAGATTTTTTTCTTTTTTTTCTTAATAACACTGTTGTCATATTTTGGTAATTATTCATCTGTATAATGTCTGTTGTTTTTTTTGTACTTAAAGCATAACCAATAAATGGCAAGCATAAAGTGAAATAAAAGCTCAATACACCTTCTGTAAAATAGCTATTTAAGATTTAAAAAAGGCAATAAATAAATAAATCTATATTTAGCATAAAATGGAAACATTTGTGTAGTGTCCCAAAAACATACTAAATAATGATAACTAAGCAAAAGTACTTAATCCTTTTACATCACTGGTTAGTCAGTGCTTTCCCTTTTGTGTGTCAATTTAAGTGGTGATGCAGAATAGTTTTCCAAGTATTATCCTTCATGTACTATCAAAAATTTGTAAAGCACTTGGTAGTTTCCCAGCAAGCCTGATCTGCTTCTCCTGGTCTCTGGTGGTGATTACAGCCTGCTGTGGCTCACTGAGCATTAATGGAACAACATGCAATCTGCTAAAATATTCTCAATTATATGAGCTGCATCACACTGAAGCATGATAATCTCTTTGGAGAGGAGGATAAGAAACAATGATTTGGGTGTTGATTTCTGCTCAATACAGGAAAGACAAACTGTCTGAGATACCAGCATTTTTATAGGGTAACGCACTTTCATTTATGACCACCAGCTTTCATTATGGAATAACAGAGTAAGACATATAGTCTATTGTCATACAGTAACCTGGAAGACAAATGCAGCTTCAAACAGCAAGTTTTTAGGGAGATGACAACAGAATGGTATGTTAGAATTGAGCGCCCTCTACTGTAAGATTAAGGTATTGCTGCACTATCTAGCAGTGAAGTCGCAAGATTCTGAGATATTTGTTCTCTTTTTTTACTTCTATTACTCAGGGACTTTATTGCACTCCCTAACTAACACAGTGAGCCACTTTGAAAGAGGTTTAGGAAGAAGAACATATTTATGGCTTATCTTAAAGGTTTCAGTAGGTTAGGGCTGAGTGATGCAAACAGGCTAGGAAAGGTGGAAAGTATAGAGAAACATTATCTTTTTGGATTTGATAACAGTTACAAAAATATATATTTTGCTCTATTTTTTAAAATCTTCTGTTCCACGTTATTCTAAAGTCAATTTATGTCTCGTTTGATTGCTAAATATACAGAAATACATTCTATTAAAATCTATGAATATCTGCAAAATGTGTTTTAAAAAGTTCAATATTTCTGTCTGAAATTTAATGTAGTAGAAATATGTATTTGCACACAGATGGAAATACTTTCACCTCCACATTACCTAAATTTTCTTTCTTTCCTATTCCTCCCACCTTCCACTTTGTATAAGTATGTCCACACAAACACACCCACACTCACTGGACATTTCAAGTTCAAGCTATGGGGTTTTTGGAAGAGGGGGTGAGCGTGCACGTTGTATTACATAATTGATGCTACATATTACCTTACATTCTCAATGCCCTGGCTGTGCTACAAACAAAGCTTGATCATTAACTATTCACTGGATGATTTTGAACAGGAAAATGATTCTGTGGATCTGGAGCATACCCTGACGACGTGTTAGCCCGAGGCATCTGATTTCACTGTAGTGAATAAGACATGTGCTGCCTCCACTGGTCATATTTTATCACAGTAGATCCCCTCACATGTATTCAATGGTCAGATGATTAAGTATCTTCACATCAATTGCTTGTTTGATGAGGATAGTAGTACACTGTACATTTTCAGTAAAACATGCTATCAGTGGCAAAGCTAAAGAGTGTGTAGAATGCAAAGAAGTCAAATGCATGCACTAACAATGCAGAAAACTAAACTATAAGTATATGGCAGTCTCTGCACATATTGTCATAGTTTATCCTGTTTTGTTTCGTTTTAGTAAGATAAAGACCAAAGAATGTATGGATAGTACTATGTAGTGTTTAAGATATTAATTTGTCATGTGAGTAAGAAATTCTGACATTTTGTTAATGGTTGTGTTGCATGTACATGGCCATAGCAGATAATGTAGAGTAAATGTGGTTTATTTTGAAATCAAAATAATCTATACTGTTATTAATAATAAAGAAAAAGTCCCCAAGATTTCTCAGTGTACAGCATATTTGTAAAAAACACTGTCCCTTTTAATTGTTCACAGAGTCAAAATCTTCAGCATTTCTGCTTGGTCATGGTGCTTTGCCAATGATGAGAATACTCATAAGGAACACCATGATGAAGAAGATCCACATGAAGAACCTGTCCATCACCTTAGCAATCTTCTTCCATTCTGCCCCCTTGGCGCATGTGGCTCTCTGCTCTCTGAAACAGTTTGCGATATACTCCACATTTCGTACCAGCTTGGTGTTCACACCAGGGATGTCACTGCCATGTGTACAGAACACACAGGGGCCAAAGGTTACATTGGGGCCTTGAGGTGGAGGCTTTTTGTCTTCAGGGCAGCAGGGGACCTTCTGGTCTTCCTTAGAGCAGTCACCTGTGTGGATTTTACCATTAGAGCCTTCATACTTTCTAGGTGCAAAGCTGGAGAGGTGGCTCCTCTCTTCTCTAGTGATGTGGTGCTGAGTCCTCACTCTGGGATGGTGCTGTGGTTTCGGGGTCTGGGGCCTGGGGTATTTGTGACTCTGTTGGTCCTTTCGGCAACTGTGACTCCTTGGATTTCCATTTGCCTGAATTTGGGAGCTGTGTTGCTGGTGGCAAATGTCATCCGGGGAGGAATGGACAGATGAAGAAGAGGAGGCAGAGGCACAATTCTCACCCACCTCATACACAAAGAAAATTTTGGACATATAGTCAATGATGAGGACTTTTGCCCAGTGAGGAACTGGTTTGGCCTCAGCACCACAAAAGTGGATGTTCATGATGAAGATGGTGAGGGCTGTGGAGGCTGTGACCATGGTCATGGTGGCAATGTAGTATTTCCCTATGTAGCAAATAAAAATAAGCAGGAGAGAAGTTTGCTGTTAGAACTCTCACAAAAATGAATAATAATAAAAATTTCTCCTTCCATCGAGAAGGCTTTATCAGTTCTGAGTGTGGTTGTAAAGCAGATTTTGGGATAACTGACATTTAGCGAGTGATTTCACTCAAATATGAAGTTATGTTATGGCAACATTATAGTTATATACAGTCGGTAGGTTGTACTGTACTGAGGCTGAGTGGTTTTCGTGCTGATTTAAGCTACTGCGACTGACAGCTGCTAACTTCACAATGATTAGCAGGTAAAATATATATTAACCATCATACCGTATGTTCATCTTAGCTAAACGTGTTAGCATCCTAATATTTGCTACATAAAACTGAATACAAAGTACAGATAAAGCTGATGGGAATGTCATTCGTATTTGGACATAGATAGACAAAATTAATATTTTTGCTGATTATGGTGCTGTACAGTATGGATAAGAATATAAGTATAATAAGAAGTTATTTAAATTAATCCTGAGTGAAACATTTCATTCAAAACCACAAATGTCCATATAATGGTGATGCTAGAAGAAACATCAGTGATTATAGTGCATTATAGGGGACCTTGAATGCCTGAAAAAAGCTGCACCAAAGTAGTGGACAAAACCACTGAATAAACAGCAATTCCACCTCTATAATAAAGCTGCTATTGTGGCTGAAAAATCCCAAATACATGCAACAACCACATAAACCTCTATATGTATTGGCTTTCACACAATCCTTAATGCTTCCCTACCTATAAGCGGCACACTCTCTGATGGAGGCATGCTCTCAGCCACCATTAGCTGGAACACGGTGAGAGCAAGAAGAACTGTCACTCCGAGAGAAACTTTCTCCCCAGAGTCTGCAGGCAGGTAGAACCCCAGTGGGGCCAAGAAGGAGATGAGGAAGCAGGGGAGGAGGAGGTTGAAGATGTAAAAGGAAGAACGACGCTGCAGAAGCACTGTGTATGTGATGTCTGGATATGGGTCAGAGCAGCAGCCATACATGATGACATTCTTGGTGGCCGGCATACCGCGACACTCCCATTCCACATTTTCCACAAAGTCTGACAGGTCACCACTGTCCATACCCATAATGATGTCTACCTGGAATTAGAGTAATGAATGAGTAGGTGTAGATACAGATTAACATGTTTCAAGAAAGGACAGATCTAGCAAATGCATACACACATGTATATATGGCTACACAATGTATGATTATGACTTCTGGCGGCAATGCCCTGCTAGTGACTGTGACTCATGTTACTGCCTCATGTTACCATCTTTGTCGTATCAATGTGTCTCAAGGCAAGAGTATACTGTATGTCTGTCTGAGCACTTTTTCAAGCTTACCAGTCTCAGTTACCCACTGATATAACACAGAGGTCATTACCTCATAACCCCAACCTCAGTGAGTCTTGTATCATTTAGCTAAGTCAACTAACCTGATTTTAGCTTTAGATGACATAGGACATCATCAACCAAAGAACCTGGACAAACTGAACTGAGATGAATATATTCTCTGCAACATGCCTTGGTTGTGAGCGTGGTTGTACATGTCTATGTGTTCCTTCATACCTGGTTGCCATTATAGGTCCAGGAACCAAAGGTGAGGTTACATTCCTGGCTGTCAAATGGGAAGTAGGAGACATCCACCACGCAGGAGCTCTTGGTGATGGCAGGAGCATCCCAGGTGATCTCTCCATTGTAGCGCAGTCTCACATTGGTGTCCATTGGCCCTGAGAAGTCATCGTCCGCTCTGGAGGGGGAGATAAAGTAAAGACACACGTCATATCTGTCATTACCTAAATGGCACCGAGGTGTATTATCTACAGTTATAGTCAGCATGGAACATTGAGGAGATTGTACACTGTATGCTTTCAACACTGAATTGTCTGTGTATTACACACACCTGTAGACTTTGAGATGAACTAGTAAAACAGTTACGTAATTAAATCTACCTTTAAGGAGGTATTAGTGTACAAGTACCTCAGTAAACTAGTAATTCAGTGTACATCAACATACAATCTGCGTACAACATACAATGTCTGTTTATTGTATGTTACATTACTATGTAACCAATTTATACCAATAATTTGGATTTCTTACATGTTCTATAACACAATGTTCAAAACATATTATGTTCTATACACAACATATAATTTACCTGTATCATTCACATCTATGATATCTGTATGAAGAGGGTTGTTTACAGTATACGTATGCTTAAGTATTTAGCTTATACAACATGTAGGATCTTAATAGTTGTTTGAGCTTATTCTTTTTTTTAATTGTAATCCTTAATACTCAATTTTAATACAATCCAATTGTAACTCTGGAAAAATTCTGCTGCTGTAAACTGTTATACTGTGCCCTGTAAATGAAGCTGACTTTAATTATAAAAGTATAATTTCAATCTTACACTTTTTGAGATTGTTAGTTAAGCACCCTCAAGACATGTTAGTCTGTGGAAGCGGTTAGCTCCCAAGAGTGAAGGTTTGTAATTTTGCCTTTTTTTGGAATTAGCCTTTTAAGCTGACACAGTGTTTTTACCTATTACATGGCCCAGAGATACTAATATGATGGTTTGCTGGAACAAAGGGAACAAAGAAAGATGAGGAAATTACTGACTGTGTGTATGTGTGTGTGACATACGGGCGTACTTGTTATACAGGACAAGGTCGGGCCTCCACACCAGGCTGCTGGGGATGTGGATCACCTCAAGTCCATCATAGTCCTCTTTATTCCATTTCAGGTAAGCATCGTGCCATGTCTGCCTGATCCACAGGTAGGCAATCAGCACCTGGTTCCTCTCATCCTTCATAGACACACACACAAAATTATACATAAATACATAACAGCAGCCTAAATACAGATCCTCTCAATCTTCTTCTCATTTCTCTGTTGCTCATTAATTCACTGGGCATTATGCGTACAGATATACCTCAGCTGAAATCCAGACCTGTCTGTCAATATCAGGTGGATGAGCAGAGTGACTGGAGAATGAGTGTGCTTGGTGGGGGCGGTGGGGTTGGGGGTTGGGGAGTTGGTATCGCTGCCAGAGCTTCACTGAAGCACTGAACCGAAGAAAACATAACCACTTTGGGTAATAGGACACTCCAACAAACACATTTCTTGTCTGCCTCTCACCAAGGTCTTTCCTAACATCACAAACTGACAATCAACAGACAACCTGGTATACTACACCACAGAGACATTACGTTCAGTAGAACAGCTGTTTTCTCTCTTCAGCCACACACATCCAAACGTGTGTAGAACACAAGTGCTAATTTACTATGGGCTGGCACACTGAACCTGAACAGAAACCTGAGCCAGTAACAGTAGGCCCAGTCTATACAGTAGGAGGTCTGCCTGTCATTTATGAATGTCAACACCTACAACCTCCTTTGGTGACTATTGTCTTTGCAAGCATGAAAACTCAGTATACAATAAATGTAATACTAATTGAACAGTCATGTATTTCTTCCACGTTATCGTGGATCTATTATATTAGATATAATCTATGGTGTATTTGCATGTTGCATGCATCTTGGCCAAATTAATCAGGACTCACAGTTTTTAAGTAGTAGGTTTTACTATGAAGCCTGAATAATGTAGTTTAACTAGTGGTCAATAAAGTTTATGTGGATTATTCACTTTTTTACATTGCTGTAATGAAGGAGCTATTTTATTAATAACTAATCAAATATCGTCTAGTCTACAAAAGTATATTAGGGGTCACAACATCATTCACAAATACATCATGGTCTTTAATCATTTCTTTGCATAATGGATTTTCCTGGAGAAGTACTACAATATTAGAGAGATGATTTTACAGGTTTGTCAACAAAAAGAAAGGCCAAAGATTTTTTTTTTTTAATTGTGAACAATGATTGAAGAAATGCAACTTTAGATCATACCATACTATACAATACATACTGTATAATTAGTACTTGAAAATACAGGAATTTGCAAAATGTAAAAGAGCTAGTACTCACCATGTCTTTGATCTGAGAGAGGGTGATCTGTAAGGTGACGTTGAGGGCTCTGTCTGTGTCCTCCACAGGCCGAAGGGCACTGGAATAATTCTCCATGAGATCATTCAGAAGCTTCTGTGCATAGTGACCCTGAGCTGAATGAGCCACTGCAGGGAGAAAAACACGGCCATCAGTCATTTTCAAGGTTCTGTCAAAACCAGCCTGGTGTTTTAAATGTGGTTTTATGTACCATTATTTTTGAAATCATTCTATTGTCATTGTTGTCTCAGTGCAGATAAGGAGCTCACAAGGCTTAAACAGAATAATCATAAAAAAGAATTGGAAAGATACACTGGATGCGTTGTCACCTTTAGTGTGGTTATGATTTTTATTACTAATGGTTCCTGAATGCCATACATACTTCTGCTTTAAACGATGAGTAAATGTTTTCTTTTTTATGGAGTAATCCCCAAAATTGTCTGGAATCTGTTTTAGATTAGGCTTATACATCAGAAATTAAAACATATTTGCAAGCTTCTTAACTTTCACAAAATTTGCTTTTTTTTTTTGTTTAGATGGTTTAAAAGCCACATGCAAAATGTAACCGCATTTTTTTTTTTTACCAAATGAAAAAACAACACAGAGATGTTTTTTTTTTTCCATTTTTCTGTAAGCAAGAGCTTAAGCTTGACTCACCTTCAGGAAGGAGCATCACTACATAGATTAGTGGGATCATCTTGAGCATTTCTGAATACATCCAAGAAGTAATAAAAGGCAACTGGGAGCAGCAGTCTAACTGTCCTTTGGTTTCTTTCTCTAACAGACCTACATGATGCCCGTTCAACCCCAATTGAACTCAGAAGCAGATAGAAGAGCACCGTTTCATCTGGTCGTCATCGTGGTCAGGCCAGCTCTTACAGCTTGGCAGGGGAGGCAGCCAGACTGCTAACTGAGACACGGAATAAAACCCCGGCTATCACATAGCAGCAGCAAACTCAGAGAAACAGGATGCCCACGAATCACCGCCTCACGACACACTGGGCTATTCATGTTAATCAAACGCTTGCAACCAGGTGGGCTGGTCCTGGGTCTGCTCCTGGTACCACCAGTACCAGGAAAGGATAAAAGAAAAAAGGCTATTTGAAAATTAAACACTAATTTTATCAATCAGTCAACCAAATATTGCTTCATTAAGTAGCAATGTTGCAAACACAAGTTCAGCCAGTAACAGAATTTGGGCAGGTATTCAAAAAACCGAGTGCAGGTTTCATGTTAGGCAGTTGCATCTTTTTCATTATTGATTTATTGAGAATAAACCTCACTGTACTGAGTGGCTGAACTTTTGCATTTGCAACATTGCAACTTTCTGTGAAACATAAAATTATGCTTTGAGTTTTGGCAACTTTAGAGACCCCTTCTGCAACAGAGACGATCTGTGCCATTATGCCAGGAAACACCGTTTTTACAGTGTTATGTTTGGAGCCTTGTGTAGTACAGTGGCAGCCCTCTTGGAGGAGTTACAGATGGTATATACAAAAGATATGCTAGCACCCAGTAAAGGGATGCAAAATGCCACCTGGGAAACCTGGGGCTGGTTTAGAGTGCAGCAGATGTGTGTTGTATAGCGCAATTGTGTTAATGTTATTAGCAGACTTTAACATGTCAAGTGACAGCTTTTCTCCTCTGCTGAGCAAGTCTGAAAGCTAAAACACAGTATTTAGATAAGAGTAAGGGTTTCTTTCACCATGGCACAGCATGCCACTAAGCAGGCCATCTGTTACTGTGTTCACCATCAGTTTTCCTCTCTATGTGCAAGGTGATCTCAACATGAATGTGTATGTATCACTTCCTTGTTGAAGCTTTAGATTAACAAAACAAAAAAAACACTACAGAATTCAAAACAGTAGTGTGTAAAGTCAAGGGAAACATCAATATTCATATCCATTCTTCATCTAAATTGGCTTGAGTACTCTATTTTAACAGGCTAAGTAATTCCCTGTAGATTTAATTTCTTCTGTACTTGTAAATTTAATGGCTCTTCCTAGTTTGTATTAAAATTATTGCCACAAAGGTTCTTGGTGTTGCTTGGATTTGCTGCATTTCTATCTGACAAGTATTGCACAACAAATGCATGCAACTCTGAGAAGCAAAACAGAAAAGATGGTATGGATTAATTTACACAGACTTTAATATCTTTATTTACAGATGAATCATTTGACATATTTATCTGTTGGCGTAGTTAAGATGATGCAATGTTTTTCACTCATTTTGAATAGTTTCCATCCAGACGTGTGACAGGTTGAACATGTTTTTTGTTTGTTTTCTTTTCGCCCAGTTTAAAAACAAGAATCCAAATATATTCCTGTAGGAGACCAAAACCAAATAAAAGGTTTAAAAAATTTGTCTGTAAGAGGACAGGTGAAGTAAGCCATTTTGAAGATAGGTGAGGGAACGCATACTAAAATTTGCTGCAGGAGCTTTGGGGTGAAGGTGGCAAAATGTGCCATGAATATGAGTATGGCTACAGTGTGAACACCTCAGTGACACTTCATGAGCTGTTTTCCAAATCAGGGAATAAGCCTCATTTTACTTTCCGTTTGAGTAACTAACTCATCATTTGAGTGCTATAGAGTACACTATAACACCAAAAAGTCCCAAAAATAGTAGGATGAGTATATGAGTGAATGAATGATGATAGTGATGTTGAACACAGCACAAGAAAATTTCAAGTGATACTGATTTACAAATGTGGCTAGTCTATGACTAGGCTTAATTCCTGTTTAGAAAATCAGCCCATAGTGTGTAAAAAGCAGGACCGGATGCAAAAGAGCCTTCTTGAAAGGCTTGACTCAGTCCTACAAAAGGTTTTCATAAACAAAAATAAATGCACTGCATAGGCAAGGATAAGCCGCTGACAGCTGCTTCACGGACACAGCCAGAAAAGCTGGGAGACTGGCGGTTGTTGGGGCGGGATCTTATTCTGGCATTTTGCCTCAAATAGGGTGAGATGTAGTTGGATTTCAGATTTTAATGTTGAGAGCAATCTTGAATTTAATGAAACCAGAGATGGGATCTCACAGAGCAACTGATTGGAGTGTGGTACAGCAGAGGCAATGAGCAGGGAGAAGATATGCCACACAGAGGGGATAAAGGGGGGGTTGGAGGAGAGGGTAGGTGTGGAGGAGTCCACTGTTAACAGAGGATGTGACATGGGAAGAGACGCCTTCAGACAAGTGGAATTTGGAGGAGAGAGTGTGTATGTGTGAGGAGAGAAGAGTGGGATGAAGGTGAAAATGAAAATGAAGAGGGTGTCAAGATTCAGTTACTGAGCAGCAGCTCTGTCGCCGTCTCAACATCCCAGGATTTCGACGACAACGCCACTATTACTGCATTCTGAGAAGAAAATGAAAACATGTCAGAAACATGGTTTCAGTAGCACAGTGCACAGGGGGAGAGTGAAAAGTTTAGAGATACTTACTTTTTCAAAGCCCATGGCACAGAGTTTGTCTATTTTGCGTGTGTACTCTGGACTGGAAACAGGAGCGCCTGCATAGACGTGAGACCAGAGCCTCGCCGTCTGTTTGAACATCTCTGGGTTCTGCTTGTACTGTGTGGTGAACAAATGTGAAAAAACAGCAAGTTTATAAGAAAGAGGTTCAATATCTGAAACATTGTACATTTCTACTTAGTTTAGAAAAAGTTGTAGAGAATGATTTTCGCTTGTTTGGTTGTTCACTGTCAAAATCCTTCTAGGTCCACTGTAGAAAACAACTGATTGTGTTGATTGATTTTTCCAAGCAAAAATGGAAAAAAAAATGGGTTCCAGCTTGTCAAAAATAAAAATTGTCTGAACTCTTCCATGACTTCCATGGATTTTGGATTGATAAGACAAAACAAGTCATGTTGTACTCAAATAGCACATGATAGGCATTTCTGAAATGTGCTGGCTTTTTAAACAGCAGATGACACATTGGGTTAGACTGGATTAATCAAGAAAATAATTGGTAGATTAAAAAAAATTATGAAAATACTAATTTGTTGAAAGTATAGGGCAGTGAAATGATTTGCTACTGCTTTGATTAATATCCTACATCATATAGATGGTTATGAGCAGAGGAGTGCTGCACTCATAGCCCATCTATGCTATAATGTACTAGTATGTGTCGTTATATTGCCAATAAAATAATGCTCAAGGCTGCTGAAAGAGTCAGAACCACATGAATCAGTAGAGCAGCAGTCACATTACTATTGGTGAGGCTTAGTCCAGCTTAGTGGTTCCATGTTATGCTAGCATTGCATGAAATATAATGCAGGTGTAGATTTTCCATCATCATAAACTACTAGCATGTAAACTGTTTCATAAAAAACAAATATTCACAGCTTCATACTTTTCTAAATCTTACATTGCAAAATCTTCTCTAACCTTATTTCATTGCTTAATGCATGTTTCATTGGGATGTGGGCTGGTAACAGACAGATGACTGTTACTCTACTCAGGATTAGTGATTGTATGTAGGTGTTACGTGTTTAGTAGAGTAGGATAATCTTTTCAGTAAGAAAAGCATGCCAAGGGCAAACAGATCACTGCCTACACCAGGGCTATTCAATTACATATTAAGTTGGGCCAGATCTTCAAATCTAGAAAGTTATGTGGGCCACACATTTTCAGTGACTGATAAGCAGCAACTTAATAACAAACTTAACAAAATAAATGTCTCTAAATCCATTCAAAACAACACAATAGTGAACAGTATCACCAACAATATCTTTGGCTATAGGAATAAATAGATATTTTGGTCACATTTGATTGACAGGCACACGATAAAAAAAGAACTGTCAATGCTGTCAAATCTACAAGTCTGCAAATAGAAAAAACTAACACAACACAAATGAGTATTTCTAATAAATTATTACTACTACCGACTGTGCACTGATGAAAAGGAAGCAACAGTTAAACTGCTAAGATTTTAGTGGGAGAAGTGACATATTTGGTTCTGAACAAGAGCACTAACCTTTGGATCACATGGTGTCAATACAATCTGAAGACACTGGTGAAGAACATGTCACTCGCAGAGCATAGAGAACTGATTTTTATCAAGTTCATGTGTGAAAAGATTGATTCACAAGCCAAACCTGTCTCCTAAAAATTACATTTGTATACAACTAAACTGCAATCCCGATTACGTTTTTGTAGAGAACGTAATTGTTACGTTGTACTGAAACGTATTTTTGTGAATGAATGACATGATACTGTTATTAACGCGAAGAGGTGGTTGGAATGGATGGAGGGCGTTTACTGTGCAGGACTGACATGCTGGAGACCCGAGTTGAAGACCAAAGTCCTGTCTGAGTTTGGGTTTAGGCAAGAAAAGTACTGAGGTTATGATTAGAGAAAAGATTGTGTTTTGGTTTCATTTTTAATGCAGACGTTGTGTGTGTGTGTGTGTAGCGACATTTTTATCCATTAACCAGCCCACAGTCTTTCCCTGACCCTAACCCACTGCTGTGATGTCTGAACCAAACCATAAAACACTCACGTCTGGATGTTGAAATGTAACGTAGAATATTTTTCGACAGAAAACCGGATGCAGATCGGATATTTTGGCCGTCAAAAATACGTTGTCTTTGAACATTTCATAAATGTGTTTAGTATTTGCGACTTGTCATTTATGTTAACTGTGAACATATGCTCATTATGTTAACAGAAAAAGTAATCATAATCAGCACCAAAATTGCTACTTTCTTAACATGAGGAAAGTTTGTGCAGAAACTCTTATGTTTCTCAAAGTCTTTTAGCCGCACATTATAATCTTTAAATACAGCAACGCACTCACGATAAATTCAACAGGTTTGGTGTTTGGACTTGCTGGTAAAATAAACAAACAGTCCAGGTCGGGTTAAAACGATGGTTTTCGTCCTCTATTTTACACTTGTGAGATAATAAAGACGTGTTTAGCACGATCCTAACACCGCTGCCCGCTACACAACAACACGCTGCCTGTGTTATGACTGTTGCTAGGAGAGTGCTGCATTCACTGTCAGCGCTACTGTAGGGATTTGGGAATTTCTGTGAAAATTTGTCAACAAGAAATTTGGTTTTATCAGTCTTTTGCATTTCTGGTAGGACCACAGGCTGGGCCGTAAATTTGTCAACCAAAAGTGAAAGCATAAACATACACATGCACACAAACCTGATTGGCTACCACTGCGTCTTGTGGATCATCTGGTTCTGCAGCTGCCAGTAAGGCTTGTAGTGACAACAGGACCGTCCTCAGCGTCATAGCTGCTGCCCTGAGGGGACATACAGGTCATTATTAGGTACACTGAGTGAACCTTTCTCCTGGCTGATAAAAGTTTCTATTTTTGTACAGGAGTACTGGGGGAAATTGTCAATGCTCCCCATGATAATGGGCCAGCTATTTTTAAATAGATTTGCTAACATACACCATTACACATAAAAACTAGGATAAATATTAACAACCAACACAGTTTGCAACATCATCAGGCTCACTCACCTTTTTAGCTCTGCTGTATCTGTTTTTTTTTATTGTACAAACATATTACAAAAAGTTGGAATTTGGACAAATGCATAATGAGCTATTTGCATAGTTTCAATTTGAAATTACTGACAGGAAGACTGTGTTATAACTAGGGCTGTTACAATAACATGTTCATTTTAATTAATTATCACATAAAAAATAAGGGATTAAAAATTAATGCTGATTATGATGCTATCATTCAAACTAGTATTGTAACAGTTATGAGCAATCTGGTTTGTTCGAACGGCTTCTTGGTAGGAACAAGGGATGCCCTAATTACACTGCCTGCCCTAAATTTACTCCTCTCTCAAACAATGAGAACTAGCAAACGCACTCAAAGTTGGCCCATCCTCCCTGGCTCAATAAGAGAGCAGTGGTCAAGTGAGAGTGAGAGTGAAGAGAAGAGCAGGTGCAACATTAGAGAGAGCAAAGGGATAAATCAGAAATAAAAGGTAGTTTTCTGATTGTTTCACAGTGTTTATTTCTAAAGCTCTAATAAACCATGTGGGAATGATTTTGCATATGATCGGATATGGCTACAAATCCCACTTTAACTTTAATAAATGTGAAGAAAGGTGCCATAAGAACTGGGTTAGTTCAAAAACCCATAATTCCCATCTCTAAAACTTTTCCGGCTTTGTAACATGATGTAGGCAAACGAGAAGACAGTGCTTGGTTCCACGAATGAACATTTATATTAAAAGAAAAAAAAGGAACAGGAGCATCGTTCTCTGCTGTTTCTGCACATCCTCAGCATAGTAGGTCATATTTTTTCAATGTTCTGACATTTATTTCATATGGACAGTACAAAAAAAAGCTCTGAATTTGAATCAAAAGAGACATTAAACTTTAAAGTCTATGTCAGTTGTTCAGTGATTCACTCTACTGCCAAAATGAGTTTGAATTCAAACTTTTTTTATATTTTCACAGCAAAAACTGATGAATGCAATTAATTTAGATTAGTTAATCACAGTGCATGTAATTAATTTGATTTTTTTTTTTTTTTTTAAATGCTTGACAGCTCTAGTTTTAAATGTTACAGGGGTGGGCATTAAAAGCAACTTGGCTTTCATAGGGGAAATACTGTTTTACATAAAGAAAAGTATTTCATGATGGCTGCATAATGAATGAGGAATGTTAAGAATGCCGGCGCACACTCACTCACCACTGGTCTTTGAGAATGTCCAGACATATTGCACCTGTGACTGAGCTGATGTTGGGATGCCAAATCTTTGTGATAAACCGCACCTGAGAGATTAAATGAAACGGGACAAAGAAAATTATTTAAGGATTAAAGAAAGGGATAGTTATCAGTAGCAATAACAGTAATGAACCCCTACCTTGGGTGGATTGAATGGATACGTTTCAGGAATTTTAATTTCTAGTTGATATCTACCCCCTGAAAGAAATTAGAGGTATGAGTTATATCATGTAACAATCGTGACAAAGATATTAGAAAAAAGCAATATAAGGGTAACTGCTAAGATGTAAATTGTTTTAGTGATCATTATTAGAGATTAAAGGTGTCAAACAGAAGGGAGGCCCTCTAAAAAATAAAACTTATCAGTAACACATCTATGCAACCATGCATACAGGTTAGCTTATAGCAGGGTATTTAAACGACCCCCTCACCTTCGTATGGCGTGTCAGGTGGCCCCGCAATCTCCCCTTTAAGTTCTGTGAAGTTCTCATCCACCAGATCCACCTTTATCTGGTTTTTGCTCGTCTGAAAGGACGAAAAAGCAACGAAGCATTTTAACTTCAGCAGGCAGACAGAGTGCAAAGTGTTAAACTAGCTTGCTGTCAAACTCAAACCTGCCTGGGCAGCATAAGTTGACACCCCTGCAGCATTAGCCAAAGTTGACCTCAACTTGTTGCACACATCTTACGAATCTACATATAAAAAGGCCAGCTAATGTAAGTTGACTACACACGGATCACACCAAACTATCTTTGCTTGGGCTAAAACAGCTAGGTCAGTTTAGTGACCATAAAATGCATGGAAAGGTAGCCAATAACGTTAGCAGTATAAACTTGAGGCTCAGTTAATTAAAAGTTATACTTTCAACATCTCATTACCTTTCAAGCAGCAGTTACTCTCTTTGCTGTAACTTCTTCAGAGACAAATATCTATAGGTAGCGTTAGTAGCTATTTGTGAAGCCGGATGCACTGCCGTTGATGCGGTTAGCTAAAGCTAGCCGCTCGGTGATTAGCAAACTGACAGCTGAGCGAGCGACGCATCACTCTCATTCAGCCTGCTACTGTCACAAAGGAAAAAAACTAAAGGCGTAACTTTAAACGGCACATGTGACAACCAACCTCTTCACTTTTTAGCACCTCCTTGAATTCCCGTTTTATCCTCTGAACTGCGATGTTGGCCATGATTCCCCCGTGTTCCTGTCCGGTTGGGGCCTCGCCGCCGTCCGACCTGACTAACGTTAGCTAGCTTGTTGTGCCAACCGGAGCGCCGCACTTTCTGACTACAACCTCAAAAACAACAGCTGTATCCGTGTTCACAATGAATACCGTCAGTCCTGGTAGGCAAACGTTATAATGCGTTCAAACGGCTCAATGTGTATGTCATCTCAAATGTGTGGCAGCACAATGGTTGGTGGTACTGAAAACATTTTAATACCAAACTGCATGCAGTCTGCAGGAGCGGGGGTCATGTGATCGGTGTTGCATCCTGAACGCCTCCTGCCACTGGTGGATCTGTCATGATGTCATGATGAAACACGTACAGTAGTAATGGTAATATATTAATAATAATAATAAATAATTTAAAATAGGTTATTATTATTATTATAAATATTATTGCTACTACTACTAATAATAATAATAATAATAATTATCAGGAATATGAACTGAACCATTGTAAAAGTCACAGATAAAAAAACAAAACATTTTCACATCTCATACAAAGCCCAGACCTTTGCACAATGCACTGTATTTTACAGCTGAACTTAATTCTTTCATTTTATGCTGCATTATATTATTGAGCTTATGTACTGTTACTTATTCATGTCTGGTTTCTACTTTATTTACCAAATTGTGCTGTATAATTTAACTACTGGTCCTTTGTAATGTATATATTGTATATGTGTTTGTAATGCCCCAATAACTCCCCTATAAATATTTCTGTTATATTTCAATTGAGTGCCGTATTGCCTCTCTTTCTCTTCCTCTGTCACTGTGCTGCTGTTATGTGAATTTCCCCTTGAGGATCAATAAACAATAACAATAAACAAATAAAAGTTATCTTATTATGTGAGCTCATATGGGTAGGTTGAAATTGAAAAACAAGGTCAGTGTCTTATTTTAGTTCACTTTTTAATGCTAAATAAACACAATCTCAGAACAAACAGTAAACAGGGTTTCCCCCAGTGACTAGCAGATTACATTTAATCATTACCATATGGCATTTTTAGTCACAAATACGCTAAAAATTTAATGAAGCAGCATTGTTCTAGTAAGCGGTTTTCACATGTCAAATATGGATCACATGAAGATCACAAGTAAACAGTATGCATCTGGTTGTCTTACCCCCAGTTAAACCAGTATGCCCATCACTCATTTACATATACACTTCAAAGATCAAAGATAGAAATCATGGGGTATGTTGTAGGACACATAAATTAAAAGGAAATGAAAATGTATTTTATAGAAATAAAAATAAAAGAAATCATATCACACTTTGGAAAAACAATCTATTATTAGCAACTACTTGAAAGTGATGGAGATCCACTCATCCAGATATGACGGGACATGCTTAGTTGTACCTTAACTTCTGTAGCCACATTGCTTCATCACTGAACCCGCATGAGCATATACGGTATTTTGGCACTTCTCCCATTTGTCAAATATAAAACAGACACCTTTTAGTGTTTTCCATCAAAGTTGCAAATAGTGACACTAGAGGGCACCACTGACCAACGCAGATTCAGAGTCTGTGGCACGGTAACCATCACGTCCCTTTTCATGTACCACTTTCATAAAAAAATAATGAAATACACAGTAAAGTCAGAGCTAAAACCTGTCATATAAAATATATTAAAGTCACATTTTATCCTGATCTACACAAAATAATCACTTACTAAATGTATTACTATATTTCAAACATGGAACTGACATATTTTCTACATAAGGAAGGTGAAAGGTAACGTCAAGTTAGATAAAGCATTTTTTCAATATGTGAGTCTTTCAGTAATGCTGTTGCCCTTTTAAGGTAATTCGACGACAAAAAATACGAACAAAATGGTTTTACCAATGTCCCTCCACCTAAATAATAATAGAGTAAAATGGATGCAGACTCTTTATCTTGACAGTAATTATTGGTAAACTGATCACACATTTGTCACAAGTACAGATACAAGAATTAATGGACCAGAAAAAATTACATATAATACTAAATCTGTGTCATTGAGCCACACAGAGTTTGTCTGCTACATGCTACTGAGTCAACTTCCTTCTGTAGTTAGCACTTAACAATAGGTGGGCATGAACACACTGGTACTCTTTCCCTTCTTCTTCTCCTCCTCCTTCCTCTGCCTCTTGTTTGATTTCTCTTGGTGATGATGACAAAGAAGATGAGTGCTGCCAACATGACAGCTGTTATCAAGAGGCAGCCCCCAAAGACCAGCATCGCTTTGTTGTTGAACATCCATGCACATACAGAGCAAGGTTTATGCAGACCACTGAATCTGCAGGTCTCTGTAGTATCATTATTAGGGAAACCACTGTGAGCAATGATTTCTCTGTAGACAGCAATGGAGTCTTTAGCTTTGGATTGGTGTTGGGTTGAGGTGAAGAGGCCAAACTGAGGGACATGTCTATCTTGGAGCTTCCACACATAGAAGCCCTGCAGGTTGACTCCATCTAATTTGTGAGCTAGAGACAAATAGAATAAAGGAAAAAAGTCGGGAGATTAATTCACTGACTCTCCAGTTCCTCCTCCTATTCAAGCAACATGAATAGATATACTAATATTCTGTCTTTTATGATTATAAACAGCCAAATGTTACAAATACATGCCCATGGTTTTATCCAAATTAGAAAATAACTCATGATTTAAGTGCCAAATCTAATCTAAGTGCCAGAAAGGGCAAAGTTTAAACACAACATTGATCAACACTGTAGATATATGGTGTTTTTCTCAACTCTGTTTATGGTCTTCACAGTTTTTCATTAGGTCTGGGTTTTATACTAGGAAGCAATATAGTCATAAAACCTGTATTGCCCTTGGAGTTGTATGAATAATAATAATAATAATAGGTATAATAATAACTGATACTTTATTAATACCCTTGGGGAAATTCTTGTGGAAAGGCAGCTGCATTTAAGGTGCTAAGGGTACTGGGTTCAGCGTCTCGTCCAGGGACACTTTGACACGTGGTCAGGAAGAACTTGGAGTCAAACCAGCAGTCCTGGGGTTTACAGACAAGTGCCCTACTGACTTATCCACAGTCACCCTATAAACATTCTTAATACTTAAGAGCCCCCATCATGTGAAATATTATTACACAACACATTCTGAATCAAAGAAGAACATTACATATCTGAAGAGTGAGATAAAGGCTCTGAAATGCATCTCTCACCTTTAAGAGCCTCCTGCAGGTAACTCCTGAGGTAGTGTTGCCTGAGTTTGTCCTCAACAGGAGATTGATCATCAATCCCACTGGCTGTGACAATGATTGGCAGATCCCGTCCATATCTCTGGCTCACCCAGTTTAGGATCTTCCGCAAGCCCCAGGGTACAAGAGCTTGTCCCAGACCGGAGGAAGGCCAAGTGGGATCAGAAAGAAGCAAACAACCATGATCAAGAGATTTCTGCTGGGAACTGGTTGATGTGTGGGGATACGGTAACACCAAGCGGGTTGTAAAATGGTTCAGTGCAATAAAACTCAAAGCTCCTCTCAGCTCCGCTTTCTCCTTCTCAGTAAAGCTAGGAAGAGGAGATCCAGAGAGGCCACTTACTTTACCTCTCTCCTCTAAGTATACCTTCATTTCTTGTGGGTAGCCCCCCTTGCTATGCTTTTCCCTAAATCTGGTCTCCAGCAACGGTTCTAAGAAACGACCAAGTTCAAATAAGAGAAATCTCTGTGCTGCTACCACATGTGAGTCCAGAAAGGAGTTGGCAGGTTCGGCCCAGTCAGCATGTAGTGCGAGTGATACCAGCGCCCTGTGTTGACTGGAGTGCTCCCTCTCATATAACCTCCAAGCTTTTGCATGAGCTAGAAGAAGGTAATGAGCTGCTTGATGTTTCTCTTTTTCATCGGAATAAATATCTACCAGTCTGTTTGGCTCATTTATTGTAATCCAGTATCGTACCCAAGACCCCAGCTCCTGGTAGCAGAGTGCTGCATATTCCTGAAAGGCCTCCACTGTGCTGTAGTTGAGCCAACCTCCAGAGGCATGAAGTGACGCAGGCATGCCCAGATTTGGAGCTTTGTCTGTTGGGTAATAGAGAGTAATGACAGCCTCCAGGTCCAATTTCTTGAGCTGGGTCAGGACACACTGGTAGTACCTGTTAGAGGTAACGACAATGTGGAACAGTGGACAACATAAAAACCCTTTGTAGGTGTAGACAGAAAGAGAGACCAGTCAGTGAGTATCAAATTAGTTTATGGCTATAATGTATATATATGGTCTTTTTGGCACATAAGACAACACATCCTCCTGACTACCAGGGAAAACAATATTGCCCTTTGCTCTTTGCTGAGAAAGAGGAAGTTCCCAAAGCTCCACCCCTACAAATTCGGTATCAAAATAAAGTCCTAAATATCCTCTTTAGAGAACAAAAGGAATTACTTCAGTAGTATACAGGGGGTGGGAAATATTTAAGTTTATAAATGTCCTCTACAGAGGACAAATCTGAGCTACAGGTAGTCAGGACATGAATTGTTTTAGGTTGTGGTTCTGAATTGAACTGAAACTAATGAAATTGGGTTGAATTTAGTGCTACTGAAATACCCATAGCCCATATTAGTGTGTTTATATATTTCTACCTCAGAGCTTCAGTGTTCACATTTGAGAGGTCGCCCTGGGGTAAAATCAGAGACCAGTTTAGTGCAAAGCGGTAGTGAGATGCCCCAGTGGATGCGAACAGATGAAGGTGATCACGGATAGCCAAATAATCAGTGCACTGGGCTTGTCTGGTGTGGAGCTTTATGCCTGGGACTGGACGCAATGATCCATCTCCAGTCAGGTTCCAGCTGTACAAATGGTGGTCAGTAAATTGTGGGGATAAAGGGTAGAAGCTGACCTGCAATAACAAAAAAAACAAGAGAAAATTAGTTTTTGATGTGTGTAACACTAGTTTTGGTCTATTGTATAGGTGTATAAATAATAACATAATTGCGCCACTGAAATTTGTCTATGAGGTCACATCTCTCTCTCTTCTTACCTGTAAAAGGGAATCACTAATGCCCCAGTGAAAGTCACAGGGGAAATGGCCTTTTATCGTTCTAGAGGTTTCATCACTGGGAAAACCATTGTCACTGACAACACGCCTGTAATAATGAGCAGAGGTTTTGGGTGTCCTTGTTCTGTTTGGGTTACTGAAATCGATGTAGAAAAGACCTCGCCTAAGAGTGTAGCCATAATTCCACTCAAATCCATCCACCAGTGACCAGGCACAGTAGCCAAATGCCTGTACACCATCAAATCTGATAGCTGTAAAAGATACCATAGTGATAACTTAAAATTGAGAAGGACTTCATATGCATGTTTCATAATGATTTCATTACATTTCCAGCTCCTTGCTCACCTTGCAGGACCTGGTTAATAAAGCTCTTCATCAGATAGATGGCCACTGTGTCTTCCCTTCTCACACTTGCTTCAGAGAACCAGCCTCCCTCAGCCACTAGAACCCTTGGGTTCCCATACTCAAGTTTTATCCAACCTAGGATGCGCCTCAAGTCTGGGGTCACCGTCTGCCCATACTGGACCAGATTCCGGCCCAGACGAAGGTTATTAGGCCCAAAGGACAGAGCAAAAAAGTCAGCTGTTTTCTGCACCCAGAGCTTCTCCTCTGGGGTGAATGCAGGCAGGGAGGCCCCATGCTTGATTTTTAATGAAACTGGGTAGTCTCCATCACCAAAGATGGGATTGGCAAACAGACCAAGCACAGCCTCTATTGACTGCTGACACAGCTCAACATTGGCAGCTGTCGCTTGACCTCTTTGAGGTTCAACCCAGTGGGATCCCAGAACAATTGATACTTTACCCTTCTGAGTTGATCGAAAGTGGGTGTTGTAGGTATGCCATGCTTTGGCGTGGGCCTAGAAATCACAGAAGACACATTTTAATGATGCATTGTAGTGTAGTCTATACCATAACAGCATTGCTCTGAAGCATTTTTTTCCTCTCCACTGTCGCCTAGTGCTTGCTCACGTGGGACTGTTGGGTTTTCTATATAGTTCTGTATATATACTT
>JAUMHL010000002.1:10835237-10884392 GCA_032362345.1 Sandelia bainsii | reverse complement strand
TGCTATGTAAAGTGCCTTGAGATGATCTTTGTTATGATTTGGCGCTATACAAATAAAGATGAATTGAATTGAATTAGTATAATGGACATTTTTCTCAGCAGACAATTTTATATTTCACAGTAGGAAAAACACCAGTTATAGCTCAATTCCATTCAGCTGTTTGAGTTTCAGAGTCCTGGTATTGTGCATGCTGGTTCACCTTCAGACTGTCATGATTTACTATGAAACTTTAATAGGCCATTGGTAATGTCAACCTGTGCTTTTTGTACCATAATACATAAAAATATCTGTTGTGAAAATGCCTACTTTTCACTTATACTAACAATACTACTACTATATTTTTAAACATTGCAGACATTTAAAACACTCATGCTTCAATTTGGTATTTCTGTACCAAAACTGTAGAATCTTGGAGTGGATTTGTTTGATTTAGTTTGATTGCTTTGTTTATATATATCTAGATTCAGAAATCTAAATAACATGATAATCATTCAGTGGTTTGTTTTCATTTAAGTACTAAACTACTCTCAACTACCTTAGTTTAAGTGATTATTAATGAGGCATATCTTCATAACTTCCTGTCACACATGGTTTCTCATCAGCACTTTTGTGGTGGACTTTGACCTCAGTGTCTCTAAAGCCCTGTTTACTGAACACAAGTCTTTGAAAATAAAATATGCCAGCTTATTTTTAAAAAGATATATTAGAACTGAACAGTAAGGCTCAGCATTGGCTCAACTAATTATGTTACAATGCGTTCATTTGATTACTAAAAAATATCAGAACACTGTACTTGCTTCCTTGTCTTTTGAGCTCAGAATTATTTGCAGAATGCAAACATCATTGGCCATCATAAACGGATAAAGCTGGGCGAGTACAAAGTTTACAGTCTATACCATAAATGTTTAATTTCCTGTTGTTTTCAGCCCAGGCAGATACTGCACACATGAATTCAGACTATATTAATCTACAGACTCACAACTCACTGACAGTGTTTGACTTACCCTGATCATGTTGTGGGCCACAATAAGAGAGACAGAGGGACCCCCTGTCTCTCCAGGAGCATGCATACCCGTCCCATAACCCTGTACAGCCACCAGGTATGGGTTATGCATTGTGAACCAGTACCTGACATGACTCCCAAACGCATTGAAACAAAATGCAGCATACTCCTCAAACAGTTTCACCAGTGTGTTGTTTTTCCAGCCTCCATATTGCTCCTGCAAGACCTGTGGCAGGTCCCAATGATGGAGAGTGACAACAGGTTCAATGTTCTTTTCCAAAAGTCTCTCTATAAGGCGCCTATAATGCTCAACAGCAGCTGTATTGGGCTGACTCTTGGCATTCCCATCAGGAAAGAGCCTTGGCCAGGAGAGAGAGAAAAAGTAGGCTCTTACACCTAGATACTCCAGTGCCTCAAAATCTTCTTCCCAGCGATTGTAGCTGTCACTGGCTACACTGGCAGTGTCTGTCGTCAAATCACCAATGGCAGAAGAGTGGGTAAAATGGTCCCAGATAGAGGTTCCCTTCCCCTCCTGGACCCAGGCTCCCTCTGTCTGGAAGGCAGATGTCCCTGAACCCCAGATGAATTCTGAAGGGAAGGTGTCATGAAGAAAAGACTGTTCTTTGACGATGGGGTCCAACTTGGGCTGCTGCCAAATCTTCCTACCCTCCCCAAGAGAACAGGTTGCCTTGTTCCAACCACACACCACCAACAGGAGGGAGAGTAAGAGGCACTGACATGTCGGAGGAGAAGGATGGTTCAGCATACTGAAGAAGATTATCTTGGTTGATAAATCCACTTAAAGAGGGTGGTCGTTGTTAGTCCAAGCAACTGCTCTGTTCTTTACTACAAACCCTCTTGTGACTGACAAAAGATCCATAATGGTGGTGAGTAAGAGAGAAAAATTAATCACAGCCAGAAGAGATGACTATTTGAAGCTTCGAGGTGTTGCAGGATCCATCTGACAATGTGGTCAGACTTCCCTATCTCTCCCTCAGTGTACTTGTGCTCCCACTCAGCCCCTCCCTGCAACATAATGCTCACACACACAAAGGTTGACTCCTATCCACACACACTTATAGCTGTTATAGTTATAGTAGAATTTTCTGATGAATTATTTTCACATGCAATTCCATAAACAGTCCATCATGTATCATCAAATATAAAAGACCTCTCAAAAATAGGACTGACACTTCAGAGGATATTACTGAGCTATGCCTGTGAGGACACACACACAACATCAAACATGCTGTTGAACGCTGTAAAGAAGGTTCTTGTGTCAATAATTAGCTTGTACTCTGATCTCAGCTCCTTAACTGAGAAATACTTCACACTGTTGCCAATAAACACACTGATTTCCCCCTCTTAAATAATGTTTTTTTTTCTTGCTCAAACATAACAACTTTTACTGAGTAAATAGATTTCTTTTTTCCAATATATTCAACACATATTGAGGACATTTATTGAAAAAGCAGGAAGTGCAATATAATGCAGTCCACCCTGATGAAAAAATAGGCCATTCTCTGTCGTCATATGCCCAGAAGCTACTAAGCACGCCTGCAGTGTTCATCCAAAATTTGATCAAACCATACCAGGTGAGAACAGTTACACCAGCTTATATGACCTCATTCAATTAAAATCCACTTGATGTGTGAGTAACAGGTACTGATCTGTGGTCAAAGCAGAGCTGCTAGACAAAAACATTGCTGGGAAGTGTGTGACTGTGTTCACAAGCTTGTCTTTAATAAAGCCTCTAATTTATAATAAAACAGGGTCAATATGCATTAAAAAGCTCCTTTCTCATCCTCCTTCATTAAGGCAGTGTACAGCTGTCTACAGTAAACGGTGTAGTTTACCAGGATACACTTTGCTTCAAGGCATTAGTGGGTAAGTCAATTGAGTTGGGAAATGATCTCCTAACACCGAGATTGACCTTAGTGTGGTCGCTATGATACACAAGATATGTCTCAGAAAGAGTTGCATTGCACTATATTGCTTATGCAACAAGTCTTTTATAAGTCTTTTATAATAGAAAAGAAGAAGTATAAGAGGATAATTCCAGTGGATTCAAGCTTCTTTCTAATCATTCTTTATGTTTCTTTGATGAATATGTAAGGTGTTATGTTTCTTTATGTAAATGAAATAAACCCTTTTATAGTGAAAGCTTAATCATCTTACTGTATTGAAGATGTACTGAAAACTCAGATGGACAAAAAGAAATAGTGACATCAAGTTACTCAGATTTAGATTAAGTTACATCTGAATAATTAATATTAATATAATTTAAAACTAAAAAAAACAAAATCTAAACCAGATTTAAATAACTTTCACTGTCTCCACATTCTTAAATCTTAATCACAGTCTTCTGTAGTATGTATTTCACAAGTTAGTTTAAAAAAAGACTGTAAAGTTAATTTTAGGGAACTGAAAAGAGGATGCACATGAGAAAAAAGCAGGACTGAACTGACTGGTACTTTCATTACCGTATCTGTTTCCTCTCAAAACTTATTTACCGTAACATTAGCAGAGGTTGTTGCAGAGAAACAAGTAAGAAGGGACTGTCTACAAAACTAAGGAATTTTTCTTTTAAGTAATTTTTAAGTCAATTTACTTTATTAGTCTGTTTTTTATGCCTGAAATATTTTTTTTTTCTCTTTGTGGGATTTTAAACCTCTTCAATTGAGACTGTCGACTTGAAAAGTATCAAAATATGATGGACTATAATACATCAAATCATTGGAAACTCCGCAAATCCATATTACATTAAGTTCAGTCGTTCTACAAAAAAACTCCAGAACTCACAAAAGGTAAGTGCACTCTTTTGTGTCTATGTAATGTGTGAATGTTATGTTTGTATAGAAAGTTTAAGCATAAAACACAATGGTTGCATTAAAAAATACCTGTGAATATAGATTTAAAGAAATTCAATTATTATCTGTAATCCAACTTGTTCTGACTGATCATTTTCTCAAACAAGAGACTTCCTGTTGTAACCAAGCAGAAGATTCTGAAGGTCAAATGAGGGAAAATAAACAAATTACACACACAGCGTCTGTATGATGAACAGTTATAACGTATGTTTATTCCCTTACTCGTGCCCAGGCAGACAATGAAGCCTGTGACTGTTGCCCTCTGGACAGCAGCCATGTTGGTGGGACTCCAGCCGACTGCTTCGTCCCCTGACAGCATCATAGACCGCTCGTCCAGAAATCTCTCCTCTGTCCCAAGAGACCTGCCACAGAACGTGGAGTTTTTAGACCTTTCATGCAACCACATACAAGAGCTTCACAGAGGAGACTTCAAAAACACCCCTCTTCTGAAGTTTCTGAATATGTCATGGAATAGTTTAGAGGATATAGATCCAGAAACCTTTCTCCACACGCCACAGCTGCAGGATCTGGACTTGTCACACAACAGGCTGAAGATTCTGTTGGGTCAGCGGTACCTGCTACACACAGGGAACCTTATAATGCTAAATCTGGCCCATAATGAGTTTGTCAACATGACACTGGGGACTGAGTTCACTTCTCTGCTAAAACTGGAGAAATTAGCAGTTGGAGCAAAAAACGTCAGTATTGATGATTTCAAGAATATTGCTAAATTGAAATTACGTACAATGACCCTCTGCCTGGAGGAGGAATTTAGCTATGAAACAGGCAGCCTGAAAGATGTTTATGCTCAAAGGGTTCAGATAGCAGCCACTAGTAATCCAATAATAGATTATAATCTGACTGCTGATGCTCTATTATTCTTTGATAAAGTGGAGTTGATGGATTTGACAGGTGGCTACAGCAGCCTTAGTGAGGAGTTGCACAGAGTAAAAATCCACACTTCCTATCTTTATCTGACCAACATAACAATCGACTGGATAGACTTAACTAACTTTGTAAATGCAGTTCTACGTACATCTATTAAACACCTGAGCGCTTCTGATGTGGCCATTTACAATCCACCTTATATAGACACCGATGTGACCAATTCAACTACAGTGAAGTCCTTTGCAGCCAGAAGAGCAGTGGTGAATTCATTTTTCTTTTCACAGAACGCTGTATACAACTTTTTTATCAACATGCCAGTGGAGAGTTTAGCAATCACAGAGACTTCAATCATACACATGACGTGCCCCAAGTCGCTGAGTCCAATCCTCCAGCTGGACTTTTCCTATTGTGCTTTATCTGACACCATCTTCTCCAGAGTGGAAGATCAAAAAACTATTGAATGTAAAAATCTGGGTAACTTGAGGAAATTGATTCTGGTGGGCAACAATCTTAAAAAACTTCATTTGCTGAGCAAACGTGTGCAATACATGAAGTCTCTGCAACATCTGGACCTCAGCCTCAACTCCCTGGTTTACGACAATACGGAAGAGTGCGTCTGGCCACTAAACCTCACCAATATGACTTTGTCCTCTAATGGTCTGACAGACTCAGTTTTTAAATGTTTACCAAAAGGAGTAAAGACACTGGACCTCCAGAATAACCAGATTTCTGTGGTTCCTTCATCCATCTTAAAACTGGAAAACCTTTCATCTCTGAATCTAAATGCAAACAGGCTGAGAGACCTGCCTGTATGTGATGATTTCCCCACACTGCAGGAGCTTCTGCTTAAATCAAATTCCCTCCATGCCCCAGCTGTGAACAAGTTGACAAGCTGCCCCAAACTGAACACCCTGGATGTCAGTCACAATCCCTTCACCTGTACCTGTGTTCTGAGGAGTTTTATAGAGCTTGGTGTCAAATCTGAAAAGAAGAAAAGTCACACAGGATTTGAATTGTTGGGATGGCCATTCGACTATTACTGCTCCTACCCGGAGGCTGTCAGAGACACAACCTTGGAGAATATCTCGATACCAGAGGTCTGCTGTAACGTTGGTATTCTTGCAGCTACCATCTTATGCCCCGCAGTAGTAGCGATTATTGCAGTTGTGACTCTGTGCCATCGTTTGGATGTTCCGTGGTACATGGGCATGATTTGGCAGTGGACCAGAGCCAAACATCGTGCCAGAACACGTCAACTCCGTCCTGAAGACCTTGTGGGTGTTGAATTTCACGCTTTTGTGTCTTACAGTCAGCATGATGCAGATTGGGTGCACAATACCCTTCTTCCCAACCTTGAAGGTCCTGCAGCAGGGCTCCGAATCTGCAAACATGAAAAGAACTTTGTGCCGGGAAAGACAATTATTGAGAACATCATCAACTGTGTGGAGAAAAGCAGACGCTCAGTGTTTGTGCTCTCTGCTCACTTCGTCAAGAGTGAGTGGTGCCATTACGAGCTGTACTTCGCCAGCCACCAACGCCTTTCTCGGGGTTCGGACAGTGTTGTGCTGGTGCTGCTTGAACCTCTGCCACAATACCTGATCCCATCTAAGTATTACCAGCTCAAGTCCATGATGGGCCGGCACACCTATTTGGAGTGGCCACAGGACAGAGCCAAGCGCAGGCTGTTCTGGGCTAACCTCAGAGCTGCCCTTCAGGCAGATCTGCCAAATGCACCAGTTGTAGAAACAGAGGAGTGACTGCAGACAGGGGACAAGAGAGAAATGGTAGAAAGACAAATGTGTGTGGTCTGGGGAGACTTAGCTTAAAGAGTGTACATTTTCTTGTATTCTTTAACATAAAGCATTCATTCTTGAACTAAATCACCTAGTTTGTAAACTTGTACCATAAGCTGAAGATGATGTGTATTGATTCTGTTCTTTTAGGCTTGTTAGACATAAATCATATGAGCTTGTTTAAATCTTTCAAATGACATTTAATGGTAACAATTTCATCAAGTTTATAACACAAAAAATAAACTTTGCTTTTTGATATCAGAATATCAAAAATGTATTTATTCCTTTGTCAGTAATGATAACCACAAATGATCACAGTATGGTTAAACCAATTCCAATGTGGTTGAGCAGTAAAGACAAAACCTACACACACACTATTAAAAACTATATGAACACTGTACTTTCTATTCACAAAACGAGTATTCTCTCCATCTTATGAGGAGAGATATCCACTTTTAAGGCAAGACTTATCTCAATGATGACAAAGACAAGAGAGCTAGAAACAATGTGTCCTGTGTTGAGTGGCAGCATAAAGTCAGTCCAGCTACAATAACGCTGTGCCTGGAATATCGACTAGGAAAGTCACTGGCCAAGTGTCAAGGAAGAGACTGGATGATGATGATTTTCTCATTTATGCAGAAACGATGAAGAACACTGAGCAGATTCTCTCCACAACGTGACACCTGCCTCTCCATGGCCAGACGGAAATCCTCTTTCACTCCTTTAGTAATTCCTCGAGTCACTGTGTGGTGTCTGAAAGAAAAATGGTTAAAAATAAACAAACACGCACATGGTCAGAGATGTATTATGAGCTGATTTGGCACGAACAGAGAAACGGATATCTATATGACTTATGCACTAAAGACAAACTCATGGAAACAACATGTTACATTTTCCTTACACACATAAATCAGCTAGTCAAAATTAGACAACTTAAGTTCCATTACAACAAATCAAAACCACATAAAACATGTTCACAAATGAATGAGATCAAGTGTTATGAAAAGGCAAAAAACGTAACTGACTGTACAAGAACAACGTCCTCAAATAACGACAAAAACAGTGATGACCACAGAAAGATGAGCAATGGCTCAAATAAACAGACGCCGACAGGAAATCAAAGAACAACTAACTCTTGATGTAAAATGACAGGCCGAAATCAAAACTGGGGGGATGACAAGCCTTGAAGTTTGGGAATGAAGGAAGGGTGACTGGTGTAGGGGAGGTATGGGGACTGTAGGAGGACGGGCCTGGGGTACCTGTCCATCGTCTGCACCCCTTGTAGCAGAAGGGTATTTAACTCCACCCCCAGGGCGGGACTAGGGTTCCTGAGGGACAGCAACATTCAACAACTCTCAGTCAGTGAGGGTGCATTCAAGTGTCTTAATTTCTACAGCAGTGAATGCAGGAGTTTGATTTTAGCTTTTCAACTTTAAACCCCTTCGCTTTATAATGCCCACTCCGTTAACAGCATTTTCAGCTGAAAGTAAATAGCTCCCCACAGGCCATGTCTACTTAGATCATTAATCAATAACACCAACAGAACGGGAGTGTGCAGAGTCACGATGCCAACTGAAACGTTTCTGAATGTGACGTGCTTACTTGATCAGCATTCCCTGATTGGGCAGCAGCTCTAGTTGAATTCTTCCTCCTTCTGGAGTGCGCAGATATGCAAACTCCTCCAGCATGTCAATGTCTGAGACAAATCATGAGCTTATGGAAACTAATATCTAAGACAAGAAAACACATAGTGACCACAAACTAATTGGTCAATATAAAGTATTTGTAAATTCATTCTTGTCAGGTTCTATTGCAGTTACAACAAAGGATACTGGTGACATAGTTGAAGAAATTCTCATACTGGAAACTGCCTTGCTGACAGATTTTATCCACTGCCTTTAAAAACAGCAGCTCACCCTGCGGCCAGTCATGCTGCAAGAGCACCACCACATGGCCGAGAGACAGGTCGTCACGATTGTCTGTGAAGGCACGGAGCTGATTGGCCAGAATGAGAACAAGACAAAGATGATTTTATAAGGTTTTATCTACACAGTCTCAAAAATGCATCAGTTACATATAGTGCATGTGTTATCGCAGTCTAATTTTATAAATCATAGACTCCAACTCCAAGATTACAGTTCTACAGGCCTAACTAATCTAAGTACCTTGAAACAGGCCAACATCAGCTGGAGACAAAAAGGTAACACAGCTTTGCTGGTGCAGGGAAGCAATTTCAGGTCATTACCTAGTCATGACAAAAGAAGAGAAAGATCATAATGTTCTGATGAAATCACTGTTATGCATCTCTCTTGTTTTTACAGAAGGAGAAAGTGGTTACCTTTCCTTGTTTTGGTCTTGACTCTGCTCTGATCCTCTGGGATCTTTGCTGGTTCTTGGTTTGGGGGTACCAGCCCACTGACAACATCCAGCAGCTTCTCGCAGGCCATCTAATGGAAATATACAGTGCAAAATCTACATAACATGTCCATAGGGCAGCGCTATTACACTCAATTTTGTACAAAATATCATTCAAACAAATTCTCTGCATTGTTTTAGTCATTAGTACCTTGTAATCATGTTTTCTGAATGTGTTAAGGATTTAATTTTGAAGGACAACGGATAATTTAACTAAACTAAAAAAATTAATATACAATATATTAAACAGCTAGTATCAAATCGGTTATTGAGGCTGGAGCTTTCATTTTTGGGACATGGCCCGCAGAGATGTTCATGTATAACAACCTCCAATATATATATCTATACAAAAACAAAACATACAAAAAACTGAAGAACAGCCCTCTGCAACATGAATCACAATTTCTGTGATGTTGTAGTGTCACGTGATAAATTTGGAGCCAGCTGTTCATCCATAATAGGGGTGTAACGGTTGTGAAACTGATGCTGAAACCACAACATAAACATCCAGAGTCTCATGTCATCCTGCTCCCCCAAGAAAATAAATAAACAAATAACTCAAAAACAAACCAAACCATGGCTCAAAAATTTAGGTCTGAACTGAGCCGTGGATTTGGAGAATCATTACACTTCTAATTCAGAATACAGAATATATAGCATATATCAAATAGGTTATAGATGCAGAAGTTATAAATGTATAACTGTGTATACATCTATACCTCCCAATATATTCATACATTGTACATGAGTGAGTTTGTGTATGTGTATGCATGTTTACCCTGTACTCTCCCAGAGCATAGTGGCAGGAGGCCTGTTGTATAAGGGCCCTGTGGTGCTCCAGACTGGCCTGAACTGAGGGGCTCCGCTGTCCCGGCTGAGGCTGCTGCACTGCAGCCATCTGGTGCAGGCTGGAAAGGGCCTTACGGTATTGTCCCTGCAGACACACGCACACGGAAACATACATAAATGTGTATTTCTTTTAGTTCTATTTCATTTCTGGCAGTTTCTTTGCTGTAATCAGCTGTGTAATATTTTCTGACTTCTACTCATTGTCCCATTATTACATTTTTTAAGAAAATCACAATGATTTCTTACCTGGTATATGATCATGTCAGTGAGGAATATTCTGAACCACAGCCAGCTGTCTGTCTTCCATGAGGCACAGATCTTCTTGAATTCTGTCAGAATGCAAATTTAGAAAAAACATTTAAATGTTAAATTAAACTAATTTTTTAACTTAAACTAATTTTTATGTCTAAATAATCCAAAGGTGTTCAGTGAGCTGAGATAAACCACCAGGTTTATCTGAGGGTTTCTTGCTCAGTAACATGTTTTCTTAACAAGAAATTATATATTTAGCCATAAATAATCTGCTGACTGGTTGTTATGGGATTATAAATTCTTTGTAAATTTTTGGTAACTTGTGCTTTTATATTTGTGTTCTTGTTGAGTCTTGTGTTCAACAAAAGCTTTCTTGGCAAGGTCACTATAAACTAGTTTAGGCTATAAATGCTATGGTATGTGGCACATGCTATGTACCTTTTTTCTTTGAAGAGTCTAAAAACAAGAATATATCACTATTAAAGTTGTGGTTGCTACCTTATGATATTGTGATAGAGTGACCAAACATTGTCTGGATGTGTAAACAACTCACAAATGGGGGTGCTTACCAGTTTCCAGGCTGTCGTGAGAATGAAGGAGATCCCAGCTCTCCCTCGCTATGCGAAAGCTGTCCAGAGTTTCTGACCAGCTGGGCATCTCAGTCTTGTTCACTAAAATGTGTCGACCGCGGCCTTTCCCCAAACCTTCCTCATCATCCGAGCTCTAAAATAATATACAGATGTACAAAAACCAAAAGCAAATGATGAAAACATGCTATAATCATATACTACAGCCTATCTACTGTAAGGACAGAAAGCATGTAAAAATGTATCAATCTTTTTTGGTTGTGTAGAAACATCTATGTGACGTGTGATCTGTCCTCACCATAGTCTTCTCTCTTCCATCAGCCAGTTTGCGTTTCTTATGTGAATGTTTCACTGCTCCTCTCTCCACTTCCACATCACTGTACACAGAGCTCAAATCCTCTACAAGTATCCATGGCCCTGAACTTAACCCATTCACACCTGCAAAAAAAAAAGTGTAATCACTGAAGCTTTCATTAAAAAGGAAATGCATATCTTGAAGGACTTGAGTTCAGGAAATAAACAAACAGAGAACTACATGTGCTTCCATGAATAGAAGCTTACCCTGGAACAGTGCAGGCTGTACAGCAGAGACATAGAGAAAGGCGCTGCGGAAGAGGACGAGTGCAGCACAGATGACCACTTGACTGCAGCAGCGGGACCTCGTGTCTCCTTCCAGACCAGGCAGGTAACGACACAACTCCTTCACTCTCTGAAGCATGTCCATATAACTCCTTGTACACATGTACACACAAAAACAGATTTCTTAAAAAGATTTAGATTTCTCACCTTCAAATGGCAAATGCTGCACATATATTGATGCATGTCACATATTCAGAAAATAAGCAAACTAAACAATCTATTTCTTTGTTTCTTTTACATATTTGTAATTTCCAAAATTGTTCTACGTTGAGTATTATTATTATTATTATGTTATATTATGTAATATACATGTATATACTAGCAAACTAGAATTCCTATATTACCATGTATTTATCTAGTTTATATGTAATGATTTTCATTATGATCTGGTTTGAAAGAGTACCTCAGTTCCTTGTCCCCCTGCCACTCGCAGCGAGCGCCAACCACACCAAGAATATCTAACAGCTTCTCCCAAGGTTCTGCTACCACTGACGACTTCTCTGACAAGCCGTCAATCACATAACGCTGCGAGCCACGGGACACACTGGGAGACTTCAGAGACCCACCATCTTGAGAGGCTAAGATCACAAAGATGTGGAACACAAAAATTTCAAGCAGGCAGTCAAACAAAATACTGTGATAGACTTTACCATCATACTGAAAATCAAATTGATCACACTGGTGACACATTAAGAGACAAAAAGAAAGAACAACATCAATACAGTGCAGCTTTACCCTGTATCTGTACATCAGGTGAGGGTCCATGAGTTACATAACCAATGTAAAATTCAGCTGCTTTGAGCATGTACTTCTGCATCAGGCTGGCAGGTAGGCGCATATCCATGTTGTTTATGACCAAAGGAAGGACATCACACACTATAATAGTAAAAAACATTATACACTAAGTCTCTTTTTGCAAACTGATAAAAACCAACAGATTTGAATGTTTTTGGTGTTTCACAGACCAAAAAGTTTTCTGAAGCAGTTCACAGGAGTCTCCACATTCTCTGATGCTTCTGCCTCCAACAATGTCTCTCCTAAGCTGACCTAAAATACAGCAGATTGTTACCATTAACTCATTAAATGGTACTTACACCAAGTTAAAATCTGAACACAAGTGTTGTGTTATTGTACCCCGTGTTGGACAACAGACTCTGGAAAGCGCTTCAGAAGGAGCAGCAGCATCTCTGCCTTCTCCAAAGTGTTGAAACACTGCTCTGTGGCTTTCAGCAGCATCTCACACTGCACACGGTCAGGCAGTGTCTCAAAAAGCCCTAGAGGAGACAAACGCACACACAGAAAATTAGAAACTATCAACAACAAACACTTTTACTCTCAAGGGCATTATCACTTTATTATCACACTCCTGACAGTAAGGATGCTGCAAAGCATACTGCTGTATACATGGGCTGTATATAAACAAGGCCATTAAACTCCTCTCACCTCGTAGAAACTGTGCATGCTTGTCTTGAGAGTCACTTCGCAGAGCAGCAGTGATGACACTGATCTCTCGCCACACGATGGGCTGATCAGGAAAGTTAATAAACCTAAAGGATGGGCGAATAATTGAAGACTGTAAGCTCAGACTCAGCACAGCATGTATACAGTACTGTATAGATTAGGGCTACAACTATTAGTTATTTTGATTATTAATTAAGATGCCAATTATTATTTGTTATTACAAAATGGTAAATGATTTGTGTTCAAAATCTTTGCAGCACTGAGAGATAGTACATTGTAACTCACATGTCGTAGAGCAGTCTGCCTGCAGAAGTTGTCCTTTCTGCGTTGCGTTCAATGATGTACATTTCATACTGTGAAAACATATCCACCAAAATTTAACAATGAACTCAGAAGTTACACAAATTCAAAACAAGTGATAATGCTTGACTGACACGTTTACGTAGAGGAATTCATAACAATCCAGTGGTTCTATTATATATAAATGTTTAATGTTACCTGTATGTTGAAATCTGCAGGGTAAAGGGTTCTGGCAGTTATAAGCCAAGCTTTGGCCGCACAGGGATCATCAGAAACCAGCTCCCGAGCCCGTTTCACCAAAAACTCGCAGTCTTTTTGTGCTGACATTTTAGTTACATCAACCAAGCGACACACTCAGACCACACGTAGCTCAGGAATGCAGTTTAATACATACGGTAACGTTACCTCATACACACAAGTCTTAGTGGACAAATTTGTCCACTAAGTGAAATGTGTAGCCAACGTTAGAGTTAAGCTAAAGAAAGAGGTTCTGTAAAAAATGTAAGGATACAGCTAGCAAACAGTTACAGTCTGTGCTAGAAACACATAAAGGTAACTAGTTAGCGCTATGTGTCTTTCTTACTACTGACATCTTTGTTAGAATCGTTCAACAAAACGTGCTCTATTATTCAGTTAACGTGTATACGTATAACAACCACACACGAGGAAAACGAAGAGCAATTAAGTCTTTTCGAAATGAACAAAGCTAAACCTCTATTTACCGACACATTTCCTGTAGTGACAGTGACGTCACGCCGGAGTCGTAAAATGACGTTACATCTTGCTTTACGACCAATTTTGAAGAACTGCATGATGGGGTATTTCTCACAATAACATCTTTTCGTGCTATTTTACCCAACAAATGTTGCGCATAGAAAACGTTCATAATTATTTACCGACCCAAACTATACATAATTGTAATCCTAACACTATAATCAACTAAGTCTGCAAAAGTTCTCAAAATAAGCCTTATTCATACGCTTAGTTCTAGGGTAGTGCGCATGCGCTGTAGATGCATCGGTAGTGTCATTGCTGCCACTGCTGTAGACACGACCTGCAAAATCTGCACTCCACCTGACTGTGAACAGGACAACGGCAGGTGTGCACGACAGGTAAAGACTAACTTATGACCTCGGCGGTTATGTGACCTAAACTTTATGACGCTCCTTTGTTGACATTCAGATGTTGTCAACGGAGTCTCCAACTAATTAGCAGTTAGTTAGCGGTTGTCCGTTTTGACTCCAATATGTTAGCTAGCTAGCATGCCAGGCACACTAGTGTTTTCTTGTAGGATGCAGCCATTGTGCCTGACTCTGTGTTTGCTTTTTTCATTTAACTTAGGCATAAAGATTTAACGTCGATTAGTGCTAACCGAAGACCGAAAAGACCCTGGCACTGTTAAGTTGGCTAGCCAGCATAGCATTAGTCGTTAGCATTTGAGCTAGGCATGCTAGCCCGTGGGTGGTTTGTTGATATTGGCTATTTATACACTAACTGACGGAGTTAACGCTAGCTTCGCGGCCCTGTTGTAACGTGACCGTTGGCGTTAACTGAGATTAGGGCTTTATGTCTGTATCAATCAACGGACAGAAAGCGTCCAGTGAAAAACGGGCATGACAAGACGAGCTAGTGAGCTTCAGTTAAACAGCACGTAAAGGGCGTGCTCGTCTAAGAATCGACGTCAGTTTTAAAAGTATAATAATAATCGAGTTATCTACAAAGCTTGTTGTCTTCTGCTAATGTCTGCTGATTTATTTCCTGTATGAATATCATATTGTGACTGTTATCCATTTATCGTGGTAAGCTTAGTTAGTTCATTTCAACGCCCAGCCTCTATTTACACTCTTTATGCACTTTCATACTTAACGTTACCTGTATGCTGATTCCTTGCACACTTACACTTTTATCATGTTTATATGCACACAATCCACTACACAGTATCTTAAATAATCCTATGTCATTTCTCTTCTACGGTTTTTTTTATATACAGTTACTATACATATTTTTTTAGTCTGTTGTTGATGTGTATGTTATGTTCTGTGTTATGTGAATGGATCACAGTGATGTCCTTGTACTAATTCTGATATATAATGATATAATGACTTCCTTATTCCTTGCATTCAACAGTGGTGGAAGTAGTAAAAGTAGCTATACCATCCCTCCCTTATCCTCACCACTTTTCCTTTTGAGGGTAATTGGGCAAGAGGCTGAGTACACCCTGGACAACTCACCAGTCTATCACAGGGCTGACATATAGAGACAGACAACCATTCACATTCATACCTATGGCAAATTTGGTCACCAGTTAACCTAACTGCATATCTTTGGATGGTGGGAGGAAGCCGGACTACCCAGACAAAACCCACACAGACACAAGGAAAACATGCAAACTCCACACAAAAAGGCACCCGGTCAGCCAATGGTTTCAAACCCGGGTCCTTCTTGCTGTGACAGTGCCACTACACCACCGTGCCACCCAGTAGCTATGCCACCAATATAAATATATATAAAGTGAAATTAAATAACTTAAATTCCATAAAAATTCATTAGACATTGGAAGCCATGCTGCAGCCTGCTTTGTCATACTGACATGGAACTATGTAAGCATCTCCGGAGAGATATTTTGGTTGACTCATTGTGACCTCTGACATCTCGACTTGGACTCCACCATCTTATCCTTTTTCTATATTTAGCCACAAGTTGCTTTATTTACTAAATGTAGTCACACAGCTATTTTAGAAAGACTATGCTTTAATTTGAGCAGACTTGTATTAGCTCTTCTTTATGAAACTGGTGGCACATTCTATTTTTTTTTTGTCAAAAAAACACATCACACACTTTATGTTAACATTAAAAAGTCAGACACATTAAAAGAACAGACCTTCTGCTACTCATATTTGTACTCTCCTCCTCCATGACTAAGCTAACACTTATCAGTTGTCAGGTTGTGCAATAACTTTTATTGGCAGTCAACTGGGGTAACCAGGTTGTACAAGTTTAGGGCAAGTGGGTGAAGTTCAGTAGTTTAGCCAGTCAGGAGTTTTATGTTTAATGGCTGCAATTTCATGTCTGTTTGTTACTTACTTTATATTTATTGTGTTCAGATTTTTTTTTGTTTTTTAGCAATTTCCCAGTGAAATTAACATTAAAAACTGAGCCATTTTATATTTACTGTTAGTCCCTGATTTGTATAAGTACATACATTTATCTAAGTACATATTTCTGTCCCAGCTCTATACAGGCTCTAAATTAATCACATTTATTTTTTCAGCTTTCTGTATCTGTATTTTTTTAAACATAATGAAAATTGTCCAATTAATTATTGATTAATACTCAATTGGGTATAGCTGATATTTGCTGTCTATCTCTCTCACAGGGTACATGTATAACAGAGGAGTGTGGTGCTGATGTGATGCTGGAGGAGCAGGCTGTGGTGGACTGAGTCCCCCCCATGGCTGTTAGCACCATGGACTCTGAGTCAGCCCGAACACCTCAGCCTCAGGCTGCTCTGACTAAAGGAGGCCGCTCCCTGCTGCCTGCTGCAGCTCTGAGTACCCAGCTAAGCCCTCAAGGGAAGCACTATGTCTGTGGCTCCATTGCAGCTTTTACCAATATCGTGGTGACTTTCCCCATCCAGAAGGTGCTGTTCCGGCAGCAGCTGCATGGTGTGTTGGCCATTGAGGCAGTGCGGCAGCTCCAGAGTGATGGGCTGAGGAATCTTTACCGGGGTCTGCTGCCCCCACTACTCCAGAAGACCACTACAGTGGCCATCATGTTCGGTCTGTATGAGGACTTCTCTAGAGTCTTACTAGACAGGGCTGGTAGCAGCGGTGTACCGGAGCTTGTCACGCGCAGTTTCGCTGCAGCAATGGCAGGAACTGCAGAGGCCGTCTTGACACCGTTTGAGCGTGTACAGACTCTACTACAAGACCATCGGCACCACGGGCGCTTCAACAACACAGCCCACACCTTCCGGACACTTGTGACTGAATATGATGTCAGAGAGTGCTATCGTGGGCTTGTGCCCATACTGCTCCGTAATGGCCCTAGCAACGTGCTCTTCTTTGGGCTCCGAGGGCCCATTAAGGAGAAGCTCCCACAAGCCTCTAGCTGGGCAGGTCACTTGGTTAATGATTTTGTGTGTGGAGGGTTGTTGGGGGCAGGCCTTGGCATTATGTTCTATCCTTTAAATGTCGTTAAATCACGGGCTCAGTCTCAGGTTGGTGGAGCCTTCCGGCCTTTCAAGGAGGTGCTGCTAACAGTGTGGAGAGAAAGGGGTGGCAGCCTGGCCATGCTCTTCAGAGGGGCCCACCTGAACTACCACCGTTCACTCCTCTCCTGGGGGATAATTAATGCCACATATGAGCTGCTGCTAAAGCTCATATGAACAAATGGAGATGGCAAAGATAAAGATACATTTAGAAAGAGAAAAGAAAGTATTTAAAGGGAAATACTTGTCTGGGGTGATAGAGCCAGTTTGTTCAGACGAGAGGAAAGTTTCCAGTAAGAGTTTCCGTGACTCATCAATAACAATGAAGTTGCACTTCTGACAGGGGCCAACAGTAAGCATGAGATAACCACCTGCCATTGTAATTATTTACAAATTTATTTGTCAGAGTATTAAAAACAGTACATGTGCTTTAGCATATTCAAAACTTGTGGCTGGGTCCAATGCAACTGCCCTTGTTTGCTTTGACTACAAAGTTTTGTGGGGCAAACTGAATTTTTTTTTGAACCAGTACTTTTCTCCACAGTTTCAGACAAAGGTAACTTGACTAAATAAAGTGTCTTGTAAGAGAATTGTTTCCTTTTATGTATTGTGTGCTTTGGTGTTTTGTACATGTTTGACCAAGGTCACTTTGACAATGAAGAAGAATTATGCCACTTAATTCAGACAATGTGACCATTCAAATGCCTCAAGAAATACTGTCCAGGAGAGTGTGGTGTGGCCATTTTACATCTCTTTATGCTCACTGATCTCCACCTGATTAGTGTTTGTATTGATGAGATCAGAAGGCTAAGAAATGGAAAATAAACTTAGTGTTTGTGATTAAACATGGTCTTGGACAAACTGTCTAGCAGACATAGACAGATTATTTTAAACAGTTTATCCTTTCACACGTGATTTATTTATGTGAGATGATTTGTCAAACACTATCGTCGTAAATTTTCTGAAGTGTTGCTGACAGAGTGCAGAGAGTGCTTATTGATGTCCACTGATGTATATGTCAGACCTGGATCTTGTCTGTTTTTATGATTTATAGCAAGAGCGAAAACTTCTATTGCAACAAATAATCCCACAGAAAGTGCTTTCCCTATGTTTAAGGATTTTTTTTTTTTGCAGCTTCAGAAAAGCCCTGTGATATTAAGACCAATGAAAATATCAATTTGACTGTGTGATTTTACTGAATTTTTTGGGGGACTTTTTTATATAAAGTTAATGTCACTTGTTATATATACATATATACTCCCTTTGCTCATTTTTTTATAATTCGTTCTCTCATGCTTGCTCTCCTCTCTGTCTGTAACATCTGTTGACATAATGGGCTCAGATTTCAAGCTTGAGTAATCGCAGTCACCACGCAGCAGCTCTCACTGGGAACGACAGCCCAAAGAGGAAAGGCATGCTGCTTGGACCCACAGACAGAGACTGAGCAGTAATGGTGCTGAGAGAAGACGGGGGCAGAGGAAAATGTTCAGTGGCACAAAAAATGCCATGTAAACTGTTCACTTGGCCTATTTCTTTCTTCTTTTAATTTTGACTGTCCACAGTCTGTGTTTCATGAGATCTTAAGATTTTCCAAGTAAAATTTTCCTGAAGCACAAATAATGAAATTAATAAATAAAGAAGTCATTAATAATTTTAAAAGAAATGTTGAAAATCAGTCTATTAAAATCAGTGAAGTGTGCTATTGGGTTGAAGAAAATTTGTTAGCTGTTACAAATTACATTTTCTTGAATATCGTGAAAGTGAGTTACTTCTGTGTGTCATGACCTCTGTGGCAGTCCTCCCATTGTCACACTTTACATCATCTATCGCACCTGTCATTCCTCAAATATGCACTGTAATTCATTCTTTGCAATCAATCATACAGACAGGATTACCACTACGATGTTGTATATGAGTCAAGCTGAACAGATTTAACATTGGATCATAAGGAAGGATGAAGCAGACAATTAAGCGCACTGTGTATTTGATCATAGAAATGGCTCCCACAGCAGCACTACACTGTTTCGCCTTGTGCAACTTTCTAGATTACTGTGTCAAGAAGTCAGACGGCAGATAATGATCAGATTAAGGACACACACTGACATGGGGACTTGGGATGAGGGAGGGTTGAACTGTTACAAAGCCTCTCAGCTCTCTCACTGTTTCTCTCACTCTAGAGAATGTTTTCTTTTTTTAATCTTTATTTTTCATTAGATTCAACTGGTGCAATAATAACACAATGTACACCAGTTAATATGCTCCCATGCCTGACTGACACTTCATAATCTCACTATCCCCAGGCTCCTTTACCCAAATCATAACAATAAACAATTTTTATACTTCTGACATTGAAACATTTTGTGTCACAAAATGTGACATCTCTGAACATCTCCCACTTTGGTGTACTGTATGACAGGAACTCATTCATTGTTGTGTAGGGGGAAAGTCATACTTTTGTTGTAGTAAAAGGAATTAGCTGCCGTAATAGTGTGTAAAATCATTTTTTTTCTGAAACAAATCTAAACCACTACATGACAGCATATCACAGTCCCTGAAGCTACACCTGATATGAATGTAAAATATTACTCAGCTGTTCATAGACTGATGTCCAATAATGCTTTGTAGACCCAAAACATGAATAAAATGTGCACTAACATGCATAGACATACACTGGTACTGTGGAAGAATAACATCTGAATGCAGGAAAGAAATTCAGTTAACAAATGCTTAATTAATGCTCATTGCCTAATTAGCAGTCAGGGAACCTTACAAATAGCTACTATGGCTGCTTAGATTAATCCAAAGATGTGTTCTGTGTTTTTTAAATAATAGGCTAGAATAGTAGCTCTAAATATGTCTTCTGATCTGATAAACTCAGTCAGGTGGCACTAATACTTAACTGGTCTGTAGACAAATCTAAAACACTGAGACGTCCAGCATTTTTAAAGTCAGTGTGGAATTTATTCCCAAACAATACATTTCTTGGTACATCGACTTCATTGTATGTGGGTGGTGGCATAATACTGGGGTGGAGAGGTGATGCTGATGTGGAAACATAATAACAGAACATAGTAACAGAAACATGTGGAAACTCTTGAATATGAAATGCTGTTGATATAATTGTACCAAACAGAAAAAAAACAAATAGGTGACATAGACACTCCTCGATCTGGGCCTGTTTGATGAACCACTAGATGCTCCTGAAACATACAACATGTCTTGATGACAGTGCTATGACAGACGCTACTAATTGGCATTACCTTCATGTCAGCTGGAAGTTCCGAAATCTCACAAGACCTGCGTTATTTTTTCAGCACAGCCGACTTGGCAAAATTTACCTCAATCATCTGTTTATAAGATTAAATACACTACCTGTCTCCTCACCACCTCTGAACACTTGAGCAGTCTTTATTTCAGCTAATCCCCTTATCGTTTTTGTATAAGCAACTGCTGACTAGTTTGGCTTAATTACCTTCCTGTTGTTGCAGGTGGCTCAAGTAAATCCCATCAGATGAGCTGGCATCATGTGATATGGACAAGCTGATTTGTGAACACTGTACATCAGCTAAGTGATGGAGCAATGTAATAATTTACTGACAATTCACATACATCAGTATAGACAGGAGCATTAATATTGGCAAATGCTAATGCCATGCAACCTTGCTGTATGTTGCAATCCATAATGCATTTTTCCTGAAAAAAGACAGAAGCAACATTCCAAAGAAAGAAAGCACCCATTAGATTTAGACAAACATAATGCAGGTATTGTTTTTAATGTTCACAAAATGTGCACAAAAACAAGAATACAGTATGTGGGGAATGAGGAGTTCATATTTGCATAGCCATAAACTAAGGTTGAGACAGAACAGGACACAGAGATATAAATGTATATCTACAGTTCTGACCCCAGCACACAGCACTCTGTCTGTCTGTCAATATGTTATTAATAAGGTGGTGTGCCCAAAACAGAAAACTAGCGGGGAACAGTTGTGGCTCAGTGTTTTAAGACTTTGGATATTTGCTACATCTGGAGTTTAACAGTCACCCTTGTGCCTAGTCACAAACTTTTTTAAGTACATAAATAAGGTCCTCTGTTATACTTCCCTGTGCCCCGCCCACACATTCACAGAAAATATATATGTAGTGTCTTTTGGATGAAAACTGTATGTTTCAATACTGCATATGTTTGCGTAATGGGAGTATTTCCATGAAGCATTCACTCGAGTCTGTCAGGACCAGGGAAAGGGTAGAAAAATGCTTTACACAAGGTTATGCATCTCATATAAAGGTGCAATCTGTAACAGTCAAAAGTGCTCTCCCTGCTTTGAAATGGTGTTTTGTATCCCATTTATATGTGACTGTAATGCTGAAAAACTAAATCCCTAAAAAGGTGCAGTCACTGCACATATAAAACAAATCAGTTAATCACTGTATTTTCGAAGTGTGATAAAAGTACAGTATATTTTCTGTATTTTCTCAGTAATACATACTGTAGTAAACTTAAAAATGACAATTTACAGATTACACCTTGTGAAATGGAGACATCTTTAAAGCAGCAAAAAAATAAATAATACTGTCTCAAAGAGAGGGAAAAATAAAATTCCAGTGACATCCATAGTTTTTTTCACCAGAGACCTGCACATCAAAGACCGTGTGCAAAATATTGTAAAAATAAATACATAAATACATACATGGGTAATCCATCCTTTCATACATACACATATTGTATCATAAAATAAGAGAATTGAAAGATAATTATAAAATTCATCTGTACAAATGCATAGTCCATATGCGTTCAAGAAGAGGCCAAGAAATGACATTTCCTCCCTTTGTTTTTTCCATGTAGTTAAGTGTAATGTGGGTTTATGTTTGTGTGCTGTGGTGTGCATGGCACTTACTGTACAAAAACACAGGGGTAACACACCAGCTCGCTCTGTGCTGTTTTCTCTTTCACTCCAGAGTCAGTGAATTATTATTGGGTAAAAGTTCACAGGTCAAAATTTGAGAGGTACATGGCCGGGTGTGTCCGAGGTGTCTAGTGTACGTGTCCGGAAGAGCTGTGTGAGTGCGAATACAGAGGAGATAAGAACAGTGCAGCGTTTGGCCAGTAGCCTCACCCCATCACTTTCCCCTTGACCCTGTCCAGATCCAGTGAGACCCACACTCTTACCCCCGATCCCAGCACCAGTTCCAGCTGTCTCAACAGCCCCAACAAACTCTCTGTAGAGACCCACTATCTCTTTTAGTTTGTCCATGGCTTCCTGGCTGTCATTGTCCTCAACTCTGTGGACCAGACTCACATGATGGCAGATATCACAGCCAGGGCAGGGGTTTGTTCTCAGGCAAGCTGCTGACAATTGAACCAGAGCACTAAAGCTGTTGGATAAAGAATGAAGGGCTTCATCAGGGGCCCATCCTACACGTGTGGCCCGCTGACACCCAGATGCCAGTCGTCGAGCCTCTGCCTGGAGAAGACTCCTTTCAGCTTCTGTCATCGTTGCAGGGCTTGCCCCAGTACAATTCGGGCCTGGTGCTGGGGTAGTACTTCTTTCAGTTCCATTGTGATTTAGGTCAGGCTCTACTTTTATGCCTGTGCCATCCTGATTTGAGTCCTGACATGATGTTTGTTGTGGCTGATTTAGCGCTCCCTTCTCTAAGACCAGCAGAAGTTGATCTATATCTTGACGAAGGGAGGCAAAACCTCCCTTAAGTCCACCATAATTCTTGTTGGAAAGCGAATGAAGAGGACCACCAAGTGAGGCTGTGGGGGAAGATGGGTGTGAAACTAAGGGACTGAGCTCAGATGAAGCTGTGGAGAAAATAGAGAGTGGGCGGGGGGTGTCTCTCAGCAGTGACAGAATATTAGGATTTGGAGAGGGTGTTGTAGGAGAAGGGACAGGTGCAGGTCGGGCAGGTTTGGGGCGTGTGCGGCGGGAGAACTCATAGACAGTAAGCTCCTCATCAAAGCTAACACCATCCTCAGTGTCTCCACTGAAACAGTTGGCATAAACAGTGCGGCAGCCACAAGATTCCCGGTGCTGCTGTGGTGGAGTACTGTCTGCAAGTGAGGAGGTTGGTGAGTCTCCCCCAATTTGCATGCTGGACACACCACCCAACCCCACTGCTGAATGGGACCGTGACTGAGGCTGCTCTGATGAAACACTGCCATTGAGTGCACTATTCTCTTTAAAACTCAGATTAGGGTGAGAACCATTTGTCCCATTGGCTTTTTTCATTTGTGAGGTCACCTCCTGAGCCTCTTTGATGGTGGCTATGACCACCTCAGCTCCATCATCTAAAATGTTTCCTTTCTCTCCTGATTTTGAGATCTCTGTCTCTTTTTCCTTGACAGGGGTTTTGTTTAAGTCTGATAGACCACTGGCTATAGACAAACCAGAGCCAAAGCCAGATGTGTCTCCATTGATGGAACTAGTAGAGGGATAGTCCAGAGTTCCCAAAATCTCTTGAGAACGGGTCATATACCAAGGCAGAGCCTGGATTTTCCCTCTGAGAGCAGAGGCTGGAAGTCTGCCTCCCAGACTGGAAGAGCTGGTCCTAAGATCTGACCCAGATCCAGATCTTCCATGTTCTCTGCTTTCAACACCTTTAGAGTTTGTTGAATTGAGGGATGTGGTAAGGGTAAGAGATGCATCTGTATTTTTGGGTGACAAGCTCTCATGGCTCAGAGAGACCCTTCGGGTTCCTGACTGTACACTGCCATTACGGCTGCTCCAAGGATGTATTCCATTTGGTGAACTTGCGTTGTCCTTGAAGATCCCTTTGCTTGAATCAGTAGGGGACACAGGAGAGCTAGCAGGTAGTGATAAGGGGTGGAGACTGGTGGGAGAAGAGGGTTTAGCAGCCACAGGCGGGGGCATGGCTAGCTTTGTACCTGAATTAGAGCGAGAGATGTGGGGTAGGTCAAGTGTTTTTTTTGAAGGTAGGGCACTCCTATTGCATTTCCCCTCAACTTTAGGGGTTTCCTTTTCATCAGAAATGTATGCTATGTCTTTGGATACCACATGAGTTCCATTCTCAGGCAACAGACTGTTATTCTGTTTTGTCTTGTCCTCGGTTTGTGGTGTCATGATGGGCAGTGGTTGCTTGCTGCAGCGCACTGCTGTGATCAGGGGGGATGAAAGCGGCAGCCCACCTGCCCCAGATGTGACAGACTTGAACTCCATGGTGTCTGGCTCCATTTCAAGGAGTTCAGATGACAGACGTCCAGAGGCATCCCCATTGCAGTGAGCATATGATCGGCTGTGTTTGGGGGACTTGGGAGGAATGATCTGAGGTTTGGGAGGCAGCTGGGGCTTAGGTGCCAATGGTGGTTTCACTTTAACTTCAGGTTTCTGTAATGGCTTTGGTGGACTGGACTCTTGGTTTGTAGGTTGATTTGTGGAGCCTTTAGACATTTTCACTTCCTTCTTGATTTTAGAGGATTGGGCTTGATTAGTTACAGGGAAGGATGGCTCTTTCCCTGGCACAGCTTGAAGACCATTCCATGTTCCATTCAAGCGATTAGCATTTCGACGGTCTGCCAGCTCAGTGTCTGTGAGAGAGAAATCAAAAGAAAATGATGGAATTAGTGGACTGACAGTTCCTATCACATGGAAAACAAGCATGCTACAATAGAAAACAAACATGCTGTAAACAAACCTGACAGATCAGGAACTGGGGGAGTAAATCTCTCCTGGGCATCAAAAAACTCATCCTCAGATTCAGAGGCTGTTTCTTTGACCAAAAGAGCTGGTTTAGGGTTGGGTGAAGGGGTCAGGAATAGACCATCTTCATCCTTGGAGAGGCGCTGCTCAGCCTGTCCTGATTTATGCCCTGGAATTGAACTTGTCCTTAGTGGGACTTTGGGAGGGACCTTTTTCTTTCTCTTAATGGGAGATCTTTGAAATGGTGTGCTGTCAATCATTCTCAGATCTCTTGAGCTAGGGATTTTAGAAATACGTCTTAGTTCCTCCACCCCTTGCTCTTCATCCTCCTCATCATCATCGTCATCATCACTAGTAGCTTCAGGAGGGCTAGGAAGGAAATCAGCCTTGGAGAGCTCAGCAAAGCAAAGGCAAGAGTTGTTATTGCCACGGTAATTGAGGTTGGTGGGTCGCAGTGGCCCTTGGTGGCATTTTGGCTCAAGGAGGTAGGGGTGGTGAACATCCAAGCTTGGGAGATCCTCGCCTGTGCTCTGCCCATGGTGAGATGAAGTTTTAGCTGCAGCGCTGCTTTCCTCTAGTGCAGCGCTCAAGGAACCGCTGGACAAGCTGGAGAAGCTGCTGGTGACCCGTGGGTCAGTGTGGAACCACGTGGTCTCCAGGTTCATCTCCTCATCCATAATACTAAATTTTTGGAGACCACTTCCCATTGCTCCTCCGTTCTCTTCACCCTCATTTTCCTTACCTTCTGTTGTCACTATTATCTTCACTTCCTGTTTACCTTTGTGCTCTTCTCTCTCTTTTCTTTCTTCCTCTCTCCTCTTTTCTCCCTCCTCTCTCCTCCTTTCTTCCCAGTCCTGACTTGCAAGATCTGAACATTTGTAATTTTGAGAATCCATTGGGTCATCCTCATCTGTTGTGTCATCCGAGTCACTACAGCAGCGAGACACGTAACCTAAAAACACCAAATAGACAAAAAATGGACAAGCGTTGCAAAACAATTTGTTAGTCAATAAGTAGACCAGGATAAAGTTTAAATTTGGATGGTATAACACAACTTGCTTTTTTATCCATACCCGTACTGGCTGGTGACATACACCTACGTGATGTGAAAAATTTCTATCAAAAGGCCGAAAAAGTAATTATCAAAAGTGATTATTTTAAGTGAAACAGTTTTTGCTCACTTGATAGGGATTCATAGCACACGCCCTCTATTACGGCGAACCTCCCACACACACCTTCTTCAGCAGGAATCCGGTGCACCCTCACTTTTGGGCGCCCCAAGCGGAAGACACTGACACTGGGATCCACCAGGAGTTTGCAGTAGCCTCCTAGCAGACACCCTAAGTCTTTGGCTGCCAGAGAGTCCATCAGTAAGGCAAATGGCTGTGAGGGGGAGGGCATTGTAGAAGATAAGGTAAAGTGGTAGTGATTAAAGCCAAAGGATAAGGGAGAAAAGGTGATGGAGTGGGAGAAAAGGGGAGAGAGAGTCACCTTCTCAGTCCAGTGAATTTGCTTTACTTAGCTACCACACATTCCCTTAGGCTGTATATTGTTTGTGTATTTGAGGAGAAATGCTTGACCTATATTTACTCTAGCATGAGCATTGGTGCTAATGTGGTGTGTTAAGTGAAAGTCCATTTTTACTATCTGTCATTGTAAGTGCCTACATGTTTATGAATAATAGAGCCTGTGGCCTGAGGCTTCTATGTACTGTATATGCATCCCCAGTCTTCCGTACCTTCATGTCGTGCAGTGAGATACGCAGTAGACTGACTTTGTCCGACTCTGAGAGCAACTCCACTCGACTGATGCTGCTGAACTCCACCAGCGTAGAGATCACATTGAGCTTGTGGTTGATGACCTGACTCATCCCATACTTCGCTCCAACCAGCAGGCTGACCAACACTTCTCTGTCTTGAAGCTGAGTGTAGATGAGAGTAAGGAATGGTATAGCACAACATAATGAAATAGAATCGTTCAAAATTGAGTGGGTGATGAGATGGGGTTAAGTTATATCCAAGTTTGAACTGGTTGTTGGTTAAACGGTATATGTTTTAGCAAATGAACCAACCAAGCCGCACTAGGCTCCTAACCCTTACCATCATTGTAGCTGTGTATGATCGTCCCCCATAGGAAATGAGCTCTCCCAGCTGAGTGAGGTAGGCCAGCCGAGCCTGAGTAGCAGATATCACCTACGAAGGTCATGGAAGAAGAGAGAACAATAACAATGAGAGACAGACAAGAAGGAGACAGAATGAAATAATACTAGTAAAAAGTTCATTTTTGATTCACTGAACAAAACACTTATTTCTCAAAACATTACCCAAGCCCCAGACTATTCCCTCTTTAATTACACTCCCACCCATCAGATCTTTCTCCCAACATGGTATCAGTCCATATACCACTTAAAACTCCTGGGAGATTATGAGCCATTTAAAGCGTCAGCTATAAAGTACCTCAAAGGCTCTTCTTAACTGTCACTATGTATCCTACTGCTCCATCAGACTGTATCTACCTTGTGACGTGGCTCTAGCAAGGACTGGATCTTTTTGAGGTGGTAGCTAATGGCTTTCCTCAGGTCCTTCTCCCTCATGTTGCTCAGCAGTGTGGGAGAGATGAAGCTGTCCAAGCCAAACTCCTTCCTGTCATCACCACATACACACAGGAATGACAAGCACGCCAAAACAGTACGTAGAGAAGAAGAACTTTGCTATCACAATTAAAATTTAGAAACATAATTAACAGATATACCAAAAAATGCTGTAATTATTCAGTGTCAAGTAATCAGTAAGATTTCCAGTAAGTAAGGCTGAAATTTGTAAAAACTTACTATGGCTTCCTCCCACAGACATGCAGTTTGGTTAACTGGTGACTTAATTGTGCATTAATGTAAATTAATCTGTGAATGGTTGGTCAGCCCTGTAATAGACTGGTGACCAGGGTGTACCCTGCCTCTTGCCCAATGACAGTGACCCTTAACAGAACAACTGGTTGGGATAATGGATGGGCATAGGGGCAGATGTTTTATATTTCCCATAACTGCCACTAGATGTTACTAAGCAGCCATGTTTTACCAGAATTCCCATTTAATTGTAACTGGAGTGATGACTCATGAGTATTTATGACTGCACAATTTACCACAATAATGAATAACCAGAGTCAGTGATGTGATCCTGTGAAAATGAATGTATAATTATGTTTATCTGTGAATTTTGACCTTTGAAATGTTAGATAGAAAACAGGGAAAAATGTGTCTCACACAATAAGACATTCATGAATGTACAGTACATGAACGGTACATGAAAGACCAAAACACATAGGCTAATGTTTGCTGATGATAGGCCTCTCTACGTCTATGTATATATTTCTTTAAAAAAAGATGCTTCCAGCTACAGTAGTCATTTACAATATTAACAATGTCTACATTGTATTTCTGATCAATCTGATGTTATAAAATCTGCTTTTCTTTTTTCTGTTACTTCAAACGTTTGACTGGTAGTGTATACACACACGCAAAACATTCCCTGTCACATTAATAGGTTAGATTTTGTGTGCTCCCAGACACATTACAATGATTGCAGCATTAACACAAGCTCGAACCCTAACCCTGAAATGATAAACACACAAACATGCAGGACTAACGTAATACTCTTGATAGAGGTCCTCGTCTGTCCACAACTATCTAGTCTCTCGTGCATGTGCAGCGCTGCCAGGCGTAGTGCAGTGTTACATTTCATCTCTACTGCGAAACGTTCCTGCAGCACATCCCCAACACTCTGAAAAAGACAGTCACAGTGCAATGCATATAGATATTACAAATACACATGCACAATATAGTAAACATACCAATGTATAACTGAAAAATAAAATTTCCTACTTGCTTCTATTATATTTTTGCCCGCATACACTTGATGTGAGACATTGCAAAATACACAGCTCCTGAGCATCTCTGTAAGTAAATCAACACTGGGACACCCAAGCTGCCATTTATATAGCAAGAACAAACAGCAGGAGGCAAAGACAATAAATCAACATGACATAAGTGGCACTTCCGGTGTTTTACTGTGCAACAAGAGACAGTTTGCGGCTTTCAGGCTTTTTATCCAGGGTTTTAGTACATACTGTATATACAGGATACAGTAGTGTCAAAGCTGAGCTTACAGCAAGTATGTTACACGACAAAGTCCTTTTTAACTCACAATATGTTTATAAGGTGATATAAGGCTGCGTAATAAATCTTCTATAGGATTGTATTAAGCTGATATAAAAAAAACTTACCCTATATCTGTAATGTTTTAGGAAGCAGGGTTAGAGCACACTAGAGCAAACTGTCAAACGAACCTCAGATATTTAAATTTGGAATGTGAGTTGTTTTATTGTATACTATTTTTTACATATGTAAATAATGTGAACAGGGTCAACTTTTGATTGAGGTTGAATAACAAAAAGGTTCTTCAGATTGATAGAGATAGAGACTGACACAAAGTAGTGCTGTGGATTAGAAAGTTAGCCTCTCTGACCTGTAAAAACAAGTACTCAAAGGCAGAGGGGTCATCCTGCAGCAGGTCCGTAGGGTCTCTTGGGATGAAACACACTCTGAACAGACACCTGTAGTCATGGGAATCTTTTTTTTGCACCACCTGATGAAGACACAGAATGGAGGTATAAGAATGAATGCAAGTTTTCAAAGTGATCCCAAAATGACTACAGTCATTAATGCATTTGTGTTGTTTACTTCACCTTCTGTATGAGCTCATCTTCGTGCAGCAGCAACAATTTGGTGATACTGTACTGTTGCTCTAGCACCAGGGCAAAGTACTCGATGGCCCGGATGGACAGTTTATCCTTCAGAGTCAGAACAATGTCCTGGAATCATGAAAAACCAACATTTCAGACTCCCTTAAACAAACATGCTCATCCCAGTCTGCTGATGGCAGATGGTCAAACCTGATTTCACTTCTCAGTTTCCCTTTGCCTGTAAATACAAAACCTAGCAGTAGTAATAACCTTACCTATAAGCACATTACAGCAACAGACATGGGGCTGCTGGTGGTTAATTACTGACCCTGTTATCTCTCTCCTATCTTATTATGATGATTTCATACAGAACATCTCTCAGTCTACAAATTGCAAAATGGGCTTAGAGACGATATCCTTACTTACTTATATACTCCTGCTCTTCCTTCATTCCGTAAGTAATTCTTAGAGTAACACGGATCTCAATCTGCCCACTACCCTACTCAGAAGTGTTTCATAACCTCCTCAAGACAAAATGTGATTAATTTTTTTTGGATTATCTCACCATTAACAAAACCTACAACAGCTACAGTCTACCCACTCTCTGTCACCCTTTGGGCAATCACAACACACCTTGTGGTGTGATTTAATGACAAAAAACACCCACTTGTTTCTAGGATGTCTTTCACAACTAGATCAACCTGTGTTATCTCATGATAATGAGAAACCTAAAGGGCATCTCATTTGATCTTCAGAGGACAATGATGTGAACAGTACATAAGAATTATATAATAATAATAATAATAATGACTGATACTTTATTGTTCCCCTTGGGGAAATTGTTGTTGCTGCCAGACAGTACACGTCAGCGCTACTACAGAGTCTTGAGGTCTTGTCCAAGGGCACGTCGACATGCAGCCAGGAGCAACTGGGAAGCAAACCACTGACCGGGTTCGTAGATGACTCCTCTACCCACTGAGCTATTTGCACAATTCTGTTATCTGATGCTCTTTTATTATATGTAGAATTGTGGCTTCTTTGTATTGTTGATATATGTATATTCAGTTTATTGAGCTTCACAGGGAGACTGATAATGAAAACTCAAAATAACTTATATCGTAATACTCAGAATACTGCAGATTATAAATGTTGGTAAAGCTACCAAGCAGCACTAAGATTGTTTTCACTGTTTACCTTGACAGTCGTGGTGTTGTCAAACTTGAAGGCCTTGGTCTGTCCGTTCTCTAAATAGACTTTTAGGACATTGGGCAGGAAGAGAAGAGAGTTTCCCTAGTGGAGAGAAGAGAGAGAGGAATCAATATCAAACGAGGAAAGATAAAATAGCACTTGACAACTTAGAAAATGGGACTAAATAAAGACTGATTAAAAGTGTGAAATATCCAGAAATGATAATCATGCATCAGTGGCTCACAAGAGTTTTCACTCTGTATCAGATAAGATTTTTTCACCTGAGTGTGCCCGTTGACCACCACCTCCTCTGCAAAGCGCACTTTAACTGGATTACTCCTCAGACGAGCTCTCTTCTCTGCTGACATGATCGATGACTTGGGATTCTACAACGCACAGACAGCACCATGATGTGAGGGCTGGACAATAGACTAAGACACACATATTTGTCAAAGAGTGCAATGAGACATTATTAATAATAATAATAATAATAATTAATAAATAATGTTGAGAGCAACAAAACTTTGAGATCTGATCTTTAATCAAAGGCTTGACACATACACATTTACAATTACATATCAAAATCTGAAGCAGTTGATCCTGTCAGAAGATGTGAGTGTGCAGTCACATGCTTGGAAACACAGTAAGAGCCTGTGTTTAAATGAAGGACAGTGTGATTACTCTTTATGAATGTGTATGTGTATTGATGGGAGGTCATCAGTGTCTTCTTTGTACTCACCGTCATGTGCCGCAGAATAGTCACATTGATACAATCCTCCAAGTCCCTGTGTGGAGAATAAATACACACACACACACATACAAAAACACACATGCATATGAGAGAGATCATTACCGTAACTGTCCAGCTGTCACGCACTCTCTTCTCTGACCTTTGACCCTAACTTGCTAAGTCTTGCTTGCGCGCACACCCTCACACATGAATCATTCACACACACTTTCAAAAATTCACTACAGTAAGTGAAGAGGGAAGTTAGTCACTGGATGGACCAGATATACTGGTGGTGCAGTGACACTGATTTTCTCACAATCCATACATACTTATTTAAATACTAAGATTTCAAAGATAGACAGATAGAAAAGTAACTCTGCACAGCTTCTCACCTCAAGATGTTTTCTACTTGCTCAGCATTCAAATCCTCCAGTACTATATCATTAATCTGCAGCACCTGGTCCCCTGGGAACAGTATCCCATCTGCAGGACTCCCTACACACAGGCATGCACACACACACACAAACACAATGAAAAGAGTTAGCGGTTGCATAAAACAAAAACCCAGCTGCACACGTGGGCTTGCACTTTCAGTTCAGATAAAGGGAGCTACACACACAGATACAAGGACACACACACACACTCACACTCACACTGAATGACATACATGGTTATTCAACGGCTTCATGGCTGACTCAACAGTGTGCAGCAGAGCTCTCCAGGATGTGAGGGGTTACAGTTATTCTGGGGCTCATACAGATCAGCTATGCTCTGCTTTCTCTAGTTATTTATACTCGTTTGTCTTCAGGCAAGAGAGCACGATTGAGGCACAGCAGTTTCAACTTACTCCAACACACTAAGTGTATTTATGTATATACACACACACCCATGCACACCCCGTCTGCCTAGCAAAGCCCCATCTGTCGCAGATTTTTGACCCACTGACAACATGCCACACTGCTCTGCAAGTTTCTACACACACATACACAAACAGAGGCTAAATTTGCACACATTCACTCTCTCTGGCCAGAAAAGCAGAGCTTGTCGAGCTTTGCCAATATCCTTTGCGGTTTTCAAGTCCCCTCCCTTACTTCTCTCTCTTTTTCTATCCCACTTCCTCATACACCATTTTCCTCTCACACCCACCTTCTCATAATGAGGATCTCACTGACTCACAGTCATTCATTTGTTCTCTTTGAACATATTTGCTCTTTGGTCTTTGTCTATTTCCTACTGCATGTTCCTGCTGACGTCTTCTCTGTCTGTAAAATCTTGTCTTCTGCTCTCACCTCTCTTTCTCACTCTCTCTCCCTTTCTTTGGCACCAGATAGCAATTAAAGAGTGGGTGGCAGAGTGGGACACTCCTAAGGGTATTTATCAGCTTATTTTACAGGACAGATATAAATGCATCAGCATTTCTCTCAGTCTCTCTCAATCCCTCTATCAAAGTTGCCTAAATGAAAAGTGATTGAATTTAAAAAGGATGAGCAGGTGGCTGTGTTGTTCTCTGTGGCTTCTCTGGCACAATGCCTTGCAGTTTGAATGCCAGGAGAGTCAGTGTGTGTGTGGAGGGGGTGGGAGGAAGATATATATATATATATATATATGTGTGTGTGTGTGTGTGTGTGCGTGAGTGGGTGTGTATATTTCTGTAGTTGTGTAGATGATTTTAGTTTGATACAATTATTGTAAGGACACTTTGTCCAGTCCGCACAACTTCAAAAATGCTGTTAACGATTGGTTTTATGGTTTACGGTACAAGGTTGGGGTTTGGTATTTAGCTGTGATGGTTAAGGTTAGCGTAAGGGGCTAGGGAATGCATTATGTCAATAACCGCTGTCACAGCTATAGAAAGACAAGCATTTGTGAGCAAGAGAGAAAGAAAATAGAGAGAGAGAGGGGTGGGAGGTGTAAATCGGTCTTGCTGCAGGCTGTGCACTGTTGCTTAAAGCAGCTGGCCATTTGAAGAGCAGGAAAGCAAAGCACAGTCATCCACATCATGTCCCACGCAGACACACATACGATGACATCACCACACTACCCATGTACCTGTGGCGATGTCGCTGACCAGCAGGGGTGCGTTTGTGGTGAGGGTGAAGCCATGTCCAGTGCTCCTGTCAAGGACTGGGTCCCTGGTGATCTGCAGCGTCAACTTGGCCTGGAAGTTCTGATTGGACAGACTGTTGGAGCGCTGTGATCTCCCATCGCCTAGCAACCGCTCTCTGAGGAGGTCAAACAGTGTGACAGGTTATTTAAGGGGACAGGGGGAGATAGGTGTTCGCAGTCATCATTTTCTTTAACAAATGATGTCTCTTCGTTGTGAACAAATGGGAGACAAATAATAAGCAGAACAGGCTGTATTTCTGTGAAAATTCAGCTTCAGATACAATTAAATATTTTCTCCACTTAGTTCTAAAATTTAGTCTTTAAGATTCACAATTAGCAATAATTAACTTCTAAACCTGATGAATCTACAACACACCAAGCTTAATGTATTTCTATTATTTGTGTATACTTCACCAAAAAAGTAATGTGCCGTATTACCTATAATGTTACAACCAGAGGTGATAAATAACTAAGTACATTTATAAGTACTGTACAGTTTTGAAGTACTTATACTTTACTGAAGCATTTCCATTTTATTTTACTTTTACTTTTACTCCACTTAAAATCAGAGGAAAATATTGTACTTTTTACTCTGCTACATTCACTTTAACATATCTAGTTACTAGTTACTTTTTGCAGGATTAGATTCTTATAAAAATCATTATTTATGAAGACAATGCTGATGTATTATTTATGCATCAACATGTACAGATTGCTGTTTTTGTCTTCACGTTAACAACACATTTTAGTCATAATTTTCACATTTGAGAATTTTTCAAACACATTTAAACTAGACTTAAAAAAAATCAAGTTCAACACTGTTTAAAATACACTGTTTTCATAGTGGAGTACTTTTACTTTTGTTCTGTAAAATTTTGAGATTGTACTTTAGTACTTCTACTTGTAGTGGAGTATCTTTCTGGAAAAGTACTTGCACTTTTACTTGAGTTTGTGTACTTTATACACTTCTGGTTACAACATTAAATGTTCAGAAAAATATTGTTTCTTATTACAACTGGAATATTTAGTTAAAGATGATCATGTGATGTATTTTTAAGCGACAAATATTTCTTTAATATTATTAAACATATTGAGCTTTTTTTTTACTATTAACTATTTCAGTGTTCTAGTTACTATATGTAATGTTGTAAATGTGAATGAGATTTAATTGATGAAAACATTTTTTAAAATATATAATATGTAAAATGTATAATACATATATAATAAATAATTAAAGTTATTATTATTTCAATGATGTTGGTCTCAGCAAAAGTAATTTACAGCATGTCCATTGCCTTTGGATAAAGACCACACAAATTACATTCAAATTAGACTAGAATTATTATTTTTTTTACTGGTTTCTTGGTTAATGATTTGACCTATACATTTAAAAAAAAAAAAGATCAGCTCCCCACCAAGAGGACAAAGATGACATTCACATAAATTGTGGTACATCATCAACTCAAATGTACCAGAGAATACACAGTATTCATATATGTTGCATTTAAATCTCACGTCGACATCCTCTCCCTGAGGTCTACTGTCCTGGTCAGCTGGTCTTGACTTGCTGAAACTTTTTCCCACAAATGACTAACAGGGAGTTTACTGAGCTTTCTTTGCACTGCCTCCTCCTCTGAGAAACACTTGGCGGACAAAAGGGAATGAAGGGCTCTTGAAAGCATATTTGTGGTTCACTGTGGGATGTGTTTGTGTGAGACACAGGGACAGTCAGGTTTTGAATATGTACTCAACCACGTGTTATGTATCTGAATGTGTGGTTGTGGGGAGGAGATCTGGTGAATGTGCAAGTTAAGAAATCTATTTTATTTCTCATTTTTTAATTTTAAAGGTATTTTTTAAATCTTTTTGGAGTTATTTCTACCAAACAATAAAATCATACATTTAGGGTCATACTCAGATAAAAACACAATTAGTCCAGCTATATTTTATATTTTAAATTATATGTATGCCTTCCACACATCCTATTCTTCTTTCCCACTACAGGATCTGGCAGCAGGCCTAGAAGTGGATGACGCTATTTTCTCCCCCCTCTGTCCCAAACTTGATTGTTTAGTTTTCCGTCCTTAAGTTTTTTTATTTGTTGTTGACGCAGTGGTTTGTGTTGGGGTGGTGCCATCACTTTCTACTGCATACTGAATTGTTTGTCTCACTCAGAACAAACTGTACACAGCTCTCTTAAACCACCAATAATGTGTCAGTTATATTTATGTCAATCCACTGTAAAATGTGAATAAAGTTGATAGTAAAAATTTGAGAAACTAACCCCTCATTTTTTACTTTTATATGCAATTTCCTGAACTCTGAAGTGGACCTTTGTCCTGAGCTCTCGACTCAGATGCTGCTAATTCTGTACCTGCTAAGCGACTCTCGGGTGCGTCGTATTATTGTTCCCACCACCTGCTGCACCCGACTGGCCCTCCGAGCTGGAGACCTGCTCCTACATCGCTCTTTCTCCTCCATTTATCTATATAGACAAAGAGAAACAAGGACATGAGTTACAGACACAACTGGGAAGAATAGAAAACACAGAGAGGGGATGAAAGGATTTGAAGTCAGAAAATTTGCATTTCATCTGCTCTGTTTTAATATGCAGAGTATGTAGCTTGTCTTGAACACCAGGAGTTCGATGTAAATATGCTACAACTTGGACTACAACTCTGCAGCAGCGCATTCTGCTTACACTGCCTTTTAAAAATGGGAGCAATGGGGACACAGTGAAGGATGGAGGGCTCAGACAAACCCCAGGGAGGCAAAGCCAATCCCACCATCCCAACCAAATCTCAAGACTTATGACTGCTCTAACTGCATTTTGTTTCCGTCAGCCAATCAATACACTGGCACTGAGCTTGTAGAGGCTCTGATAATTCCTTGACAGGGTTTACTTCCTACACCTGCAAATATACTCACCACGAGGTGCTCTTTTATACATGTTGTGTTGAATTTGAAGGAGATGTATGTTTTTTTATATACAATTTTTTAAAAGTTCTTACTGTGTTTTTGTTTTCAGCAGATATTATTTTGCTGCTGCCTTGTGATATACTTCATCTGCTAATCACGACTGTATTGGCCTGTCTGAGCCCTGGAGGCAGAGAAAACTGAGGGGTGCTTTGGCAGGTATAAGCCTAATGATGATGAATGTGTTCCTGAAACCTAACGATCTGTGCCTTCTTCTTGGCAGTCGGCATGCAGAGAGCTTAGTTTGATCAGCTCTCTGAAATATGGAGAAAATTTCTACAAGCCAAGACTTTTGTGAAGAAGCAGAAACAGTTTTCTGGCGATCTTCCACACTTGTCTGTAGCATTTTAAATCATCCCTTTGTCCAATAAATGGGGTAGGTTAAGTCATTACAGCACCATTACCTTAGTATACTTTAAGTTCTGAGTTCTGGCAAACTAAAAATTCACACTGCATTGCAATCAATAAAGGATGTTAATCAGTACCACTTAATTCATATTCATGAGATAAATAACTAAATAAACTTGTCTTTTTTTGTTTTAGAAACAATCAGCAGCTAAAACAGTCGAATTTCAGCTCCTTGCTGTTGCATTGATTGCTGGTTGAAGGCCAACCGACGACTAGCCTTCCTCAGCAGAACTGAAGCATGCAGTGTAGGTCTGTCCTTTAAGAGGATTAGAGGCCGTTGTTCAGCACGGGCCCGCACTGGTCAGGTTGTCACTTTCGCACCTCCCGCTGATCCGGATTGAGGAAGATTGATGTGGATGAGGAAGGATGACTGAGGCTACGTAGCTGACAGATGCATATGAGGAACCGAGTGTGATTATTGACACATATGCCCCATTCAATCAGCTATCGAAATGGCAAGTCAGTTAATAATATATAGGTCTATATGCAGCTATATATAATAAACATTAATAAAAGTTTGGACTGCTAATAGAGACTTTAGTTTGGGTTCCATTAGATGGACATTGTGTTTTGCTGCTTTTAATGAACAACATGCTTGTAGACTTATGGATGTACGTGTGTGTTGTATATGATATAATGCTGCAGTCAGTGCTGGATCAGGTGATGTTTTTTGTTGTCATTCTCTGTCTTTCTCTTTTCTCTTTCACTTTCTCCTCTCTTTTTCTCTTTCTCTGTCACCCTCACTGTCCTTGTGGAGTCAGGTGGTCGTCTCCAATGACAGTATCTCCGGGTATCGGCAGGAGCCAGCCATTTTTATAAACATGCACATCCTAAGCACTTGGTCAAGGTTTATTGTCACTCTTTACACTAACAATGCACCCTTATACTTCATAACTTTACTAAACTGGATAGATAAGCATGTGTAAGATCAAACAAACATGTAAATGCATTTTGTAGTATTTACATAATCTGCATTAAAATGTTAATTGCACATTAATGTGCATGTAAAAAAGCAGGAGAACATTTTAAATATCTACATGAAACTCAAATGAAACCAACACTATCACAAGCTTAAATCTTGTTCACAAATTTTGAGACAGCAGCTAAGTGTCCCACATTTATCTAACAACTGTGAAAGCTTGACTCACCGTGATGTAGCTTGTCTCTTCAGGACCCCAGAACACAAATACCCTCTCACCCTCTGAGACATCAGCGCTGCAGCCCCTCCAGGATTGGCTGAAAAGAGGTGGAGGGGGGTCCTTGTGATCATCAGGTCCAATCCCAATCTGGTGCAGCCACCTGTGCAGAGCAGAGTAATACTTTCAGGAGACCTGTCAAAAGCCATAAACCAGATGCATATCCAAATGATGAGTGTATAATTAGAGCAAAGCACAAAATGACCGGTTATCAAGTTTCATTCCGTTATATCAGCTGTATCTCTGTTGGACTTTCAAGCTATTTATAAGTAACAGAATTATATTCCAGTTGTTGACATTTCTGGAGTGAACACGCAAGTATGTCAAGCAAAACATATGTGAGTTCAAACCAGCTATGTGATTGTGGTTTTCCAAGAGGCCCCTCCTCTGGTCCCCAAGGCTCTCTCTCTTTCTCTCTCTCCCCCACTCTCTCTACTCCTCTGCAGCCTCAAAAGCACATGGCAATGTGGAGATGAGGCACTCCATCTCTGTCTGGTTGTCTAAATTAAAATTTCATACAGCCCAGTACAGTTAACAGTTCTTGCTAAGCCAGCTCTAAAAGCAAAGAGGACAGCCTGTGAATCTTGATGTGGTGAAGAGAGAAATGCTGCCAGGCAGGCAGAGAGCTTGGCAAATAATAAAAAAGGACAAGCCTTTCATATGAACATCAGGGCAGATATGTCTGAAACCCTAGCCGGCCTGCGGTTTGGAGAGAAAAACACATTTGGGGAATACTTTGTTGTGAAAAGTCTGGCTGTTGAATTAGGTGACACACTGAGTAAACATTCTTGATCTTGTATAAGGAAACCACCTCGTTTTGCACTTGAACGTTGATCTGTGAGGTAAACTCTCTCTCCCCAAGGCTTTCATCAAGAAGAGCGAGCAGAAATGAAGGAATTGATAGTCCCATCTGTGCAGCTCTTCCAATAGGCCCTGTGCCCCACACATAGTACTGGTTCACAAGGCCCCTAAGTCCCTGTGAAAAGCCAGCAGAGACCTAGACTCACAGACTGCAGGGCACATGAATAATGCATGGGGCTAATGCAGCTAGCTTGGTCTCCGACCGCCTCCTTCTGCCACTTTGCCAACACGGGCAACAAGAAGAGCGGAGCACAGAAGAAGAGAGAGACACAGGAAAGACGTATGGAGGGTACAGGGGGGACGTGGGCTCCAAGGGGCTGAGAAAAGGGGAAGGGATAGAGAAAAGAGAATTGGTCAAGGCAAAGAAAAGAGAGAAAGGACAGGATATTGGAGGGGATGAAGAAAGGGGAAGAATTTTAAATAGGGTGAAGAGTGCAGTGGTAAAGGAATGAGGGAGCAAAGCTGCAGGAGAAGAAAAGAAAGAACAAAGGTATCTACAGTGAGATTTAAAGAAGTGGGAAAAAAAGCTGATATGTGCAGTGTTCTCCTGCCATAGAGAGCAAACAAAGCCAGGCAGGCTGCAGACATTGATGTATAGTCAGTGATTAAATAAATACATTTAAAAACAGACCTGTAGCATTTTTACAGTTTGTCATGCTTTCATTTTTCTCCTCCTGGTTTGCTTTAAATAAAGAGAATGTTCCCTCTGTCTGTTGGTGAGACAATATTTTCATTTGTTCCCAGTTTCAAATCCAAGACAGTAAAGCCTGCGTGTCTGCAAGCTGATGATGAATCTGTTCCTAATCTGGTGCTGAATCAATAGTAATTGTGAATCCTGTTCTCCACTGTCATGTCTTTAAGTCTCCGAGCTGACCACACGTCATCATCACCGAGCATTGTAGCCAGTCGCCTTTTCACCTCGCTCTCTGTGCATGGAGAATATTTTTATGAAGTGATGTTAGATAATAAGCTCTGTCTCAATCCCTCTGTTTCAGTGTATCTGTCGCATTTCTTTGAGACAGTCCTCCCCCCTGCTCATTTTCCCACACAATGTCTCTCTGTCTCAGACAAAACAGTCAGTTATTCAACCCTGTAGTCTGGTCTGTGCACACATGCAATTCGTAGAAGTGCTCCACTTTCTCCTCAGAGGTTGAGAGATGGTACTGAACTGACAGTTTCTGTGCAGCCAGCTGGATAGAAAACAGCCCAATTAGTGCTGCTGGGCCAGACCGGGACACGGCAGGTCAGACCAACCTGGACTGCGCCTGGAGAAGTTTCATTAGGACATGAATTGGAACAGAAAATGCCCACATACAGCTGCTGACCTGTTAAGTAACATAAACCATGCTAATGGATGTGACAATTGGACTGACAACAAACAACAACAACAAACTTATATTCCTGTTATTTAGTCCAGTTTGTTAAAGGAAGACTGGACTCAGCACTGATTCAATGCCCTCTGATAATGCAGTTCACTCTAGCACACCATGCACAGACCCACACTCATACACTCAACACGCCCTAATATGATAAGCAATCGGAGCATTAGACAATTGGTAACCAGACTCCAGCAGAGGCCTCACTGACTCAGTGAACAACAGCTTTTATTAAGAAAAGACTAGTTGGCTGCTACTGACATCTTGTTCCCAATCTGTTGAACGCACAGAAACGAACACACAAATTCCCCTCCAGCCAGTACGCACCGGATACAGCTGCACCACATGAGCAGCAGGGGTTGGTTCAGAAACTCAACAATTCATTTTGACTCCAAGTCACTGCCAACAAAGTTGGACACAGACCTCGGTGAACATTCAGTCCCCCAGCAGCACACTTGGCAGAAAATACTCTGTGTGTAAATATCTAGATGATGTGAGGTGAGAGTGATTTAGGTTTATGGGAAGCAGCTGGATTGCTTCAGATTTCATAAACGCAAGTTGTCAGCGTGTAGAACAACAAAAAATATTTCCGTCTCACAAAAAAGCTGGAAACAAATTAAATACAGATGATATGCTCTGCTTTTAATTCAGAGCTTTGCCTTAATTAAGTTAGGATTTTAAGTTATTTTGGAAACCAACAAGACATGTTTTTAAGATATTAAATACATTCTGCATCTATAATTTAATCAAACTGGTTAATGTTAGACTTATCCATAAATGCAAACTAACCGACTAAATAAATAACTAACCCCTCAGATGTTCAGCAACACAGTAAAATCTCTGAGGGTTTCTGGATCAGTACCTCTGGGTGTCCTTTCGTAAAACCTCCGTCTGGAACTCATTATCCACAGAACTTAATGTGGGTCATGACTGAAATCTATTTAAATTCAATATGTAACTTTTTTAAAGAGCTATCGGTGACATAGATGAACAATCTATTGCTGCCATAACTTCGTAACATATGTGAGAAAATGTTGTGGTGTCACATCAGCCACCTCTGTGTTGGGTTAGTTTTCTTCTCACTTGCCTTTTGTTGTTGTTGACCGTTGTTGCGTTTCATTAGCATCTCTTGTCATTACAGACACTGTCACTGTGCTGCAGTTACCACAGTATTCACACCACCAGCATCACCTGACCTCCACGCCCACCTGCACACAGGTTGAACACTGCACTTTTTCTGCACCTGTTTCTGACTGACCTGCCCCTCATCTGATTGGCTTGCCTGCTCTGCCTGCCTTGTCACAAGGTCACTTATACCTGCCTGCACTTTAAGGTTGCCTCCGAAATCCCTCCCTGACTCCAAAATCACTATAGTGCGTTTGCCATTTTGTAGTGTGTGTTTGTAGTGTCTGAATGTTGAGTGACAATTCTTATATGCTATATAGTGCACTGAAAGTATCCCATAAAGCAACACTAAAAGTAGCATACATGGCATGTATACTACTTTATGCTATCAATCCCATAATGCACTGCTCGCCTTTTTTAAAGATAATAAAATTACTGTTGTGAGGCTCAAACAGTTATCTGTGATGACGCAACATAACGCTGATTATCGAGTGTCCAAAATCTCAATCTGTTGTTCACTATTGAGTGGATTACTTAGTGTACATTATATAGGGAAGAGTGAATTAGTGCATAGGGAGTGATTTCAGACACAGCATGAGTCATACGTGAGTCACTGTGGTATATGTCATTGGGCCTGCAATTGGTGAATTTGTCCCTATAACAAATATACACTGAAATAAATCCATGTTGCACTTCCACCAAAGAACTATTACAAGGAAAACTATTACAGTCAGCTGTTAAAAGAGTATGTGTCTGTTTGTTGCTTGTTAAGTTTGGCTTGTTGTTCCACTGTTTCCTCTTCCCGACACAATCACATCACCTGTTCGTCACGCAGGCTGTCAGCTCATTCCATTAGCATTATCAAGACAGGATTCACTGCGTGCTGCTCATTTCATTTCCCCTTTCATCAGCGACCTGGCGATGATTGAATTCCCCAGTGAACTATTAAATAATGAGTCTTTTGAAGATTAATAGTGCACTGCAGTGTGTTACACATCTCTGTCAATAGTTCTGATGGGTCCGCAGAGAGACAGACAGCAAGACATAGATAGAGAGGAAGATTGTGGTGTCTGGGGGAGGCCTTTTGAAGTCCAGAAAACTGTCTGCCTAGTTTCTTCTGTTGCTGTCTGAGCAAATTTTCTTCAACTCAGTGGTCCTTCAAAAACCTTACAATAGAGGTTATGTTTAAATAACAATATATGAGTCCATATAGCAAGTCAGTCCAGCAAGACTTTAATATTTCAGATTACAGCAAAGAATAGAAGAGGAGGAAATGTGGTTATTTGGAGCTATTATTTATTCTAGGCTTTGTGATTTTTAGGCTAACCCTCTTCATTCTCCTAATGTTTTACTACTGTATATGTTCATAAATAGAGTTGGCCTACATTGTTGGCCACTGCCAGTCAATTGTGCCATCACTATGAAGCTGTCACACCAATGAAGTCATGTGTCATTTATCTTCTGCAGGAGAATAATATCGGTCCAGTTTGGTTAAAATACAGGTATACAGGATATTCCAACTCTGTTCCAGTATCCATCAGTATATCAGTTAATACACCGTCAACATGTGAATCAATTCATCTGTCTGTTCATTCAGTAACATTATCATGCTCTCACTATCTCACTATGCTCTGTCTCATAAATTAACCGACCGTCTTTAGTGAAAACCAAAATTAATCAGCAACTTCACATAAGCAGTAGCTGCAACAATATGAACTGAATATTTGAACTAGTTCAGTTATTCACTAATATATTGGTCAAGGCACTGGACTGGAGCAGCATCAGCCCAGCAACACTGTGTGCCCCGGAGGCAGAAAGCTAGTACTAAAGAAGAAGAGAGAGGGAGAGGATGGCTGGCTGGCTGCATTAAATGGGGCAGAGGAGCAGTCAGCAGATCGGATCGAGGCCAATGCAGCCAAGCATCAAGTCTTTCCTGATGTGCGAGTTCTGCCCTCCGTGTTTCTCCTCTGGCAGAGTGACCTCTGAGCAGAAACTCCCATCACATGTTGTAGCATATATATCCCTGAGTCATAGCACAATGCCTCCAGCACTGGCTGAGCGCACAAAACCAAGAGTGGAAGAGCGAAATACTCACAATCCACGGCTACACGACATTCATTCATTAGTTGTGTGTCTGTGTGTTCAGCTCGCAAGCAGCAGTGTGAGGCTGGTACTCAATGAATAACCTAAGCGATGTCTCAATGCACAGTGAAGTCTGCAGTATCACACGCGTCTACACGGTCATTTTAAATCTTGCCATGTATTAAACGAAGGCCCCAGAACAGCAAAACGCAGACTGTTCCGGTCTAGTTGTGTTGCGCTTGTCATGCCTGGCACGGCACGAGAGAGCGCAGGGAAGAGGCTGCTGCTGGCCAAAGGATACGAGCAAAGAGAAAAGGCGAGACGAGTGTCCCAGAGTGGATGCACATCGCCTACGCCCATTCATAATGTGCGTGTTTTACTACCCAGACTCCTGGCATCCCCCTGATCCGTCAGGATTTAGTCCGCGCATTTCCAATCTGTAGCCAGTGACAGTGATTTCACTGCGCACTCAGCATCACGGACGTCCACTATTACGGCATAACACATGTTTGTGAATGTCGAATAAATTGCATAAGGCACAAGAATAACCGTGCCCCTTAAATCCGTTACTGTAATTATGTTTTATTACCTATTTTATCATTTGATGTTATATTTAGACGGTGAAAAATAACTAACCACGTATCGACCGCGTCTATCGCTGGTAAATGCTTTATAAATACCCTTAAAACAATCAATATTTCCATTAAACTGGTCAAATACTAACTTTGATCAGTGGCCACAGCCATGCCAGCCAAACCACAGGGCTAAACAAAGAAAAAAAATGTCAGTCTTTTGTCGCTTCCTTTATAATCTTAATCGGATTTAAAATCTATCCATCGCTTCCCTCAAACAGAATCACGAGTGTCGCCTACAGGCGTTGGAAAACGACGGTCAGCTGAATTATTCATTTTGATGTGACAATTATCAGCCCGAATGGCAGGGATAGATACAAGGTGCAGGCGCTTCGGTACACGGCCGTGCGCCCATTCATCAGACAATAACACCGGGAAATACGGAGAAAACTCACCTCGTGGTCTAAGGAGGAGACGGTTTGGGAAGGTTATCCCTCTAAAAGATCAGTGATGTGGAGAATTCTGAGAGGAAACAATATTTCTTTCTCAAAAATATCCACGGCGTCCTCCCCGGCTGGATGATGACGGTGATGTGGTGTGGTGGGGGTTTGGCTTTATGCTGGATGCTGTCGTACTTGTTTGCTCTCTGTCTAATCCTCGGCCCTGAGCTCAGAAATCACTCAACCCCTCCCTCTGTTGGTCTCTCTCTCCTCCCAGTCTCCTCCGCTGTCTGCCCGAAAGACCCCCAGTCCTCCTGCACAAGGTCAGTTAAGCACATGACGTATTATTATTAGTAGTAGAATTATTATTATTATTATCTTTATTTATAGGGAATGTATCTTGACAGTGTCTGATGTGTTGTATTTAAATGGTAAATATAGCATGTGTATTCTAGATTCAAGTAAAAAAACAACAACACTTTTTAAACCCAGAGGGAAATAGTTTTGCCTCCTAAGGCTGCTCTCTGTTCAAAAGAAAGAAACCTCACCTACACAAATTCTAATTAACACGCACACTAAAACTCAATAAGAACAAAGAAAATCTAAACATGTATGAAATATGTCTGGTCAGGGGTGCAATGCAATGAACAGTGATGACATAAATTATGACATAAATAATAATCATGATTATGATGATGGTGTCATAAATATATCAGAATTTTGTAAACCAAACAACAATCAAAATCACCATTGTCCTCCTCATCATCATAGTGTAAAACATCTTAGTTCAATTTACTCTCAGTTTGAATTATTATTATTTTGAGTCAGTGACCACCATACTCCCAAGCCAGGGGGAAATTACCAACTGGGCAATGATATTAATATAATATAATATAAATTTTATGTCAGCTGGTCTGAGGCAATTAAATTAATTGCAAATATGTTTGGCAATCTCTCAACCTTAACTCGAATGACAAGGGCCTCTGAGTGGCTCCTACATTGCTGCATTGTACTCTAGAGGGGTCAGTCTTAAGTAGTGTATGTTTTAATGTCTATATTTTAAGTGTCCCCTAGTGGGTTAATTTAGTAATACCCTTTTTTTAAATGTAGTTACGGTAGCCTATTCATTATTTGTTTCCTCAACAAAAATGTATTTTAGCCTTCGACTTAATTGACTGTGTACATTACAATGTTATATTTAAAAAAGAATGCGACTATTTTAATATGCCATTGCTACAAGTTTTCCTCTCTTTATTAATAAGACGTTAAGGTAACTGATCATACTAGGGACCAGAAAGTATGTGAATATAATTATAAGATTTAAAAAAAATAAACTTGAATACTAACATATTTAATTCATTAATGTATTATGATGCTATAGCCAACTCAAATAAGTGCCACATTCATTTTTTCCTTTGCTCTTCGTGCGGTTTGTCCCTCCGGAGCGCCGTCGACAACAACTTCCGTTCTTACGTATTTCCGGTCTGTATTATTTCATCCACGCTCTCTGAACGGTGCTTTAAGGAACAGGACCACAAACCAGCCCTAAAACCACAGCGACAATGTTCAAACTAGAAGGACTCGGACCCAAGATGGACCCAGAGGAGATGAAGAAGAAAATGCGACAAGATGTGATCTCATCTTTACGAAACTTTCTTATTTACGTTGCCCTTCTCAGAGCCAGTGAGTACAGGCACATGACATTGACATGTAGCTAAATACTTATTATACTAACATTTTACTGATATTTAAAAAGTAACTTTTTTTACTTTAACTTGTTTATTTGTATTTAGGACATTGTTTTGTCACCCTATGCTTGTGATGACCAGTTCATGCACTTTGTAATCTACAGTTTAACCCTTTAAAATCTTCTCTCTTCCTGCATAAATATACCATAAATATAAATAAAATGCGACCAGGTTTTAATTCTAGTGCTAAAATTAGATAAAGGAACCCAATTAAACAGCCGAGGCCCATTTTCAAATTACTCATCTATTTACTGTGGAAAATTATCTAGTCTTACATATTTGTGTGTGGCAAAAGTATGTGAACCAATCAATTGATTTGAAAGAGGTAATTGGAGTATAATTTAATCAATGGGATGACAATCAGATGTGAGTCTGGGAGGCCGTGCTTTAATTAAACGAGAAATATGAGTCTTCACTATCAAAGTCTAATCCTGTTTTGTGAAAGTGTGTTATTGCTTGAACAATGGACATTTCTGAAGTCCTTAGAAGAACGGTTGTTGAAATCTACCAGGCTGGAAAGGGTTACTAAATAATTTGGACTCTTTTGGTCCACTGTCAGGTAAATTGTTTACCAATGGAGACCATTCAACACCACTGTCGGCCTCCCCAGGAGTGGTTGACCAGCAATGATAACACAACATTTGTAATCACAAGGACGTCACAAGGAACCCCAGGGTAACATCAAAGAAACTTAAGGCTTCTCATACTTTTGCCACACACAAATATTTAAGTTTGGATAATTTTTCCACAATAAATACATTATTGATGTTTTGTCTTGTTTGTTTGGGTTCTCTTTAATCTCTTTTCAGGACTTGCAAGAAAAGTTTGATCTAGTTTTAGGTCATATTTATGCAAACGGTAAATTAAGAAACTTTGAAGCATCATTGTATGTTCATGTTAGAGTAATGATTTACACACTCATCATAACACTGATACCACAAAAGATTAATATCATAAAACTCAAACAGAAATGCACACACTAAACACAGTGGGAGGGGGGGGGGGGGGGGGAGTGCTGTGAGCTGTGATAATCACTACTTATGTAATTTGTGTTTCTGTATTCACAGCTCCATATGTGTTAAAGAAACTTGACAGCATATGAGTGAAGAAGCTGGTTTCTTCTTCCCTCCATCCACTGAGAGTCCACTGCATCAGAGACAATGTCGATCATCATGAACAGACAGATGGGGCCATCACAGCACATCCTGTGGAAGATGATCAGCGTCTGTCCATCACTGCACCACAGAAACCAACTTTTCACTTCTAGTCTTGTTCTGTGTTGTAAAAATGTGTTTGATTTTTTTTGTTAAACTCCAATGTCTGATAGTGTGTATGCCAGTTGTCCTGCAATAAAAGGAAACCATATTGAATTGGTTGGTTGGTTTAAAATATATTATATATTATGATAACAGTTATCAGCTAGATACCAAATGTTGTCACGATGGAAAAAGTCACAGCACATTGGGAATTTTACCACTTAACCGAATGTCCACTATTAGCACTAAAAATTATTTCAAATTTTGTAATAATGGCAATATAAACTAGGGTATAAAAGTTTTAAAATGTCATAAAATATAAAACATTTCCAATAACTGACTCACCTGCTGCAGAAAACTTGCTGTATTTGTCTTAATGTTGACACCATAAACCTACAGTAGGTCTACACATCTACATCAATGTTAACTAGAAATCTCAGTTACAAGGTTAGAGTGAGGGGGGTTAAGATAAGAAAAAACTTTAATGATCCCCAAGGGGGAAATTCATTTGTTACAGCAACCTAAGGGGAATATCAGTGACACAATAGAGCATGATACAAAAGAATAGGACTATGTGAGTAATACAGTAATAACAAAGGTAAATATGGTATTAAATAAATATCTAAATTTAAGTATTAATAATAAATAGTACAGAGCTGACATTAAATATATACATATATACAGTATGTACATTGCAATGTGAGGCGTTATACACACACCAGCCTGACTCACTCACTAGTGTGAGATTGTTGAAGCTACTCAGTACAAGCTCCTCTAAATTAGTTCTCTTTCTACAAGCTTTCCATCCCTGAGGGGGAGCAGTGGCAGCCACCCTGTGCCTCCCTGTGGCTGCCCACTGCAATGAGTGTCTTATTCAAGGACACATCTGGTGTGAGGGCTGGGCTGGGACTTAATCCTGCCACCTTCTGCATCCCCGTCTGATGCTTATCCCATATTTGTTGCCATTTTTAACTTTAATTGCAAAACTATCATTACAAGACCACCTAACAACAATAATAAAAAGATGCACAAGACATAAAGATTATTTATATTATACAGAATTGTGCAGCGTAGTATCAGTTTAATCAGTGTCAGAGTGTTTTGTTTTATATTTGTAGGGTAACAAACATCTTAGTAGTTCTGAAAATATTATTTAATAGATTCATCTGTTATAATATTTGTATTTACCGTAAGTGTATATTCATGTGGAACTGAAATTAATGTAGTGTTCAACTGATCCTTACAGTTGGATTCAAAGAAAGTCTATACATTGATATTGCTACAAAATATATTGTTCATATATTAAATCAAGCATTGAAAAAGTGTCCAGTGATAAAAAGTGAACATCTCACCATGAGACACTCCGAGTAGCACCACCATCAGTCCAACCACAGCTTCCATGTCTCCTCACTGTTCAGCCTCT
>JAUMHL010000002.1:10814591-10835137 GCA_032362345.1 Sandelia bainsii | reverse complement strand
TAATGCAAATTTATTAATTTAAAAGGATAACTGATCATTAGAAAACCATGTGCAATAATGGTAACACAACTGAAGACGTATCTTTTCATGAAAAACATGGTCATTCCTATGTGTGTCCAAACTTTTGACTGGTAGTGTATGTTGTTCATATATTAGATTAATTATTGAAAAAGTGTCAAGTGATAAAAAGTGAACATCTCACCATGAGAGACTCCGAGTAGCACCACCATCAGTCCAACCACAGCTTCCATGTCTCCTCACTGTTGAGCCTCTGTTGACTCTGTTTGCAAATTTCAGACAAACCAGTGTATCATGCTCTTAACAGTCTGAAAAGGGTTCTTACAGCGATCAGCCACAGAGAAGAATGTGGGAAAACTTTATTAAGGCAGAACATTGATGTGTTGATTTTTTGTGAGGAGAGAAGAGAAAAGGAAGTGGTATCAGCTTCACTTCCCCTTTAACTTACTTGGTATACTAAGTTGAGGACCATCATATTTATAATGTGTTATGATCTCTGCCTGGTTCCAATCCTCTGCTTGTTCTCCTTGGTTTTCCTCCTCTTTTTGCCTACTAAAACACATACATACCTGACACTCCCCTTCATACTGTCACATACCCACCTGGCCATGCTCTTGCAGCTCTGTTGCCTGCCACACACACACACACACACACACACAATCTCTACCCTTTTCCTCTTACACACACTCCACCACACACTTTCTGCCTGCATTCTCCAGGACTCCCATTCCCACCTGCTGCCACTGATCATTAGCTCTGTATATAAGATAAGATAAGATAAGACTTTAATGATCCCTAAAGGGGAAATTCATTTCTTACAGTTACATAAGGAGAATATCAGTAAGACAATAGTGCACGATACAAAAGAACAGGACTAGGTGAGTAATAACATAACAGTAACAACAAGTAATAACAAAGGTAAATATGGTATTAAAGAAATATCTAAATTTAAGTATTAATAATAAAAGTAATAGTACAGAGCTGACATTAAATATATACATATATACAATATGTATATTGCAATGTGACACTCAGAGAAAAACTCAGAAATTGTGATGGAGGGATTTGCACCTATTTGGGTATTTAGCCCTGATGGAACTCTTAGTCATTAGTATATCAAAGACATGTAAACAATAAGCATGGACTTTTAAAAACGCACATAGTAGCAATTCTAGCAGGTCTTTTTGACTGATCATTTTCCAATAAATTAAACTGTCAGAAACTTACAATAAACAATATTTACATTAACATTGTCAAAGTCACTGTGTGCAGAAGCTATTACAGAAATTACGTTAATATAATATCAACATTTTGAACAAGATGGTGGTAAAATACATTTTAATGAGATTTACAGGAAAAAGATGAGTTGTACTTTCGCAGGTTCACCACCTGGGGGCGGTGTTTTATTGTGAGGCATGATGAGACTACAACTGATGGAACCGTCGACAGCGGATGCTAAACCGGCTAATGTGAATCATGCACATTAATAGGGACGATTAAGCTACATTTGTGGACAGTATCTCTGAGTTGCGACAGTAGGAGAAGAGCAGATGTGCAGACAGCGGCTAGTTTTTGGAAGCAAAGCGCGAATCGGCGCCGCATCCCTCCCTGTTATTGTTGGACTAGGTCCGCATCTCCGGGAAATCCGGCTACAGCAGACAATGAACTGCTCCACATCACACTGGAGGAAGGCTGCTGTCAAAGTTTGTCACTCAGTCTGAGGCCATTTAGAGCAGCCGAGACGTGGATAACGACAGGGGGTTTTACAGCGCTGTTCTCGGGCTGCTGGGCCGTTTCTGACAATGACCTTCGTTGTGTTATTCTATTGAAAGTTGCACCACGGATATCCGTAATATTGAATAACATAAAATTACACTGCCTATTATGGACTTTCCAGGTCATTTCCAGCACATTTTCAAGCAGCTCAACTACCAGCGCCTCCATGCTCAGCTGTGTGACTGTGTGGTGGTGGTTGGAGGCCAGAGCTTTCAGGCTCACAGCTCCATCCTGGCAGCATGCAGTTCTCACTTCAGAGCTCTCTTAAGCTCTAATGATAGTGCTGATGAGGTTGGAAGACCAAGAGCTGACAGAGCTAGAGGTGGAGTCCCCTGTGTGATGGAGCTAGATCCAGAGGTGGTGACCCCCGAGGCCTTCTCCACCCTGCTAGACATGATTTATACATCCACTCTCTCCCTGGGTGCCTCCAATGTGATGGATGTGCTGTTGGCAGCCTCGCATCTGCACCTCAACAGTGTGGTGAAGGCTTGCAAGCTCCACCTGTCAAGAAAAAACTTCCCTGCATCACCGCCTAAAGGATGGAGGTCACTGCAGCAGCAGCAGCACAGTCCCCCTTCACAGGCAGAGATGTCTGCCTCACTACATCAGATCACATCTGCTATGGAGGAGGACTTAGATGAAGAGGGATTGGGTGTGGAGGTGAGCCAGTCAGGTGCGCTTGAAGATCAGGGGGTGAGGAGGACACTCAGTGGCCTGGAGAGTGTAGCACCACCATCGAAGCATAAAAGAAAGTCACAAGAGGACAAACTCAGCGGCAGAAAGAGGTACTGCAGGCAGCCTGGAGGAAACTATAAGGAGTGTTCACCGACTGTAACCAGGAGCACTAGCAATACAGAGGAGGGAGGAGAGGAGCTGCTGTCCCCAGACTGCCTCAAGACAAGTGATGAACTCTGGGAGAGCCGACACAATGAGGAGGTAGAGGAGAAGTATGAAGCAACCAAGTCAGAAGAGATCCAGCTGCCGAGTCAGTCAGACAGCAGCACAGGACGTGTAGATGTGTTTGAGAAGAATGGAGATACAGATGGAGACACTGTGGTGAAAGTAAAGGTGGGAGAAGAAGGGGAAGAAGAGGGGGAGCAGCCAGAAATGGCTCTGATTGAGGTGAAAAAGGAAAATCTGAGCTCATACTCCCCAGATTTAGACACATCACCAAACAATTCTCCACCATCTCCACTACAAGGCTGCACCAACAATTTGAACTCACAAATAACTGAAAAGAAAATGACCACGGACAGTTCAACAGAGGGAGGTGTGAGCTCTTTCCACTCACAGCTGTGCACAGACCTTCACACTGAAGCGCAGAGAGAGGCTGGAGATTTGGGTGAGGAGTCAGTAGACAGCGATGGCCTGGACAGCCTATCAGAGCTGGCCTTTTCCTGCTTCCTCAATCCCAGTAGTGAAAGTGTAATGGGAGCCCTTGAAGAAGAAGACAGCCTAGCTAGCCTCACAGCTGCTGCCACCGCTGCTGCTGCCGCCAGTGATGCAGGTGAACCATGTCAAAACTCAGAGGAAACTAACACTTCGGTTCAGTCCTCTGAGTCCTCCTCTATTGTTTTCCCAGTAACATCTGTCCCCATGCAGCAGCTTCTTTCGACTCAGAGCCCTGGCTTTAGTGACACACTCATACTCCAGCCCACGCAGAACTCTTTAGCAGGGTTCCTCAGTGGCATTAGACCTGGTCTCAGTCTGGAAGCCTCCGTCGCCCAGTCCAGGGTCGGGAAAAGCTCAGGAGCAACAACTTTTCGACGCATCGCCCCCAAAGTGCCGTCAGGATCAGAAGGCGGCACAGATCCTTCCTCTTCCTCTGGTGCTGCACATCGGCCGGCTCTAACCAGAGCTTCAGACGACGTTCTGTCCAAGTGCAAGAAAGCAGCTGCTGAAGATCATGTGCTGTTGGTGGAAGGGGAAAAGAAATATGCCTGCAAAATCTGCTGTAAGACCTTCATGAACCTGACTGACTGTAAGAAACATATTCGTGTTCACACAGGAGAGAAGCCCTATCCTTGTCCAAAGTGTGGCAAACGCTTTAGCCAGTCCTCCCACCTGTATAAGCACTCTAAGAATACCTGTCTAAACTGGAAAGACAATCAGTCATTCCCAGACACTCTACTCTAAACTCTTTGATAGTAAGCTCTCTCTGAACTTGATTATTTACCCCAAACACTTTCACAATCTATTTTATTTGATGTTACATGAAATCAAAATCAACTTGCTGATTTAAATTTTTTTTGTTTTTTTTTTGTTTTTTTTAAATGTCAATGAAATGAAACAGATTACATGACAAGATAACGACTTGCTTTTTGACCACTGTGTTAAGAGTGATGTGAAAAAATGATGCACTAATTTCTATTGATATTAAAAAAAATATTTTGAGAATGAGGCAACTCACAATTTTACATTTCTACTAAACCACAGGATTTAATGCTTTAGAACAATCACATTGCACACAAAACTGGAGTGATGTACTGTTTTTAATAGTGGACATGGAGTGTCAACATTATTAATAGAAAGTGCCTTTAACATTTAAGGCTAACTACATTTAAAATGACAGTTTTACTGATTTTCTTTGGAGGAATCATTTTAAATGCAAATGAGAAAAGATTTTTGCAGTTTACCTGCAATTTTCCACATGATGAGATTCAGCATATACAGTGTGTTTTCATCTGAGCTGTGTTACTAGTTTGTTTGTTAGGTTCTTGTTTAACAACTTGAATACAGTACATGTCTGAAATGACTAAACCTTACACTCAGCATTTCCTTCCTCAAAAATGCACACTGTATCCTAAAAGTGCAATTCAGTGTACCGGTGACAGCATCAAACAAAACTATCTAGTTAACAGAAAGGCTGTAAACATGCATCTGACTATGTCTAAACTACATTAGTATTCTTACTATTCTTTTCAACCTTCTTCTGCTTTGCTCTCACATCAGACACCATAACCAGACCAGTACATTACTACTTTACTTCATACTACCATAATACGATACATTCGTACTTTCTGTTATCCCAGCATTTGGCTCAGTTTGCTCAGTTTCAGGCTTACGGGGTGAGTTCACTGGGCATATCTGTGTCCTGCAAACCACCCAGCAGGTTTCGGGCTGCCAAGGCCGACATGATGCCTCTGGTGGAGTAGGTGGCACTGCCGATGTGCGGCAACACCACTGCACAAGATAAGAGAGGACAGGAAATCAGAGAGCAAAGTGGGAAAACTATTGCGACTACATAGTGCACTTCCTGTTTACTCACCACAGTTTTTCAGAGTAAGAAGGGGGTGGTTTGTTGGGAGTGGCTCAGGTGTTGTGACATCAAGTCCAGCAGCCGCTATCTGCCCACTGCTCAAGGCCTGATACAAATCCTCCTGGTTCACCACAGCCCCTCTAAGACGCACAATTCACCACATCTTCACCATTATGTATTTTAACTTTACAAGCATAGGTGGTAACTGTCTACATCCAGATTAAAGTCAGTTGGTGCAGAGTGTATTTCTAAATCAACTTTCAAAGTCTACCTGCTTGAGTTAATGAAAACTGCCGTGTTTTTCATCTTGCTGAAGAAATCCTTGTTACACAGTCCCTGGGTGTCTGGTGTCAAGGAGCAGGAAACGACTATGAAGTCGCTCTCAGACACGAGTGTGTCCAGGGGAACTGCTCCACACAGAGATGATACGGTAAAAGAAATGATAAAAGAATAGGGTAAGAAATAGTAATCAAGTAAGCAGATCTACTAACAAAACCCCCTCAATTTTATTACACAGTTTTTTACTACATTTTCTTACCAAACTCTCCATTCACCTCAGCAGCGTAGGACTTGTCTGTTCTTCCAGAGTATAACAACCTCTTCACACCAAATGGCATGAGTCTCTTAGCAATGGCCAAACCTGAACACAAACACAACCTCTTATTCACCTATGAACTGGTATTAAACTTTATGACAATTTTATCACAAGATGCTAGTTAGATACGACAAGAGCGGGTTTTGCTATTTATATACTACAACCTATGATAATGAAGTTGCAGTGCTCAAATGACAGACACAAAAACAGTGAGCCTCACCAATGCGTCCCAGTCCAATGATTCCTACTGTACTGCCTGAAAGACCGTACCCACACAACCAGAGAGGCTTCCATGAGCTCCAGCCACCACTGGAGATGAAGAAAGGACTGTCTGACAATTGTGTGGCTCAACTAACACAATTAAAGATGAGTGTAACTTGGTGAAACTAACTTTTTGACTTCCTCCACTCCCTCTGGTAACCTGCGTGCAGCGGCTAGCAGCAGAGCCACAGTCAGTTCTGCTGTGGCGTCAGTGAGCACATCCGGAGTGTATCCAACACGAATACCGCTGTTAAAAACACACAGTAGTATAACTTAGAAACCCTGTGACACTTTGTCTTAACAGTGGAAGAACAGTGTTATTAGTATAGCTCACCGCTTTTTGATTTCATCAATAGCCAAGTGGTCATATCCTACTGACAAAGTGCTGATTACTTTCAGGTTTGGCCCTGAAATCAAACACAGATCAGCTGAAAATCTGAAATCTACACACTAGAACCATTTGATCAACAGACTGTTGAAACTACTACCATTACTCTTTGATATGCTTTTCATTAGAGTTGCAGCAATCAATTAATCAAAACAAATATTATATATAATATAATACAATAATATAATAATAATACAATCACAGTTGCAGCCCTAGTTTTAATTATCTGTCTGATTGTTTTGTTCGTGGGGGAAAAGGATTCAGATCTTTGACTTGGTAAAAGTAGCAACACATCAGTGTAGTGGCCATTTGTAAAAAAACAAACAAAAACAAAACAAGTCAAATTCAAAGCAAACTTAAAATCAAAAGACCACTGATGCACCATAGCAACAGTAATTTACTCAGAGCCCTGGCTTTAGTGACAGACTCATAAACCATAGTCCATAGTCCGTTCTCAGATTTACTTTTAATATGGTTTATTTATCTAAAAGCAAACAAGCGAACAAAGATCAAACAAATCACAGCTCCTGCTGCTTCTTTTGAAAAAACAAACAAAAAACAACTGGTCCTCTTCATTACATGCTGGTCCTGTACCAGCATGTAATGTTGTGTATTTAAGTATTTGAGAAAGTATTTTGAGTATTTAAGAAAATTACTCAATATATCTAGTATCTATAGTAACCAAATACTCAAACATGTACTGAAAATTAATATAAGAATAAGACACTGTCCTAAACAGTGTAAAACAGTCCTGCCATCACAAACCCATGATGAGTACCTGCAGCATCCAGAACCTCAGCATCAATCTTGTCTGACAGCAGACACAAAAGACCGTGAGCCCCCTGCACACCTTTGAGCAGCTCTGACCTCGGCACGGGTTCATCTGAGTCCCACAGAGACACCTCACATCTGTTTGCACAGAGACAGGAAAGAACCTAATTAATCAGGAGGCATGTCATTCACGCATACAGGCTGATTTCTGTATAAGGGCTTTAGCCTATGAGAAAACTAATTGTAATGGTGGATGTGTTTGTTAGTTGCAGCCACAGTCTACCACACTGGACACTGATTGTCAAATCTCATTGGCTTTAGTTGGCTAGACGTGTACAACATGGATCCAAGCTAAACTAATCATTGCTTTAACATATGTCTGGTCTGATCTATGCTACATAGAATCTTACAGTAACATTTAGCTGACTGATAAAAATACTTCATACACTCCAGCCGCTGACAGGATCTCCATCCCCTCCTGCGGGATGCGCCTCGTCACGAAAATCTTCATGAGTTTTCCAACGGTCTGCATCCCACTTTAGGACAGAAATGAATTGAAGTCCTCTTCGGACAGTGGTGGGGTAAACTTATGTCTTGACACTCTGTCCACACTGGTGCCTCAGTCTCTAATATTTGCAGGTAACTCAGGGAAACTACACGTTTCTTTAGACACCAGGAAGCAGCTGGGTCCATGGTACTGCGCCTGCGTGGGGTTGTAGCTATATTAAACCAATGGTGTATGGTTTTCTTCGTTGTTATTCCCATATACAGTGAATCAGGTATATTTTGATTTCTAATGTTAAATTAAAAGCTATGTCTTAATTTCTTGTTGTTGATGCAGGTTTTAAAATAGCTGTAAAAAGTTATGTTAAAGTAAATTAATCAGTTAACACTTAAATTTGTGCCGTTCAGCCGTTTTCTTTATTCATATATTTGAAAGCAAATTGTGAGGCTACCTTATAATTTAACACCCACGTACGAGTAAGGGCATGTTTACATTTTCCGATTTTGCTTCCTGGGTTCATGTAAAAATTTTGGAGAAGGCAATTTCGCAGCATCCAAAACGCTGTGGCCATTGGACGCATGCGCATTGCCATTTTCCAGAAACCAATAACTCATTTGATTAATGGAAAATCAGACTTTTCTTAGATAAAAGTTGTAATATCCTGAATATATAAAAAAGAATATATTCAGAGTATATATTTCTTAAATAAAAAAATAATTAATTTAATATAATGAATAAATAAATACATTTAATAAATAAATATATATTTCTTAAATAAATATAATTATAGTGTGGATGCCATAACTGAGAACAATGTTCATTTTAATGTCGTTTTTTTATTCCACAAACTTCATTGCAGCTGATAGTGTAACATTTTGGGATATTGTGACTTTACTCTCGGAATAGTCAAACTTTATGTTCGGAATGTTCGTGGCCCTGAAAAACGCCGTTTATGGCGATAACGGATCGACGTCGACGTGCCTGAACGTTTGCCTGCGTCTGACGTCATGGTCCTCTCCTGTACTCCCTGTCCCGGCAGGGCTGGCTGTTAAAGTGTCCTCCTCTGTGGAAGCAGTGCCGCTGAAATGGTGAAGTCCTCTCACTCGAAAGCCACAGAGGGCGGAATAAGGAGCTGTCGGTACTTGAGGAACAAGCGAGTTGGCACCAAAGCAGGAAATTAGAGTGGGGACCCAGTGTGGGAAAGGTGAGGAATATTTCTTCGTTAGTGCGTTTTTGTCGGCTGTAATGTGCAGACGTTATCGTCAGCTATTAGCTTGGATCTGGTTGTAACAGGCTACATAGCTTGTTTGTGGTTTGTTGCAGTTACGAAGCGTCTGTTTATAGCACAGTCAGTCAAGATCAAACCATTTTGTTAGGATTACTCAACCATGAACAATATCAGGATTTAAGTCAGTGTATTATTTGCATGCAACGAGTTGAATTTAATGTCATATAATGGTTTGGTTAAAACACTACCAGGAACATTTTAGCAGTTAAGATTAGCTACATGAGAGTTAATAATCTAGAAATATGAGGCTGTAATTGGCGTTCACGACAGGCATTTCTCTCATTGTGCCTCATGATTCGTTATTATTGGTTCACTGTACATAATGACCTAATGCACATTTTTAAATGGAAGGCTGCACTTTATTAACTAACATTACACCATATATTAACTAACATTACACCATATATTAACTAACATTACACCATAAATTAACTAACATTACACCATAAATTAACTAACATTACACCATATATTAACTAACATTACACCATATTTAGTCACTTTACATAATATGAATTGTGAGAGTAGGCAGTACAAACCGGCATATTATGCCAGTATATGACTGTATATGACAGTTGTGTTACATTCCTATGTAAAGAATGACAATAAATTCTACCACTGATTTTCAGATGTAATAAAATTGTCCATCTTACCAGGCCCTATAAATTTTTCTATACCATCTTCCAAGATGATGCACTAGCAAATCAAGGTACTTGATCACATTGATGCAAAAATTCTGTAAGTCCACTATCAAGCAATATTGGCCTAACCAGACATATGAGAAAATCTCTCAGTATTTATTATTATTGTCAACAATATCATGTTGCCCAACCCTAACACCACTTGGTTAAACAGCTACAAAACTATTGTGAACACTGTTCCTTTCAGATCATATAACTCCCTAAACGAGCCAGATAGTGCCCTCAGAGTATCTGACACGAGGCATATTTATTTGATTTAATCAAACACAAATATCCATATGTGTAATTTCAGAAAAATCAACATTCACCCCACCCACGGCACACTTTTGGCTAAGGAACCTGCAGAGCCTGTCTGAGCCTGCCAACAACAGCAGGTTTACTGAAGACGGACCTGTACTGTGCGATGGCTTTGTTGACTCTCCACAGGATCCCATCCATCTCCACTTCAGTGAGTTCAGTCATCTCCATGCCCTGTTACACACAAACATGTGGGGCATTTTGCATCATCTCCTGAGATGTAAAGTTGATTACCTTTGCCTTACAGTGTGATCTGGAACTGTACGACCTGTTTATGCCTGACCCCCTCATAGTTCTCCATGAAGAACTGTCATGCCTGAATGTGTTCCTTTGTGGATATTATCACTACATTTGCCTAAATGCTAATGACACTGTTATGTTTTTCAGTTGTTGCCAGGGATGTGATTGCACTGATAGACTTACATGGCACAGATGTAGCGTTATCATAGAGGTTTAGCTCCCATTCACACAGCGACTACATTGTTGCAGTGATTGAATCACCTTCTGTCTAGCTCTTCACTGTCACTGGAGCTATTTAAAGCAAACATAAAATCATAGAAACACTCTATCATCAGTGTCTGTCTTTGACTTTATCTCTTCTCCTCTCACTCTGTCACTATTTCATTAAGATGCTTTAACTTGACATCAAATTACTGACTTTTCTTCTGGTCTCTGTCATTGCCAACTAATCCATAAAGGATCTGACTGTGGGTCCAAGTGTCATCTTTTGCATATTTTGTCACCAAGTCTTAATCACTCTATTATCTTAACTTGTGTTCTCTCCTTTTCTTTCTTCGTTCCTGTCCTGGCTCCTGCACACTTCTCCTCTTTGTTTCTTTTTTTTTTTCTTGACTCTGTCTGGACTTGTCAGTTGCGTAACAGGTAATGTTACTGTCTCAAGTTTCTTTCTTCTATACACCCTTGTTACTGCTGCTGCTACTTCTCTCTTATTTCTTTCTCCCTCCAATATCTTTCACTGCATTTCTCCTTTCTTTTTTTATCATTTTCTTCTAAAATCTCACTACCAATCGCCTTGTTCTTATCTTTCCCCCTCACTGTCCTCTTTCCTGTATTTACTTATCACTCTTTGTGTCTCCTCACTTGTCAGTTTTCCACAGTACCACATTTGTCTTGCACCACATTTCATTTGAGAAGTTACTAAACACTTTTTAGGCCATTTGTGTCCACGCTTGCAACAGGAAAAACATCACAGACACACACTGTCTCTAATGCTCCAACACTTTAATGTTCATTAGGTTAGAAATGTGCACAAGCATTAGAAACAGTGTGCAACATTTTCTCATTAATTAGTGAATTACAGCTTGGGATGTGCACATGTCAACTCTGTTTCACAATTACAAACGGCCTGCTGGAATTCATATAAAGGATCCATTTAATTGTGTTAAAAACAATTACAAAAACCGTCAATCATTATTAAAACAAAAGCATTTGATATAGCATAACAAAGGGTTGTTAAAATAATTTATTACACACAAAACAACAGAGGCTTCTTCTTAATGAGACTTCCTTGTGATTTTTTTTTTTTTTTAAGGATGAACACCTCCAAAGAAGAGGGAGACTTCAGAAAAGGTAGATTGTCTTTGAGTTGTCACTTAAATAAACCTGATGAAACGATCAGCATTTAACTGATGACAACAGTGTTAATTAAACTGATCTTTGTCCATTTTAGGGAGAGCTTTGTCCTCGTAAAGGGGGCGGTCCTTCTGCTAGAGGAGGCCGAGGGCTTTCGCGAGACTTCTCCCGTGAAGCAAGGTGGTAGAGCATCAGACACACAGCAAAGACACCTTCAAGCCATGATTGAACAGCTGAGACCAGAAGATACCATCAAGCTGGTGAGGCCCCATGTTCCTCCACGTTGCAAATCATATCAGTAAAATCCACAGAAAGAACTCTGTGACCTGGTTATTAAAGTAAACTTTTAACATGTGAAATCATATCAAGACACATGAAATGCACTTTCTTTGTTAATGTCAGCATAAAATTCAGTGTTTCTGTTATCAGGCACATTTGTCAGAACAGGTCGTCAGCATTCGTCACCTCATTCATTGAGGTTTACAGATTTAGGGAGAATTTCAACAAAAAGCAAAGCGTTGGTACTGCACTGTTAATCGATTCTAGCAGAAACCCATGAGATGAGATATGTGGAAATAAAAACCTGGATCAGTGTACCTCCACTAGAACCACTTTGAAAGCTGGTCTGGCAGTTAGAGTAAGTTGACATCTTCTAAACGGTCAGTGGAGGACAGTGTGCTATTACTCCTATTCTGAAAGTTGGTAAGTTCAGCATGAAGCTAGGATACTAAAGTTTAATATAAATGTGCAAGCAGACTATACAGGTGACTTTGCATGTTTCAAACTAATTTGCTTTAATACAGATGCTTTCCAAAACATGCCACAGATTTTGAGATTGACCAGTAAGATTTGTAGGATTAATTGGATTAATTTCATCACTAAAATATTAAAATCTGTGTGCACAGACTCTGAAGATGAATTTAATAGGTAATCCATCACACTTATCATATAGTTTGGTTTATTTTGTGACAGTTGTGTTTTCATTGCATGTTAGCTGAAATCATGGAAAAACTCTAATACATTTAACAAGATAAATAAAGTAAGAGTCATAAGATTCTTACATTTAAAAATATATTTTTATTACTAGTCAGATTGTTCTTTTTCAATTTGAAGTATAGTATACATGATTTGGAGTTAAGGGGCTAATAACCACTGTCTGGTTTTCTTTATAAACACAACATTGACTTCCCTGATTTAATTTTTGCAGAGAAGCCAATGAAAATACACTGCACAAGATATTTTGGCCTGTGTGTACTCAGACAGGTTTGTTGAATTTAATGGTCAACTTCAGAGGACTATGCAACATGTTGCATAGAAAATACATAAGTGTTACTTAGCCTGACTGGTTTTGTCTTCCTGTCTGTCTCGCACATCTTCTGTCTCTTTGCTGCTTCCCTCCTCTCTGCTCTATTTTGTAGGCAGTACAGCTCGAGTCCATCAGCCCGGTCAGAGTCAGGTATCTCATTGTCGTCTCCACCCTCGGCAGCAAACAAGAGAGCATCCTGCTGGGCATGGATTTCCCCAACACAGACAGGTGTGTGTAACCAATCTGCAGGTGTGCTGTGTCACAGAGTGTGCACAAGGTACAGTTTGCATTCAATTAACAATTTCTGGTTTAGCTTTAACAAATTAAACTTCCTTGTCTTGTGTCTTTGTGTCCTCCCTGCCTGTTTGCAGTGATCACTGCACCATTGGCCTAGTTCTGCCGTTATGGAGTGACACACAGGTGTACCTGGATGGAGATGGGTAAGAATAATTTAAAAGCGGAGTGAGGATCGAATTTAAAGTGGAGAAACACAAACGAGGAGTTTGCTGTAGCACAGATGGTGCAGCCTGATGTCTGGGATTTTAGCCAGAGATAATGTGAATGAGTAATGTCTCTATTTATGGAGTTTAATCATTCTCCATAAATTACAACTGCTCTTATCATTCACACAGACCCTTTCAAAAGCATGCAGCTCATGTGTTTTTTAAAAGTATGTTTGACTTTTCCCTGTGTCACTATTTAAAGGTCAGTGAGTCAGAGAGTTTAGCTACTGAGTGAATGTTCCTCGTTGCATTGTAGTGTATCCTCAACCCCAAATATCCACTGCACCTCAGCTCCAGTGTAAATTTTAGTAACCTGAGATGCTATAATTGGTATGACTATTTTTTGGCTTGTGGTCACTCATTATATTACTTGTAAACATGGCAACTCTTTAGTCAGTGATGCTCAGAGGAAGATGCAGAGAAGGGCACTATGAAACTGAGAATTAGTCTAAAAACAGTCGGGATCACACTGTGGTGGCTCTGCTGTGTTTTAACTAATCTGTCACACGCCGAGTGTCAGAGAAACGCCTTGATTGGCTGCCGTGCATGTTTCATCTCATCGTACTGGCTCACACCTTCTACTGTGTCAATTTCTCTTCTCTCTCACTGTCCTCACATTGCATGCATTTACATCCACCACTTTCTTGACAAGAATCATCTTCACTATTTACACTGAATTGTTTAATAATCTCTCTATCTTTACTGAAAGTCTGCTTCACAGTCTAATATTTCTCATCAGTGTGACTTCCTCATTTCACCTTTTTCTCTTTCTCTTACTTTACTTAATTTTTAGAGCTCATATTTATGTCTTTTTTTTCTGCAGTGGTTTTAGCGTGACTTCAGCAGAACATACCAGAATTTTTAAGCCTGTTTCAATACAGACCATGTGGTGAGTTAATGTCCTTTCTACTGCACTGACCACTGCATTTTATTTTATAGCCCCCATTTTGACCTTAACTTCATGTAGTGACAGTGTCTTCTCCTCTTCCCCCTGCTGTAAGGTCAGTGCTGCAGGTGTTGCATGGCTGCTGCGAGCGGGCAGTCAAGGCAGCAATTATCCCAGGCAATGGTCTGGAGTGGGCCCAGCACTACCACCAGCACCTCGAGTCTGATCGCGTCTGTCTCAATGAGTGGGAGGCCATGAATGATCTGGAGTCAGTCCGCAGAGATAGTAAAGGACTCAGGTAAGTGTTTAAGTGTTAATTCAGTGTTTTATTTGTGGTAGCAGAGTAAGCTGAAACAATTTCTCCTGTTTTTCTGCTATTTACATTAACAGTAAAAATAAGTCAAACTCCTGCATTCAAAACCGTAAATAAATATGCAGACAGTTTATTAGCAAAATGTGTTGGAATCAAAAGTGAAAGTATTATTGTGCAGGAAAGTCAACCTGCATCTTATGTTGTTACATATTAAACTACAGAGCAGGGCACATGTTTGCCTGGTTGAGGTAGCTCTACTTTGATCTGCTTCACACAGTGTCATGTTTTTATTACATTCTTAATAACTATGTAAAATTATAATTTGTACAAAGTAGCATAAAGTACATAAAAACAGTACTTTGTATACTGTAGGTATACTACTTGAGTGAATATAATAACTACAGTAGCATTCCAGCACTACCTGCTGTTGAACAACACATGCTGAAATAAAATAAAAGTTGTTTCTAGTGCTCATATACACCTTTGCTTGTACGGGAAGTTCGGCAGACAGAATGTCCAATGAGAGGCTGATCAAAGAGCACTTGAGAGACATTATGAGGACTGAAGACTTGGACAACCTCACCTCTAAAATGGTAAGTTGTGGGCAGATGTACACTAAAGAGGAAGTAGGCTTTAATAAAGACAGAGCACTACTAGAGCAGTACAGAGGAAACCAAAGCTCAAATACATAAGAGAATGCTTGTAAGCCTGTGTAAACTTTCCTGCGGTAGGTGCACTCTGCCCTGGAGATGAGAATAGGGTTTGATATGAGACCCTACAAGGAGTACATCGACAATGAGATTCTGGTCACCATGGCACAGATGGACAAACCCTCTAAAATATTTGACTACCTGTACCTGGTGAGTACTTGGCCACGACAACACTTCTTAAGCTGCATTTTACCACCTTGGTGAGAAGCTTTTTTCTTTGGCCAGTAAACGGACGGAAATATGCTTTCACCAGGATGTTGTCATGTGACTGTAACTTCCCCTTTGCGGGACAGCTGTGTTTTCAGCGATAGGGAAGGCGACTATGTAGGCTTTTCCTTCTCGTCTTCTGTGCCCCTGACTAAACATCTCTTTCTTTATCTGATTTTAGGGGTCTGAGTGGAATGCAGCTAACTTTGAGGAGCTGCAGAAAAACAAGTCAGTTTTTTCACCATTTTTTTGTCTCATGTCACATAATGTAATATTGAATTGTGCGTTGTGTTTTGCTGAGTCACAACTGTAGCTCTAAAGTGTTTGCTTGTATGTTTTTCAGCATTGGTTACATTCTGAATGTGACAAGAGAGATTGACAACTTTTTCCCAGAGTCTATTACTTACATGAACATCAGAGTGTACGATGTAGAATCCACCGACCTGCTCTCCCACTGGCCGGCCACATACAACTTCATCAACAGTGCAAGGTAGTCATGAAACTCCAAACACATCACACATCTGTCATTAAACAAGTCACATTTAGATTTATCCACCTACAAAACATTAAAATCAAACCTGTTTTATATAGTTGGCCATGAAATAGTGAAGCTTACATGTCAGCAAGGTGGGAACAGCACAAACGTTTTGGTTATGATTGCATACTGAAAAAGGCATAGCTGAAATGTTTATAGGGCTTTTCCACCTGTGCTGACATGTAAGCTTGAAGTTAATGTGAGAAAATTCCTGTGGACAGTGTGCAAAATCTTAGTTTTTTTTATGTTTTTTGTCTTTTGGTTGAGTGAAATGTTCTTTATCTCTAGCTCTTTCTTATATTTATCCTAGGACTAGTAACTCTTTGACAGAAATCACAAAATGTCAAACTATTCCTTTACATCATGTAGTTTGTTCCAGCTTCCTAAACACAGACTGAATTGTGAAAGTTCTTGACTGCACTATGCAAACAGAAAAAATTGTGTTTTCATATTTTTCCATTTCATTTGGACTCTTGGAAGAGAAACTGGCCCAAAGCTTCAAAGCTTAACCAGTTTGCATTGCTCATTTATTGGAGCTGCCATGTTTTACTACATGAACTAGTAGCTTTTAACAAAGTGCATTAAAAGTATTAATATAATATATTGCATGGTAACCACCTCAAACAGTAACTTCCAGTGGGGTATCCAGTCACTTCCTACCATTATCTTATTAATAATTGACAAGCAAAATCCCTAGACCACTGTGTGAACCTCTGATCACTGTGTTTTACAGGAAGAGTGGACAGGCTGTGTTGGTGCACTGTAAGATGGGTGTTTCCCGCTCTGCATCTACAGTGATCGCCTACGCCATGAAGCAGCAGCACTGGTCACTGGATACAGCACTGACGTACGTCAGGGAGCGCCGCTCCATTGTCAAACCTAATGAGGGATTCTTGAAACAGCTCCAGACCTACAGTGGCATCCTCAGTGCAAGGTCAGGCATGGTGGTCGTCGTAATGCTGTATAATGTGAAATAACATTTTATTTTATTTTTTCTTTTGTAAATTTTCGGATGATCTTCTGTTGATTTATGGGCTCATGTGAGGAGGGTTCTGTCTGTCATTCAAGCGAGCAGCGTCACAGCGCACTCTGGAGGCGAAAATCAAGAGACCAGCGGCAGAAGTCAGAGGAGAAGAGAGGACAGGAAGAAAAGCAAGAAGAGGAGGAGGAGGAGGATGAAGGACTTGACGATGATGATGACGACGTAGAGAGCCTTGATGAAAGAGATTTAGGAAGCATGGATGAAAAAGATGATTCAGAGGAAGAGACAGTGGTAATTAGTTACAACAATGATATATTATTAACATTTTAATTCCTGCTTTAATCTTCATGGCTTCAACTCTTTTATTCTCTCAAACACACCCAGGTGTTTGAAGAACCCGTCCCCACGTCTGATACTAACCAGAAACCTGGGCAGACTGGACCATCAGGTGTCCATCCTGTTATAACAATAAATGAGCCAGACAAGGTGAGCACGGTGACGCAAATAAACACACACTGCAACCAAGCAGATTATCGTCATGTGTGATATCTGTGCAGATCTTGCTCCTTCACTTTTTTTTTTTTAATGGTCGCATCTTCTCTGTAGGTTGTTCCAAGTGTTAATCGCAGTGGCAGGATGGACCTCTTCTCTCTCATGCAGTCCATTAGTGAACTGGATGATGAGGATAAAGGGCATGAACAGGTAAAAGAAGCACAGAGGAATGAGTGAGCAAATACATAATCTGACTTTCTTACTCTTTGTTATGAAATATGTAGAATACAGACTGATTTTACCCATATTTTCATCAATATATTTTTTGTTGGTACTTTGGAGTTGGTATTTCTGTTGCTCAAAATCCTACTAGATATTTTGTATTGAAACATTCATCCAATTTTTTAATAGGCTGACTATTTCTACTCAGTGCCATTTAGGGCAGCAATTAACAATTATTGTCAAATAAATTAAACATTTAGTCTGACTGTGATGTGTTAATTTGCTTGTTTAGCCCAGATAATGGTCATATTCAGTTAACTTTCATATACGACAAAGAAAATGGCTAATTGTCACATTTTAGAAGCTAAAGCCAGATAATACTGTATATGTGTTTCCTATTATCAATAATAATTGTATTGTCACTTAACTGACAATCAGCCAACCCTACTAATCATAGCAGCTATAGAGCCAGTGTTAATTTTCAGCTCATTAAGTGAGTACTTTCTGTTCAAAGCTGCCTGGCAGTCCAAGGCGGTCTCCAGGGCAGCAGAGGCGGAGCCATGGACGACGGGGTCTGATTCATCAGAGAGCATGTGTGGATGTTTCGCCTGAACCACGCAGCCTGCCGTTCACTGGTCAAAGCAAACCCTGAAGAGATCAAAGATGTGGATGAGAAGGGAGTTAGAGGAGGGAGAGGGGGCTACAGTAGAGGAGGAAAAGCATTTAGGAGGAAACAAGTCCAGGAAAGAGTGTGCTCTGATAAAATGCCATGGTTTTTATACACTGATATGTTGTGGCTCAGCTTTATATTTTGATTTATTTAGATGCTGAAATTTTTAATGAGTTTTACTGATATTTTGTTGCACAGTGTTCTTAATTATTCAAAACGTTGGTTCACTCTTGAGAAGGAAGATCTTGCTGCAGTGTCGCTTTTCCTCTAAAACCAGGATATCTGATAGCTGAAGTTATTGTTGTATTATCAAGATTTCTACTGTTTTTCGAAGATATCCTACCACATGTATTGCTCTCTCCCTCCATGTAGCACCCATCTCTCCAGAACTTCCTTCTGCATTGCTCTTATCACCGCTCCTGAGATATCTATGCAGTTACTGTTCACTTACTTTCCTCCGTAAATACAAGGCTGTCAATCCAGTCTAGACGGTTTTAAATGTTTTTCATGTTCTGTCTCATGTTTTTCACAGGACACTGTTCACAGATGGGAAGTTTTTACTGTATTTACAGTACATTGTGCATTATTGACCAAGTCAGGGCCAGTTTTATGGCACACACGTTTGCCAAACAGTGTATGCCAATGTGCCAATGGATGAATATATGTATTTAATTGAAAATCTCTATTATGTCAGTATATTAAGAAACAGTGTCACCCATCTAATTTTTATTAATTTGTATTTAAACACCATGGCTATATGCGTGCCTTCAGCTTGAGTATGAAACATGACTGGTGTTTTTAATGTTTTTCTAAAAGGTGGTGGCTGCACATTGTATCTTGTACTGTTTCTCACTTGTTTTGATTTCAGTATAAATGTGACTTCCCAAGGTTTTGCATGTATGCATAATGCATATATACAGTATATGTATCGACACATAATTGCTGATGAACTGGGTGCATGTTATGTGTTTTTATACCAACCTGTGAGAGCAAATTGTTCAGGGTTTTCTCATGTATTTATATGGACTGAGGTAAATTATTCAATATACTGTAGTCAGATTTAGGATCAGTAGATGCTGATGTGGAGTATTTTTCATGCTGGTATTACTTTTTATCCAGTGAATCCAAGCTAATGCTTACTCAATCTAGCCTGCATGCTCACTGTAAAAAAAAAATGTTAAAAAAGAAAGAAAACATGCACTTTATAATCCCACAACACAAACTGTTTCCACTGCCTGAGCCAATTTCACGCTGTAAAAATCAAAATGATCAATGATTCTTTTTTGAAATCTTATCCATATCTCTATGCCTTGTTGTGTTAAGCTCTCAACAATCTACACCTCAGTCTTGTTTACAAGAAAAAAAATAAATGAGTATCCCCAGACCAGCCACTTTGTTAGTTGATTAAATAATACACCTGACTAGAAATGCTTAGATTCAGAAATGTTTTATCCACAAGAGACAAAGGACAGAGACATGAAACGTTACTTATTTTGATTATATTCCGACTGTAACTTACTACAATTCTGATCATCTTAATACACTTATAATTCATATCAGCAAATATAGTCGGGGTACCAGTGAATATTTTTACAGAATACCAGATGTGATAGAGGGCGTCTCAATTCAAGTCCCAATATATTTCCTTCTAGGTTCGCTGAGGATGATTCCTCCTCCTTTCATGGCTGTCCTGAAAGACTGAACCTGTGAAAGAAGATAAACATGAGGCAGGTGATGGCGTAAGGAAGGAAAAGTTTTATACGAATAACTTCATACTCACAGCATCAGACCGGTACGTCCAGGGAATCGCCCGGTACACCATCCTAGTGATGCCAGCCTGCTGGCATCGATGTGCAAGCACTTCACCCACAGCCTGACATGCTGCCACGCAGCTTGTAGAAACCAGCTCCTTCTTTATCGCCCACTCCTTGGTTGAGCAGGAAAGCACTGGAACAGCAGAGCTGCTGGAGAACACTTCTGCTGTCACATGATGCTGGGTACGAGAAAACACCAACCTGAAAAAACAAGGAACCACCACGGTGAAATAGAGAAAAAGATGCAGGAGGAATATAGGACTGGGTGATGCAGCAGAAATCAAATTCCTGATACCCATAAGAATATTTTCCAATATGGATTATATGAATGTACACTACCAGTTAAAAGTTTGGACACAGATAGGAATGACCATGTGTTTCATGAAAAGATACGTCTTCAGTTGTGTTACCATCATTGCACATGGTTTTCTAATGATCAGTTATCCTTTTAAAT
>JAUMHL010000002.1:10789410-10812822 GCA_032362345.1 Sandelia bainsii | reverse complement strand
GAAGACATGTATCTTTTCATGAAAAACATGGTCATTCCTATGTGTGTCCAAACTTTTGACTGGTAGTGTATATATGTATATGTATATATATATGTATATATATATACACACTTAAACTTCTTTATTTTTACATTTAAGATTTTGAATGCAAAACTATCCATCTATCTGTATTTTTTTTGGCATATTTGTCATTTCCCTTAATGAAAACAATCATAAATTCAAGTCAAAAATTGCATTTTGTATTTACTCGTGTTATCTTTGTGTAATATTACAATTTCTTTGGTGATCTGAGTCATTTAAGTGTGAAGGGGCAAATACTTACAAATACTAGATATCTATAGATAGATAGATATATAAAGAGAGAGAAAGAGAGACAGGTAAATAGTGTGAATGTACAACAACTAGTTTGTTCAGTGAATGACTTCCCACAATATGATTAAACAAGAAGATTATATATAATTTCAGTTCAAATATGATCAGTTTTACAGTGCAGTCCATTAGACAAATACAGGGCAGAGTGTTGTTGTAGCACGTAGTGGCATGATAATTGATGATGGGTTCATCCCAAAAACACAGATAAACAAGCACACTGTTCCAGTAAGGCACCTGAAATAATCTCTACTACCTGACAATACCTGTTGTGTGTTGGAAGACGTGACAATGAGTGGAAAGTATCTTTGGCTCATGTAAATCATTCTAATAATTCCCTGCTATCGTTTGAAGAATCCTACAGGACTGGTATGTTAAAGCACAATACCCCAATTCAACAATCATACATTCCCTTAAACTGCTTAAACCGTTTCATAATTTGATGTACTTTCCCTTTTCATAATTAATTCTCATAATAAATGTTAATACTGTTAAAAGTAAATTATTACAATTCTTGAGCATAATGTCAGTAATTAGAAACTTGTACATAACACAATGAAAAGAAAGTAATGAGGGGATGCAAATGTCTGTCGTTCCATATAATATCATTGTAATTCAATATATGACTCAATTTCATTGTACTGATGAAAAAAATAACAGTCTGTATCATCGTGATCACTGTTCAGTAAAAACCATTTCATAGCCTACTAAAATAAAATACTATTGTTAAGATAGGTCATTCTGAAGCGTTGCAGTCCAAATATGAAGTAATGTACTTAAGTTAAAGCAACTGTTCAGCATTCTTAATAATTTGGCCAATCATACAGGAGGTGATGCGTTGATCAGAGACGAGAAAGCGAAAGGGCTCAGCTTGTAGCCTGATCCACTGTAAAACTTGTTCTGAAACTCCACCCTGCAAGAGACATAAGCAAAGTCAACAACATACAACAGCAAATATTGTCTACAATACATAATTTATTTTCATTTACCACATCGATTTATTTTCATTCTTTTCATTTCATTCATAAATCTTTCATTTACAAAAGTATTTAGATCCTTTGCTGTGGTGAGTCGTGTCCTGTTTGCTTTATTTGCCCTTTAGATGTGTCTAGAATAAAATAACAGTCAGTTTTATCAACATAAAATTAAATTTACAACACAGTAAAGCAAAAAGTGAAGGGGTCTGAGTTCTTTCTGAAGTCACTGCACATAACTCTGATAACCACTTGCATTATATGTGTCAGGTGACTGAACAATAAACAGAGTACAATGTGCACGCTGTGAAAAGAAAACATACTTGTCTAAGGAAATCTGTGGAAAGTTTACCAATCTATCTGGCTAATTTTGATAAGTAAAACAGCTTTATCTACAATCTGAAATGAGTTAAAGAACAACATTATCCAGCCCATATCAATCACGCTTTGTGAGACAGGTTTAGAGGTTTAGAGACATCCTACACAATTTGCAAAAACATTTTAAAAACAACCAGGTATGTCTTGGATAATTTGTTGTCTCCTCCATCTCATCCTTACCAGTGCAGACGGAGCGCATGCAGGAAAGCTGAGAGACCCTCCATAACCAGCAGGATGGAGACAGTCAACACAGCAAAGAAGGCAAAAATCACAAGAAGTACTACAGATCCTACATAGCCCTGCCACGTGAGGGCCTTACGCATTACCATCACCCACAACACCTCTGACAGCTCTGTGGAGACACAAACAACTCACCATCAGAGAACCACAGTAGCCTGGAACAAAATCATCATGTGTATAGATAACTGGCTGAAAAAACAATTGTGAGAATTATGTGTTGTTGGTTTCCTGGAGGAGGTGTGTGTGCCTCATGTGATTATGAAATACACACTGTATCTGTATGTGTCAACATGTGTGCCACTAACGTGCATGTGCCAAACTGAGAGCCCAGAGTCGGAGGTAAGAGGCAGTGTTGGAGATGCAGCCCAAGCAATACTCTATGGTGTGGATGGCTTGATGCATGAACACGTCCGCAGCATCAAACTCCTGCAGACAGCAGAGTAAAAATAGTTATGCAAAAAAAGACATCAATATATTTCTGACCTGTTTAAATCTGTCTAAGAAATAGTTACTCAGGTCTCCCTTGTGCTTACCACGTCCTCTGCAGCTCCTCTCTCCACCTCCCCTTGGTAAGTGTTGACGGAGCCGTCATCGGACACCAGTGGACGTCTGTCTTCCTCCTAATGATGCAGATCATTAAGAAACTTACAAAACGTATCTCACTGTAGATAAAAGGGTTCATTTTTAGCGGTGGCTCACCACATGACTGCGTCTTCTCCAGAAAGTGATGTATTCATAAGTGGGCATCCCTAGTAGGAGGACTGGGACAGAACACAGAGCCAGCACCACCAGGACCTTCTGCACCACAGTCTACACATTAAGAGTGAAGGGAGAGCAGCTGTTAGCTTTGATGAAATATAGAACAGAGAGGTTTTAGCAAGTTGTTTCCCCTCTTACTACAAATAACACACAGTACACTGAGTACACTAGCATATAGTCAGTTTATATTAGTTTTGTATAAAAACTGATGACTCTCCATCACAGTGAGCATGTACCTGAAGTTTTAATAATTGCATTATTGTTTAATAAAAGCTGAGCAACAGTTAAGTTGTTGCTTGATAATCCAGTTGGAGCACTTATTGTTTTACATTGTTTTCTACTGGTGTGTTCATGGGTCTGTCGGAGACTTTCTCATTTGATATTTAAAGGTATATTTCTTTACTGTTAGAAACTAAAACCCAGAGGGGACAAATAAACAGTAAAGGTTAAATATGATACACAAACAACAATGGCTGAGTGACTTTAAAAATAAAAATCTATTTCCAACCCAGATCCGAGCAACAATTAAAAAACACTGAAAGATAAGCCAGTCTAAATGTTCACTATGTTGGATTCCATGTCTCAAACACATTTCAGTTGATTTTCATACCGAATAAACAAAAAATAAATTAAAAAAATCAGGGGCTACTTGAAAGGTAGGAAAATGCATAAAACGTTATAAAAATATAGCTTGCTTTAAAATGTCTCAAAGCCATGTGAAGTGTGCACATAAGCTGAAACCCTGATGTGTCCCTTTTTAAGGCAGTGAGCACATCACACACCTGTCCGTTATAAAGCGGTGGATTGTCAGGGTTGTCTGTGAAGAGGAACATGTCAATGAAGTGGATGAGTATACTGGGTGCAATTTTGGATTGGGCGGGAGTGTAGGCAATCCACTTGTAGATCACCATAAACACCAGGTAGCCAAACAGACACAGCATGAAGAACAGCTCTGGGATCAGCACAAAGAACATTTTGCTCATCTGGCCAAAGTGCCTGGAGAAAACAAGAAGCAGAATTTGGTCAACAAAGATATGTGAAGGCAAGAGAGAATAAATATGAGAAGAAACAAGAATGGAGGCGTAGTACAAAACACACAAACTAAAAATGTACAACCTTGGATACCTACCAGTAGTTGAAAAATGACAAAGAGACTCCAAAAGTCATGTGAATGACACCAATGATGACTGACATCTTCATCTTGTACGAGTTCAGGAAAGTTAGTTTGTTGTTGGCCATACCCCAAATCTGTCGAGGACACAAATAAAACAGAATCAAGCAAAAAACCAAGTGACAGAGACACAAAGATACAATGATACTGGAGTCATGACAGAGAAGAGGATGAGCTTGATGGACGTACTGGGTCAATGCCAAATGGATAGGGGCTACTGAAAACTCCAGGCAGAGCAGGATCCATGGACAAGTACTGGTTCCTTGCCAGGACGGACGCACTAAGAAGAGATGACACAGATGTGAGATAAAAGGAAACAGAGCCTGTGGAAACCGAAGAAGAAACGCTATGAAGCATTTTCTTTTATTATCATTTTCGTGTCCTCACTTCCATAAGTTCTTCTCAAACATGGGCTGGACGCGCCACGCCGAGCTGAAGGTATTGAGGCCTCTGCTGAAGCACTCGTTGTAAATGGCCCCCGTGTAGATGGAAAACAGACCCATCAGCAGAATCAGATATCTTCCTCCAAACATCATCTTCCAGATCTAAAGCGCACACAGACGACACTGTTTCATGTCCAAGGTCAAAGACATGTTTCAGCTCGTTTGTTTTACAATTTAACAGGCAACTGACATATGTTTTTTCATTCTTAGGATTTTTTTTGCAGTTGTTTAATATTGTTGAAATTTTAAACAAATAGACAGTAGTGGATTAATTAAAGGATTTGTACTTGGTGAGGAGATCCAGATTCAATAAAATGCTACAGTATCTAACCCAAATAAGTCCTATCGATATCTTGAGTGTTTGGGGGATCTGTGAACAAATATCATCTGAATTACCTCATTGTTGTTGCTCCTGAGTTTGGGGTCTCTCTCCTCAAGGATCATCCAGACTGCAGCCAGGGTCATAAGCAAACCATGACCCACATCCCCAAACATTACGGCAAACAGGAAGGGGAACGTAATTATGGTGTACACCGCTGCAGAGGCATTGAGAGAAAAGAAAAAAAAAATCATGTGTGACGCTTAGCGTTTTTGTCTTCTACTTCGAAAGACCTGACATTATAAATATAAAGAAATATATTTTATGTACGACAGACCTGGATTAACTTCACGGTAGCTGGCCACTCCGTAGGCATCGACAATGTTTTGGAAACCCGCTGTGAAGGAGTTGAGTGGAAACAGGGTGGGTGGGGAGGTGGGGGAAGGCAGGCGGTTGTAGAAAGAATCAACCCCGCTACCACTCTTCCTCTGAGGGTGTAGAAGGTTGGATTTAAAAAAAACAGGCAATTTATTTATTTTAATTCTCCTTATCTCTGTTTCTTGTTTTCCTTCGTCTTACCCCGCCCTCCCTCAGAGCACTCTGCAGTTCAGGCAGCTTGGCAACGGGACACCAGGCCTCAGCGATCAGGCATTTGTCAGTGACGGAGGGGCTGCAGAGATTCAGAACCATCTGAACCGCTTTGCATTTCTGGACCCGCACCTTCCACTGCGGCAGGACAGCCACCGCCCGCATCAACAGCTGCTGCAGGAAGGCCTCAGTCTGTGCCAACACCTGTCATACAGCAGAGGGAAGTGAGAGGAGAAACAGTCGTTTAAAAAAAAAAAGGTAAATGCAGGTGGTTGTATCAATATACTGAACTTACTGATTTGATATCTTCAATTCTGCTTTCAAGTCCCTGGAGTATCTCCTCTCTCTCAGCAGTGCTCTCAGGGTATGCAAATGTCTGTGTGCGAAAGCTGGGAGGTGGAGAAACAGACAATGAAGTGTGGAAATCTAGCATTTAAAAAAATCTAACTGATATGCAATACAGAGGAACTCACCAATCACATATCTTCTTGACTTTTTGTCCGATCTGATCTCCCCAGTAGGAAATGAGGAACACTGTCCATTGCACCATTTCCCCCTGCGAACAAAGATGGAGCAAACAGCTGTGATAAAATACCCATTAGGAAAATCACTACATGTACCAAATCACGGGAGACCATCCCTGTAACACAAATAACTTTCATGTCTATCTCTCAACCATGAGAAATCTCTCTCTCTCCCTCCAAGTTCCCACCGTGTCCGGATGCTCAAGTCGATCCTCCATTTCTCTGAAATCCACAATGATATAACCCCGACATGCTCGCCAAAGCAACCGTTCAAACGAGGGAACCTTCCAAGGATGGACCACTCCTGCCACAAAACTGAGAGACAGGACATACGTTGAAAATGTTGTTAAATGGAGATAAAATCAAAAACCACATCATGAGATCTACCTGAGGTGGACATCTTGGCGGTTATCAAACAGGCCTTGGCTTTCCAGTAAAGGTGGTGGTGCCTGTGAGAAGGTTTTGTTTTGTTTCAGTTCGCAGACATCAGTTTTTTTTCACTACGACACATTAATCAAACAGAAGATAACGAATGATGCAGGAATTGTAGCAGAAATCAAGTTTTAAGCACCTGTGAGGCCGTGAGACAGTGTGTTCTGGTCAGAACTCCTCGGTACTGACAGAGCTGGGTCATCTGAGCCCGGAGGCTGTCTCTGTTCCTGGACACCTAGTAGGACACAAGCACAAATAAAAAAAAATAAAAAAATAAAAAAAAATCTGTCAAGTCAGTACATTCATCTTCTTTTGGCAGTTCACTGATGAGGCAACAGTGGATCTTCTTTGACTTATCGGCACAGTCCCTCACTTCTTTGAGCTCTCTTGCCAGCCTCTCGCTTTCTTCCTCTATAGCGTTGAGTTCACGGGGCTGAGGGGCCAAAGGTGTTGGGCATGGAGGGGGGAGTGGACCCCGCATGTGTGGAGTCAGGGAGCGATTAATCTCCTGTTCAAGGAAGGCTGACAAGATAAAGAAAGTCAGAAAGGCCAAAAGGAAAATCTTCAAAACAAAACTAATCAATAAAGAATGTGGATGGAAAGTATTGGTAGGGAAGAATCAGTGATTATTACTTACTAAAAGTTTTCTCGAGGTCTTCACATCGTCTGACTTCGCTGACAAACTTCCTCTGAAAGGCGTTCACATTAGGATTTAACTGAAAGAAGGGGAGAGGAAGAGGGCAACAGGGTTACTCATGTCCAACTGACCACAATAAGAAAAGGAACATTTCTGTGTCTCGCTGTGACTCAAAGCAGCCAGTTCTCATCTGACCTTAGTTCTCATCGAAGGTCAGACTTAGAAACGCAGCAGATTCCAAAGTTTATGAGATAACTCTATTTAGTTTGAAAACTGTGCTGTGGATTGTTGTGTTGATCAGAGGTCTGTGATCTCAGCCAAAACACGCAAACAGGGTTAAAATCGATCCACCTCTTTCATGTGAAGAATCGTGAAGCATAAACGTGTAAACGCGTGTACACCACAAGAACATGAACCAACAGCGTCTTACATCTCTGAACTCAACCAGGCCCAGTTCTCCCAGTTCACTGACACAATTGTAAGCCGAGCCGGACTGAAGGAAGAGCTGCACCAGGCACACCTCCTCACTGCGAAACATGGAGCCCATATTTACCTGCAAAAACACCAAAGAAGCAAATACAAATCGATTTCTTACTGTAAAATATGCTAAAGTATTGACGTTTATAGTGGAATAAGAAACAGTAAACAGTAAAGAAAAATAAAGAAGTTGACAAAGGGTCTCTATCTTCAGATAGGACAATAAAAGCCTCTTGGTGATAATGCAGAAGCTTATGATTGGAAACTGAAGAAAAGGGAAGCATCAAGTCCTCCCGTCTGATGATCAGGTGAAATTTCCATTCTTGCACAGGCAAGTTTCTGCCAACTTTACAACAAGCTCAACGTTTCTCTGTTTCAGCAATTCACTAAAAAGACACACACATGTACAGTCAGTTTATTACAGGCACCTAAAGTGGTTATATGAACTCTGCAATAAAGCCTGTAGGTTATATGTTCAACTGAGAGGGGCTGATCTTCAGTTTTATGGTTATTATTTGTGGTTGTTTTTGTTGACCTACACTCAGTGGCCACTTTATTAAATACACCTGTACAGCCTAGTGCAATCCAATACAGCAGCTCTGCCATGACGGAAAAATGAGGCAAAGCATTATAAACACATATTAATATAATACACTCCCTGTTTAGACTGCATTAGGTTGTACAGGTGTAAATAGTAAGTGAGTGTATATTATATTTAAAATAATCTCATTGGTACAAATGGAGTAGACATAAAACCACAGCAGCATCAAAGACTACATCCTCCAACGCTGCCATAAAACTGAGATTAACCACAAACGGTAACGGAGGCAGGATTTATAGAAATGCTGCTGTGTTATCCTGTAATACTCTGGTTAGTTTGGTGTATCTAATAAACAGACAACTTATAAAATGTACACACACTCAAAGAAAAAGTGCACTTTGTTTCTTGAATGAATAGTGGACATCTCGAGGTCTGTGCCTGCTGTTTTTTCGATTTTCAGAAATGGGACAGTTTCGTTTTTAGTGGCACGACATGTCTAAACTAGCCTGCAGTGTTAGCAATCACACACACGAACGTTTGCATGTTATATAAGTAACATTAAATGAAAAGAAATTGATGAATTAAGGTCAGGGAAAGCCCGTAAAAGCACAAGGGTTTGATTTAATTATGTCATGACAATGGGAGCCCAATCACTGAGACAGAAAACAGATTTATCAGCACAAAATTAAAGTAAATACGACAAATCTCACCTGTCTGCCTGCTAAATTCCGCTGGACTCACACCGGCTGTTTTACAGACTCTCCAGCAGCGCAGCACCGGTCAGATCAGTGACTGCTGACCGACAGAAAAACGACGTGTTTATGAGAAGTTTGTTCGTATCCGTGTTCAACTTCCCGTTTGTGGAAGTCACGTTGTTCCAGTCTCACGTGACTGTTCGTGACGCGCGCGTCCCGCTGAAAAATCAATAAGTGGATAATAACAATAATAGTATCAGAAAATATAAAGTATTCGTTTACAGAAATCTTTACCCTGCGATTGTTCTGCTGCTGTTTACAGGCGACATCGGCCTTTATATGAATATAAATTGTGTTTGCTGCAGAGACGTCTCATTAAATTATTAAATCCCCCCCAAAAAAGAAAAGGATTTTCAACATTTTATCTATTACCTGTAAACATCTAATGTGCAGATGTTCACCTTCTTCATAAGGCCCCAGGTGAAAAAACAATAAGAAAAGTCACAGTTGGTGCAACTAATAGTCATTTTAATCGTGGATTAATTTTTCAACTGATTTGTTTCCCTTTGTAAAAATAACAAAGAAATACTTATCACAATTAGCCTAGTGTGACCCCTCCACAGTGCTTGTTTTACCACTAAAGCAAATTCTCATATTTGAGAGGCTGTAATCACAAAAAATTTTCATAAACAATGATCATAACAGCTGCCAAATTATTTTCCTCTAAAGACCCTCTTATAATAACCTTATAAAGGATTCATATAAATATATATAACCTGTTCCTGTTTTTATGAACTCAGATTTTACAAAATGCTAAAATAGTTTTCATTTGATTTCAAGTTTCCACAGTGTACTCGTGTCAGCTGTGTAAAGATCATGTGACAAACTAGTAAACCATGCTCACTGGTCTAATGCTGAAACTGACTCCTGCTGTAAAACAGCATTCCCCAGACATTAACCAAAAGTCATCTAGGTCAACACTATATACACCGTTCAGCTACAAATTTTCATGAAATAATTAAATTGATCAGCACAGACTCACTATAAAGGTAGTTCTACTAGCTCACGTACATTTAACATAGAAACTTTGTGTGACCAAGAGAAATATCTAAAAATGGAGGCAAAGTGAAATGTTTTATTCTTTTCTTCAAAGGACCCAACAGTTCTCTTGGTCTTAATTTGACAATGTCTAACATTCACACTCAAGTGTTGCAATACAAAAGATATTTTATTTAATTGTAAAAGGGCAGAGGTGCAACAGGTAAAATAGCAAGTGATGAGAAATGTACAATTGAAAAGAAAAGAAAAAAAGGACAAATTTAAATGGAACAAACAAAATGGGAAATGAAAATGAGGCGAGGTTGAACAACTAAATTTGTCACAGGAAAATGAATCTCACACCTGTTCATCTTGTTTTTACCTGTAACGGACATCACTACAAATTTATTTTCATCTTACCCTATTGATATAGCAAATAAACTTGTCTACATTAAGAAGCAAAGCAGATTGTTGTCACCACCACTCAATCCTCCCAACACTGGGAGTCCTACAACACTGAAGTTGTATTACAAACAAGTGAAGCCTCCCCAAACACACAAAAAGAAAATACTACAGTAAAATCAGACATGAATATTACACTGGCTTCTGCATCTCATTTAATATCATTTCCTATCCGCTTCTTTCTTTGTTGTCCTCCCACCAGCCTCAATAATTTCACTTTCTACAAACTGTAAAATTTGAGGCTTCTGTCCATTCCTGCAGAGGTCAGGAACTTAGCATTCTCTCCGAAGGCCACTCCAGTCACCAAGCCTGAGTGATCTGCACACAGAAAGGACAAACAAGGTCAACAATATGCTACTTCCTCACAGCAAGCACCAGTAATATGCACACTGGATAAACAGTGTGCAGTTGTTTCCTTCCTCACCTGTGAAGTTGAGAACCTCAGACCACTGCTTGCAGATGTAGACACGGATGTCAGATCCTCCTACAGCCAGGTAGGTACCACTCTGATCAAACACGAGGGACTTCACCTGAAAACACAATTAAAATGAGATGCAGCTACACAGAAAAACCAGCATCATCAGTTCCTACATTCACTGTGACTTCACAGTTTAATCCAGTCAGGATGCATCTGTATTAACTTAATGTGTCTGAGGGTTGAGGCATGGCAACTGTGCATGACTAAACCTCCATACTCCTGACAACTTCACCAACATCAACTTGATGTACTTGCCAGGCTCACATTTCCCATAGCATTCTTTTAGTATATCATATCAGCATCTTTCCTAAAGTTATCACAGTAATGATATCATGGGAAATACATTATTTCAATTTCTTTTTGAGAATTCAATCAAGGTTAGCTGAGCTCAGTATGGAGCAGGGAACAGCGGGGAAGTGGCTAATTGGATGTTTCCTAAAGTCAAAAATACAATATTTCATCAAACTCCATTATACTGGTGCAAGAAAGAACATTTCTTACCTCATAGTTGTTGTCCAGAGTGATGGTCTTGAAGTTCTTCAGTTTCCTCAGATCCCACAGTTTCAGAGAGCTATCCTGGGCACCTGGAGGACCACAAAGAAAATCTCATAGTATTTAAAATGATCAAATGTACATTTCCAAATCCCTTTAGTGCAAAAACAATGGCTGAGGATGCTTGTGAGATTTATTATCTTAGTGTATATGTTAATGTGATGCGTATTAGAGTTTTTGTTATTCACAATGTTTCTGCAACTTTACAACCAACCATAACGTGTGCACATTAAAGATTACAAAAATATTACCTGTGGCCAGATAGTATCCATTCTCAGAGAAAGCAATGGAGGTGACAGGACCAGAGTGGCCAGGGAAGTTGGCCACATTGGTGCGCTCCTTCAGATCCCAGATCTTGATTTGGGAGTCAGCAGTGCCAGTGCCAAAAATGAGACCATCAGGGTGGAACTGAGCACAAGTGAGAGCTGTGATGGTAGAAAGAAAACATTAACACCTGAACAAGAGTATTTTTATTGAGATTGACAAGCACACAAGTTAACAGAGAGACACTTACCACAGCCAGCACTTTCATCAGTAACTTTGGTCAGGACTCTACCAGTCTGGATATCAGAAAAGGCCCAGTACTGCAGAATAAGATAACAGTGAAATTAGTATGATAGAGATAGTTTTGCCATTACATCAGAAATTACTTAAGGCAGGGAGACTGGAAGAAGATTCTTAAAGCTCCACACACACCTGATCCTCAGAGGAGCTGAGCAGGTAGTCTCCAGTAGCGTGTAGGGAAAGCCCAGTGACGCCTGCCTCATGGGCACGCACCACCTGGACACAGTTGCCTCCAGTGACGGACCACACACGGATGGTGGTGTCTGGAGATGCAGAGAAGACCACAGACTAGAGGGAGAAAAGACAGCAAGGGAGTGAGGGAAGGAAAATAAAGCAAACAGTGGATAAGAATAGGAATCAGTTGTGCGTGTCTTCAAATATACTGGGAGACATATTTGTCTTTACTCTTTTTTGTGAAATTACACATAATCTGGTTATCAGATAAAGTTACCTGAGATGGATGGTAAATGACAGAGGTGACCTTCTTGGTATGACCCTTAAGTGTCGCCACAATCTGCTCCTCATTCTTGTCAAACACCACCACATTCTTATCAGCACCACCTAGAAGAACACAGGGGTCAACATCATATAACAGATGCTGCAATTGATATCTACCATGCAAACAAATCACTAAAGCTTTTAAAATTGAAAGATGTAGTCAATGTACCGGTGAGAACTTTGTTGGTGTCTGAGGGACACAGATCCAGAGCCAGTATACCAGGTACACTGGCACTATGAAGACCCTGAAGGCAACAAGAGAGCTCGTTGATACTTTGTACATCAAATCCATTGAAGAAACTGCTGCAACCTCTTGACTAAAATAATAATTGCTAATTTATATTATGTTCAACAGACAGAAATCCATACTTACAGCATGTGAGGCCACTTGGCGGTATTTGCTAAGATCCTCAGCTCTAACCAGCTCCTCTGGCACAGTCTTTCCTCTCTGCAGAAGTGCAGCAAAGTTGTTTCATGAATATAAAAGCATATTACATTGTACCACAATGGATATAAACACAGGGTGAAACAGTTTTTACACAACACTGAGATATTACAGCAAAAAAGGGCAGAACAGCAAGAAAATACCTTCTTTCTCTCTGTGGTGAGAATGGTAGCTTTGTCTTGAAGCTGCGAAGAGCAAAGAAGCATACTGAAACACATCTTAGATGTACTAAAAACAATGGGAAGCTTATAGCAAAATAATGATTTATGGTAGTAAAAGAACAAAAATTACCTTCTGGATGATCTCCGAGGTCATTCCCACCTGTTCACTAATCTCCATAGTCTCTCCACCACCCTGAGGGAAGAAACAGACACTTTTAGGAGGACATAAGGCAAAAGATGACAATAAGCATTTCTGATCAGAGATTTCCAACTTGAATTAAAAGTCAATAGCTCACTGCTGCAGTTGGCTGAGAGGTAGGAATTGCCTGAGGGGCAACCAATCCAGCTTGAGGTTTGAGTGTGGCAAGAGCTAAAAGAAGGAAATAAACCCAATTAGAACAACAAGCTCTGTTATCTATAAGCTAATACTGGTGTGGATACAGAGATAATTATCAAACGTCTATGTGCCAAACACAAACTGCTGTAAACTCACCTTCTCTTGCAGCAGTGACCTCTTTGGTGAGTCGAGCGATGACTCTGCAGGCAGCATCATGTTGATAGAGGGCATGTGACAGTTCTTGGCGAGTAGTCTGCAGCTGCTGCCGCAAGGTGAAGCTGTGCAGCATGACGGCATCCTAAAAGAGAAGAGAGTGTGATGGACGATCACATTGGGATGACTAAAGAAACCTTAGATAATGCTCCACCAAAAGGATTTTTACTTTAAGGCATATTGGTGAAAACGATCTACAAAAAAGTTTGCTGTTAATAAAATAACTAATAGCTTAACTTTAATAAAAGGTATTTCTTCTTTGCCCCCCTCTCAATGTCAACGATACTTACCCATTCATCTTGAAGGGACTTGAGAATGGCAGGAATGCTTGTTGCTGATGGTGCCTTTGGTCTGATAGGATGGGACACTAAAAAAGACAGAAGTCCAGCATGTTAAGAACAGTCTCATCTTTATTCATTATTCAAGTAAGTCTTGCTTATTAATGGTATATTAGAGGTTTTCAAGAATACTAAAGGTCAACACTGACATAACTTTTAACACCCTTCACTTCACTGCCAGTTTATCGGGTACAACAACCCTGAAATTAATCCTCTTCTCCCTCTCTTACGTTTTTGCTAATGTTAACAAGGGTTTTCATTTTGGTGATAGTCCTGCAGTTGAACTTGTATTATTGTACACCAAGAGGCATCTTGTCGCATCTACTCACTGACATATATAGAGTGAACAAAACATTAAAAATAGTACCAAATAGACTCAACTTGCAATGCTGCCTCCAACTACAACCTGTAAACACGCCTGTACACAAAGACGACCCAACACCAGAGTTTTCAAATGAATTATACAATATAACCTTTATTAAGTTTTAATACAGGGCTTTTGTATGAAAACTGTTTTTAGCTAGTTGTAATGTTACCTTTTCAACTGGAAATTTAGGATTTATATTCCTACCTGCTCCCAGTAGCTTACCTTTTATATCTACGAGCTGCTCCTCAGACAGAGGTTGACCATTCATCGGGTCCGTCCCATTCTCTGCGATGTACTTCTCGATCAGCCTGCGCTCAAACACCTGGTTAGACACCGGAGAGACACACGGGTGCTCTGGCACCTCGTTGGAGACTAGAAAAAAAGCAGATTATATGAACATTAACATAACCACAAACAAGGCCTATGTATTATCACAACTAGTAGGCGGCAATGCATGGCCGCTAACGTTAGCTAAACTAGCTACTAGCATTAGCGTGGTGCGTAGCTAGCCTACACTGCCTCGTCATATCAATGCATTCAACTTCACTTACTTGCACAAACCAAAGACATCGTCCCGACACAGTCCTAAGAATATCTCCTAAATATTAAATTATGCGCTCTCTGTACTTTTATAGTTATTACCGCTAATCCAGACTTTACTTATGTTTTGCTCAAACTGGAAGTAACACGCTGTCCTTTCATTGCCGCTACAAACGGACTTCTTCTTCTACGCTTTGGTTCAGACTCGACGTAAAAGCGTCACAGGTACGCCACTGCCCTCTACCGCCGGAACAACAGCACTGCTCAGATTTTGAAATGACTCGATAAGATAGTAAATCAAGTGACTACACATTTCACAGGCATTTATCAAGTAAAATTCCAAACTATTCTCTTTTTACAGCTTTTCAACTGTCATATGTGCACAAAAAAACAAAAACAAAAACCAAAAAAACAATTATGTCCCCTTGAGCTTTAGCAACTTGTGATGACCATTTGTCATTTATCCCACAGATTACCTGATTATGAACAATCATCAGTTACACCAAAACCAACAGTATATGAGATAAGATAACCTAAATCTACTGTATGTGTTAAAAGATAAATTTTATTAATTTACAGATTACATTTAGACATTACCAAAATATCACAAGCAGCCACCCAACCTCTTTTGTCACTAAAAAGATTTGGTGATATTATAGCCTAATATACACAAAATTCACAGATTAATAGGCTATTGCAATATTTGGTGAAACATTACATTTCACATAGGCTAACTATTAATACAACTGCCTTGAAGGTTAATACACAACATTATTAAACTGCTAAAATAAAGTGCAGAACAGACATTTAACATTATAATTAATTGTTGTTGCAGTGAAAAATGGTCAACATGAACAATGGAGAAAAACACTTCAACTAACTCTATATTACTGTACAGTACTTCAAAATTCCCTTTTGCAAACTTTTATATCATATCTCTAAATTCTGTGTAGCCCTAGAGATCATATCACACACACAAACAGACACATACAAATACAGTGCAGATTATATTGGTCCTGAGGATCTGGAGGTAGGCAACAGGAGGAGCACCATCAGCCACTATCGAGAAATAGGTAATATGAGACAGGAAGGCTAATGCTCAACTCATGCTTCAGAAAAATTATATGAAAAAAATTACATGCAATACTGATACAGAACCATTAAAAGTAGATTAAAATGCAAAAGGCACAGTCTTTCCTTTTCATAACAGCTTCAATCCACCTGAGAATCCAAAACTGTAGTTTCTCCAACTTATGTTTCTTCTCCCCTAATTTCTGCTCCAATTCTCTGCTTTATAAGAAGTTCAGTTTCTCTGATGTGTAAACACTGCAGAATCCAGAGGTGTCCTTATCTAGCGGCAGTGTGGAAAAGTATTCTTGTGATTTGCTCCACCTTCCTTCTTCGCCATCTTTCTTGATCTGGAATTGAACACAGTCTTCAGAGGAGTGGAGGCAATCTGAAGCGCCGGGCACCGAAAAGGAAATCTGTTTATCTTTGTCATTAGATGTGTCGTGCTAGGAAGAAATGAAGACACATATTTAAAATATATTTTATTCTTTGTATTCTTTGTAAATACTCTCAACTTGAGTGTAGCGCTGTATTACCTCAGTGGTTGAATTACGACTAGGGGAGCTCCTAGTTGTTGGTCTATATGCTTGCTGGTTCTCAGCTCTCGGAGTTCCTACCATGACCGGGGTGTAGCTCTAGAAATACAAACAGTACACATGCACAATACCACTTGCACGCAGTTACAGTATTTTACCATTTTAAGCAAAAAGACAGAACCTGACAACTTATTTAATTCAGTAAATCAGCCTTACAGTACTGTGACTGGGACTGGCTCTTGGGGTCCATTTTCTTGGTGTTCCTGGCTGCTGAGAGGGACTGTAGTAGCCGGAGGGCTCAGATATGGGTTGGCTGTAGTCCTGCACACACACACATAGACATAAACCCATGTAGAAAATCACAAAGAATCTAAATAAGAATAATTGATAATTGATTTTTACGTTTACAAGCACTTTGCAATCATGTCACAACGTATAATCTTCAGATGGCTGTAAAGAAATGGGCACCATGACTCACAAGTTTAGTGTTGCTTGCATAAAGTACATTGTCCACGTTTGTGAATTTCTTTTGAGGGGTTATAAGGGTCGTGGGAGCGCTGGAGCCCATCCCAGCTGTCATTGGGTCAGAGGCGGGGTACAGTCTATCACAGCGCTGACATAAAGAGACATACAACCATACACACTCACTCACCCATATGGGCAATTTAGAGTCTCCAGTTAACCCTAACCCCAACTGCAGGCCTTTGGACGGTGGGAGGACGCTGGACTACTGTGGAAAACGCACACAGACATGGGAAGAACATGCAAACCCCACACAGGAAGGCACGTGGCCACCTGTGGTCCTTCAAGATGCAGTGCCAGGCACTGCACCGCTGTGCCATGCAGGTTAAATACCATTCTTCCACAGACATTCTATCATTTGGTGTTTTGATGATTGTGATGGAGAGTGCTGTCTAACATGTCTGTCCAAAATCCCATCACATGTTCTCACCATGCAGATATAGAATATGAGTAATGTAGTTATGATATACACGGTGTGAACATGTACAATAAAGTGGTTCTCCTGATATCCTCACCTGGATGTTAACCCTCGGAGGGTTGGCTGGTGGCGTGCGGTTTGTTCTGAGGCCAGCGATGATCTGCGACAGGCTGCAGTTCGGGTAGCGCTTCATGAAGAAGATGAAACCAGCCAGTGACACAAACATCCCAGATGGGACAGTGATGGATTTAAGAAGTGCTCGCCATCTGCCTCCCTTCTCTAGAGAGTAGACATGCAGAGATGGGACAGATACAGTATCAGGAGGAAGCAAAGAATTTAGATAAAGAGAAACATTCAAACACATGCTGCCACTCACCGATCACCAGCAGTGACGTGGAGGACACTAAGTTGCCATCGTTATCTTTGATTTCATACACCCCATCGTGTCTTGAGGTCAGCCTCGCTATGACAACCTCATTCACAGTCCCATTTCTGCCCAGGGAGATAAGGCCCCTGTACCGCATGTCGTAGTCTGTTATTTGTCCTTCACGCATCAGCTGCACAGGGCCGCGAGGGGGCTTGGGGTCAAAAGGGCCCAGAGAGGATTCATCAGGGTATCGGGTAGGGGTAAAAATTAGGCGGGCATGAGGAATAGGAAGAAAGAGGGGCAGATTTAGAGACTCCTTGGTGAAGCGGGTGACATTAAAGGAGTGCCCTGCATCCATATGCAGGTTCATGAACAGAGAGAGAGGAGCGGAGAATTAAAGAAATATGAATGTATGAAAGGGAAAGATAAAATATAACTATTACAGCTGACAGGATCCTAAAGTTACAGCAATTCATTAGTCAGCTTCTCAAAACACTCATCGACTCACCATGGACAGTGAGGGTGCTGCGGGACACCACCGTCCCCTGGGTGTCTCTCACAGTGTAGTTGCCTTGGTCTGCTTGCGTCACCCTCTCGGCCACCCAGACCTTCCCGCCCCTCAGCAGCCGGCCCCGCCTTGTAAGACTAATTTCAGGGTCCGTCTGGTTCCAAAGTACCATGGGCATGGCCTCAGGTGGAGCCCCCCGAGGAGAAAACTCGAGTAAGGAGCCATTTTCGGGGATGTTGTGCTCATAGCTCTCCCCGTAGTTCCTGTGGTAGGACTTAATACATTCTGAGGCAGGACAGAGAAGTTAGGGATTAGGATGGATGTCAACAGTGGGGGGAAATAAAAATCTACTCAAGTACTCTGCTTACCTGCAACTTTGAGGTACTTGGCTATTTCAATGTTATCTCACTTTATACTTATTCTACATTTAAGAGGCAAATATTGTACTTTTTACTCCACTACATTGATTTGGAAGCTATAAATATTTAAAGTTTAGATTAGGTCTGTAAAGATTCTCAGTCATCCAGGTGAAGTTGTCTGGAAGTTGAGTCATGGCAACTGGACTTCTTTCTTGTAAGGTTGGGGTAAAAATTAGGTGGGCAACCTCTTTTACAAGAAAGAAGTCCAGTTGCCATGACTCAACTTCCAGACATTTAGATTAGGTCCAAAGATGTAAAATGATGTAAAACTATATACAGTAACTTAATATTTTAATCTCCCATTAATCATCTCACATTTTTGAATAAATAATTTTCTTGTAATTGAATATTGTATGTTAATATACTAGCAATTTCATTAAATGAAAGCATTTAAAAACAAATGACGACCAGATGAAGGAAAATGACCATAACGCTGAGTTTAAAGCCAGTCAAAGAGGCAGGAATTAATAATTTAAGGTTCTGGGGAATAACGGAAACAATGAATTGATTTCACAAAAGAGATGAAACTATCGTACCTGAAACAATTAGACGAACAGTCTCGTAGGTGAATCCGGACAACAGTTTGACTGCATAAAGTCCCTGATCACTGTGAGTCACATCTTTCAGGAATAACATCTTATCTCTGGTCCACTCAAACCGAGGGTCTTTTACCTGCAGTTGTAAACAGGTTTAGACAATCTGTGCACAAAGCAAACAAACACATGCATGAACACAAGCATGCTTCCATTCACCATGGTTTTTTCCAGCAAGATGCGCTTTGGTCCCTCGGGGTTGGGTGTAAAAACCACTGTTCTGGATGTCGAGTACACTGGCAGACGGAATTCTTTCCCAGCACACACCATCTGGACTTCTTCTCTTTCAACTGTCGACGTGGAAAAGAGAGTCAGCACATTCAGAAAACATGTTCTGTAGGTGGGAAGGAATATGTAGGTGATACATGGTGAAATGTGGTCCTTGACTCACCTGGTATGACCCAACCTGTAGGACAAGCAGATTAATATGATTATTTTTAATCTTTTCCAGCACAATGCTGCACTGAAATACTTTTACTACAATTTTCAAGTATAGTTTACATTTGCAATGTGTTTGAAAAGTTTATAAGCTGTGCATAACTTTATTCATGGTTAATAAATATTTTAACCATTTTCAGTCAGGTTTTAGAGTTTGTCGTAACACAAGGTCAGTCGTCATTACAGTTGCCAGTGACCTTCTACTGGCAGCTGACAGATGTTCTCTGTTGTTGTCCGACTCATGTTAAGTGTGCTGTTCCCATTGGTTGATTCTTGGTCCACTTTTTTGATGTTATACATTTACAATAGTAAATGCTTTTTTTTCTCACCTGGACTACTTCACTTGGATATCAATCTAAGATGCCCAGAATATAATCAACACCAAGAAATACAAACATAACATCTACTCAATTTACACAGGCTCCCTGCTCAATTTTGCATTAACTTTATGCTATCATCATCATTATTAATTATATAACTCTTTATAAATAAGTAATATGTCATTAATAAGAACGATTTTAGGGTTTTCCTAGGAGCATCTTTTACATAACTTTTACATAAAACATTTATAAACCATTAAACAATCAATGAGAATAATAAATAATGAACAGTAAGTTATAATACACATAATGTATTTAAGCTTTTATTACAATGCATAAAAGTCAGTGTCTTATTAAAAAGTGGTTCCGAGGTTATACTGAACTTACCCATAGCAAGAGGAAGAGTGAAAAGGGCAGTGAGCAGGACACAGGATGACATGTTCTCCTGTGCAGACAGATCAGATTCTCTCCTCTGCAAAGTGGACAGAGATGCACATGATTGTCATTCATCACCAGTACCTCTAAAGACAAGCAGCCGCGGGACATGAGATCAAACAACAAGCTACACAGGGGGGAGCACAAACACAACTGTGAGGATGTCTCTGCAGAGCGATAGTAGCTACAGTACATGGCCTGTTACAAAGACCACATCCACAAAGCATCAATACTCTCACAGACTGATCCACGACGTCCCGTCTGTTGTCTGAAGTCATGTCCTCTCAGGTGTCCAACATGTTTCCCAGCCGCTGAACAACATTTACAGCGACCCATCGGGCCACCAGGCCGCCAGTTTCTCGTTATGCACAAATGATCACACAGTATATGGCACATCTAACCTGAACTCACCTGCAGGCTGTGTGAAAAATAAGTCCAGAGCTGAATATTTCTGAATGTTTATGTGAATGAGGATAAGAGGATGATAACGTCCTCTGCAGAGCGCGCATGAGCACAGGCCCTCTTCTTTTATTTCATCTAAAAGGTTGTATTCTCAGTGGCTCCTACGCAAAATCCGTCCCATGTTACGTTATCTTTGCCTGCTGCTGTGAGTTAATACGTGGCTATCGCAAGAGAGTGCACAGATGTAACGTGGGATGCTCCTGATCGGCTGTGCGATAAAATGTTACATTTATTTTAGGAATTAACTCATAAAAATGTCCGTTTAGGCAGGGAAATATTTTGTGTTTGTTGCTGCATAGTTATCAGTGGGATAACAGGACAATTCCTATTAGTGTCACATTTATTTAACTACAAGTCAAAACCAACAGGCCTGCAAATGTTTACATACTGTACAAGACTTAAGAGATATAGGTTCAATTTTCACATAAGAATTCTCTCAAAAAGAAGCAATGGGTGTTTCTTTCTTGCAGTGTAACCGAAAATAACCCAAACGAGCTGTTGTGAGTCTTCCTTTAAATTGATTTTGGAAGCTGTAGTTTGTGACAAAACAATACTGTGCATACCTACATAGTGTAGGTAAAGGTATTAGGTGACCCTATAAACTGCCTATTGAGTAAACACTGCAAACACGTGTCTCGTTAATAACACAATCAATAAACATTTACAACCAGTAACATCAATTAAATGCAACCTAATGGAAGAGTTACAGTTAATACTTTAAGAGTTCATCATAAAAATCAAAATAGCATCACTAGACTACATTTGTATATGGATTCATTAATGGTTAGTACATAATTTACAAACGCCTTACTGATCAGCTCCAACGTATTAAAATTGTGGGACAGACTGTCCCTATGTCACACTGGAGAATGAGCAAAACCTTGTTCATAATTAATAGCTTATGACTGATTTATAAACTAGTGAAACCTATTAACCATCAATAATTCCATTAACAGCTTATAAACAAATGCTGACCTTATTATAAAGTGGCATCTAGTTGTTTGATTTTGAGAACTATTGGTCTGTGAAAGTGAAAGCGGATTACACAAATAATAATAATAATAATTATTATTATTATTATGAAGAAGAAAAACAGAAATTGATTATAGTTTTATGTAGCCAGGAACATTTTTTCTATCATAAGATTTAGTTTATAGTTCACATGAGATGACTCCTCAGTTGTGAACCATAAACCTTAACACCCCAGTCTTTGGTATATAGGTAAAGGGAACTGGGCTGAAATGAAGGTTAGGTTCAGATTAAAGTAAAAAGAAGCACATCATCACCTCCCCAGAATATCTACCGCCAAACCTGACCCTGGCGTTATGTCCAGACGTAAGAGAGCAGGATTTCGCCCTTAATAAACACTGAGTAACTTCTGTGAGTTTTCTGTCAGAGTAACAACTATCATTTCCGACAGTACTTCAATGCATCAGGAGGGTTTCAATGAAAACGCCCTTTACGGTGGAGTCACACAATAGCCCCAACAACCAGCAACCGTATTCTGCAACAGCAATAAAATACTATAGCTGAACATGTGTAGTGTGCACGTCCTGCTTTAATACTGAGCATTTATTGTAAGCTCAGAGCCCTGAACTGTAACTATCGTAACATTTGGGAGAAAGAAACCTGCATTTGTCGCCGCCGGACTCGAATTTGAATAACTGAAGATAATGATAGTGTTGCTGTTGTTGGGATCCTCTGTTTGTGTGGGTGAGTAGTTTGTACAAATGACGAATCCTGCTTGTGTGACTCTCTTTCGTTGGGTGTAAAGTAGGCAAACCCAAGTCACCCTGTATTTATTTATTTAACATTTTACAACAGAAAAGGCGGAAGATGCAAATATATCCTACATGTTCAGATAGCACGTGAATGCATGTTATATATAGATCATTGTACATAGTGTGAACAGTCTACCAATAGTTTATCAATAGTTTGATAAAGTCCACCCTCTGGTTGATCAGGTTGTTATCATCAGTGCGTCGTTACAACAACAAAAGCGAGTTTTAAACCTGGTCACGTTTAGAGGATCGTTGCTCCATTTAGAAACAGTAATGCTGCCTCCTGTTGTGTTAAACTGGAGTAGTTTGAGTGTGTTGTAGCCTGTTAATGGTTGTGTATTGTGTTCTCTGTAGGTATTTTCTTTTCTTGCCTGAGCTCCATCTAGGTTTAGGTGTTTCACCCTGGGGTTACCAATGGGGGCAGGCTTTCAACTAAAATGTTTTTGCTTGTGTTGCTTCCTTGACAGTGGATTCAGCAGAGTGGGACATCACAGGAGCGGGATATTCAAGCATTGCCTTGTTATTTTTCATTTGATTTATTCAACCAGTACATATTTTGTTTCCTCACATCTTCCACAACATGACTTGTCCCTCAGCAGTCATTTTGATATGTCTGACGTGTAATTTTGAGACATACGCGTTTTGAAGTTGGCTAAGAACTTATATTCTATTTTAATAAACTCATGTTGTCTTTTATCACATTATTAAGTAAGAATGCACACACATTCATATTTAGTTTTCTTGTCACATTTGTGTGAAAATTATGATTTTTTTTTTAAGCAAGCTTTGTAGTAGTACACATATTGAATTAACTAAAATTGTATCACAGCTAGAAGGACCCGGGTTCGGGTTCCTTTCTGTGTGGAGTTTGCATGTTCTCCCCGTGTCTGCATGGGTTCTCTCCGGGTACTCCGGCTTCCTCCCACCACCCAAAGACATGCATGTTAGGTTAATTGGTGACTCTAAGATTGTCCGTAGGTGTGACTGTGAGTGTGCATGGTTGTT
>JAUMHL010000002.1:10753326-10789310 GCA_032362345.1 Sandelia bainsii | reverse complement strand
ACAGCTGGGATAGGCTCCAGCACCCCCCGTGACCCTTACGAGGACAAGCGGTTAAGAAAATGGATGGATGGATGTATCTCAGTGTCCCACTTCATCAGAGAGTCTGGCCTACTAAACCTGAAAAACCCTGAATGAAGAAAAAACACAGTCCTGTTTAAGAATCTAAAGCCTTTAAACAACAGTTCTCTTCCAAACTTTACACAAGATGTCAAGAAAGGCTGTATCAGTTCAGAAAATATAATTGATGTGAGTGAATATAGTCAGTAGTCATAGGGTCCAGGTCATTTGCCAAAAAGTGATCCACTTCTGCTGAACTCACCCTAAAAGCCCTGTGTAGCTCTTTCACCACTCACCACCATGATAAGCATCTGCAAAAATTGATCTCACACAGAGTCTGGTAATGTGATCATACATTCATAAGATTTGTACTTTTTTTGTAGGCCTCTCACATGGAGCATTGGAGGAGGAGTATGGGACGACACACAGGATGAATCTTAGCCCAAATGTTCACTCCATTGAATTTAAGCCTAAGTATGACTCAGACGTGACAATCTTGTGGAAACGCGACGACCCTGCAGCCAGTTACGACAGTAGGCGGCATGTGATGGGTTCCTACTATGTGATAAATAATTTAACACAGAGAGACAGTGGCCTCTACACAATGAGAGACAAAAATCAGAAAGCACTGTCTACAAAGACCATTGAGGTGAAAGGTGAGAATCTTTTTCCTATCTCAGTTTATCTACTTTGTTTTGTCTTTTGGTCAAGACACTGTGACTTGATCATTTGGGTTTAAGCATTAAAGTGAAATATTATACTGACAGTAGGTCAAAATACATCAAACATGTTTAGGATTACATGGCTAATTGGTGTTTTTTAACATTTGAGAAACTGAGATTATTTGCTTTAGATGAAAAGATTTATTTCACTTTTATGCTTGTACAAAAACATGAATATGAAAATCTGCCTTCCAGTTTTTTTAAAGTTCACATATGAATGCACTGTATCTCGTCTTTTGAATACTCACAAAAAATGAAGTGAAAAAACTATGTACTGAACTAGGTCCTTGTAGCCAGATATATCTGTTTTGTCCAAAATAAGCTGTTGTATGCCTCCTTTAACCAGTGATGTTGTAGTTTACACACGCTGGTCCAGACTCATATTCTAGTACGTTTATGCTTGAGTCCAAGTGGATGTTTGTGCCAGATGTAATGAATTCCTTCCAGGTGTTTCTGAGATATGGCACAAGAATGGGACATACCTGAGGTCACAGTGATCTTAATCAGTTTATTCTTGACCCCAAGTGGCAATTTAAGCCAAAGTAAAAAAAAAAATCCCTAAAGGCGTTCCTGAGACATCACATTCACAACAACTGGATGAACATGACGTGACTGTGACTTTGGGATTCAAAAGACTTTGTGTGGGTAATCTCTGTCTTGTGTGTCCTCTCCTCCAGAAACCAAAAGGTCCTATACACTGAATCCTGATGAAAAGCTCAGCTTCACTTTTGGTTTGGAGCCAAACTCCTGCAATATTTACTTTTTCCCTGAAAGTGAGTATGAACACAGGAAGACTCAAATAGTTCGTCAAGGCAGGCTGCAGGAGGGCTCCAATCGGCTTGATTGTAAAGGGTTTGAGTTGCAAAAGCCATGTGGGATTTTCAAAAAGGCCGTCGAGATGTCATGCAGCGGACGCTTTGAGGTCAGAGATCAGAATGACAACAAGGCCTTAGAAGTGGAACTGGAAATAGAGCGTAAGTAGAATGTGTTTTGTGTCAGAGGGCTAGCATTATTTTTTTTAGCTCAACTGTTAATTATAATCTGAATCTATTATCTTTTAAAAACTATATTTTGGTCTATAGGTGTCATGAATTTCATAGGATAGGATCTTTTTTTCATCTCAAAGGTAGATTTATAGTTATACAATCAGGATGGAGGTGGCACAAATGCAAAGCAGCAAATATTTGACGTTCTTGTAAATAGCACATTTAATCAATTATCAAAATTGTTTCATACATTTTCTGCTCATCGACTAACTCACTGACTGCCTACTGATTTCAGAAGTACATAAAGATCCACTTTACACTGCCATTGGCGTTACTGCGTTTGTTGTTGCACTCATCGGTTGTTGTTGCGTGAAGTGCTGCTGCTGTGGGAAGGGCTCTTCTGAAAAGGACAGCTCTGAGACTGCTGCTGAACCTGCTGCGTATTACCATGAGGTGAACATAATCTGCATTAAAACTATTTGTCACTTTGTTTGTGTGTGTGTGTGTGTGTGTGTGTGTGTGTATAGTAGATGAACCACAATTCCTGCTGTTGATATCAAATGTACACCTTTTTTTGTATAATTGAAATTGCAGTATAACAATGAGCCTGCTGGACCAGGGCGATACCAATTCAGTAAGCCTTCGATGTCACTTTACCCTGCTGTGCCTTCTTATACACCAACTGATCCTCTGGTTAGTGTGTGTTCTCAGAGAGAGAACTTCTCCTCTTGTGTTGTGTCAACACGTGAGCTCTGCATGTTCTCCCCTCTCTCCGCTGCTAATATGTTATGTGCTGCCTCACTCTGCAGGTACACGATGATCCCACTGTGAATACGGTGCCTCCTTATTCTGAGGTCAGACCTGCTTTCTTTATTACTGTGAAACACACACACACACACACACACACACACACAAAATAAATAAAAACACACTAGTTATTTAAAATGTTTATTAATTTTTATTTATCAGCCGTATTGGAGTTTATTATAATGTAACCACATTTGCATTTATTTGAGCTTAAAGTGTTAAAATCTGAATTTTCCCCATTTTCTCCCACTGTAGTCAGATTTTCTATTAAGATTTAAAAATGACTAGCTAACTAATTACTAACTATACTATTACACTGTTTCTGTTTAAGAAGCATGATTTCTCTTCTGTTCTTTGTAATATCTTTTTTACTTGCTATTAATAGTATTTTAGCCAAAGGGTTGCTTAAGGAAGGGCACCCGGCGTAAAATCCTTGCTGAATTAAATATGCGGAGCGATCCGCTGTGGTGACCCCGAACAGGGAGCAGCTGAAAGAACTTACTTACTTTTTATTACCCGAAACACAAACGTTTTCTGACTTTTCCAAAAAATACACGAGTGACTGGCATTAAATCATACAGTCTCTCCAACATACAGTACTGTATTTGAATATCTGTGTAACAGCCTACAAGTAAAAGGCCATGTTGCCTAGCAACACACAGAGCCACTCTTTCTTTTCACTTTCTCATTAATGTCCTTTAATTAGGTGTTCTGGAGCTCTTATGGCTAATATTTTTACTTTAGATGTGTGTCAGTATGAGAGCCTGCTTGAGATAATCTGCCCTTTTCTCTCCAGGTTTCAGCTCCAGCTGAGAAGCGAGATGATGCAACTGTCCCTCTCTGCCCTGACAATGAGCCACGGTTTGAACTAAAGGGGATGACCTTTCCCTCTTCTCTCCCGCTCAGTTCGGACTCAGCCTACTGTCATGTTTACACCTCAGACAAACTCAACTTCAAATGAAAACCTTGATTTATAAATGTACGTGCAAACTCATTCAAAGTCTGTTGTGACATAAAATATTTAAATGGGAGATGCGCTTATTTACCAAGGGCTGCCTGTCAATAGGTTTTAGACAAGAAATAATATGCAGATAGGAGACCTACACTGAAGGACATGTCATCTCCTCATGCATGTACAATATCTACATACACTCACCAATGACACTACATATGTGATGAGCAGGACGTTAGACGTATCACTTAAGGAACACTTAGATGAAATGGACATTTTCAATACAAAGCCTTTTCTCTAAACTGAGAGTTTGAGTTATTTCCAGTAGTTTCCTATCTCAGGAATCATAGTCAAAGACAGTTTAATAAGTGATCATTGGCTTTCAGGTTTCAATTCTAAATGAATACCTTTTTCATTCCTGCAGTTGTGTTAGGAATACATCATTTATTGTGGACCAGCTTGACTGTGAAAACATTTTCAGGGAAGATACAAAAAAAGTAACCTCATAATTTCAAAGATCTCTGTATATAAAAGTGGCAGGTACAGACAGGTAAATAGCTGTTATAGACACGTTTTCAGTGGACCAGGTGAATCACGGATACACATATCCAAATGTTTTTAAGGTTTATTTTAGTGATCATTATGAAAATATCACAAGCACCAGTTGCCTTTTCCTTGTGCATACTTTCAACAGAGTGTGGCACACCTCAGAGGTAAAACACCTGTGCGCTGCACTCATGTGTGTATTGTGCCTTAAGTGCAGTACTCCCAGATGCTTTAACTAACTTAACTATCTGTCAATACATTTGTGACTTCTGCAAAGTCGCACACAAGGGAAAAATATGACTATTGCTGCAATATGCTTCTTATTTCATGTTTTTATTTCATCGGTCACTATGACATGTACACTTGAACCATATTTAGAGCTTTAAAAAATATTACTTGTACTTGTATAGATGTCTGCTAATTTTTTTATGTTTTGGAATGCATGTTTATGTGTACTGTGTAAATATAACTTGTGAAGTTTTTTTTGTTTAAGCAGTAACTTTGTTAACATGATACACTGTATTTGTATCTTTTTATGTGTGGATATTGTATCAGGTCCGTTAAAGCTAATAATACTCTGCTATATGGTTTGCATTTGTTGTCTTCACTTAAAACGTACAATAATTTACATATAGCTCTGTGACACAACCCTCAACACGGCACCAGTCACCCAACATGTCACCACACAGCCAAAAGCTCATCCAAGCAAATCAATTCCTTACACTATACAAACTGGTTCTTAGGGGACAACTGAGCACGAGTTGAAAATTGGTCTTTTATGTGTTGTTAAGGGAAACTAAAAAGCCACAAATGTGTCTGTTGTGTGAGACAATAACCAGTTTTCTGTAGAAACATTTGTTACCCTCAATGATCCTGAAAATCTACTCCTGTATACCACCTTGTGATTCATGCAAAACTAAACACATGCAGTGCAACATGCAAAAAAGCTTTCAGATGCCTCCTCGCTTCAGATCATACTGGTCCTGATTTACATGACAGTTATCAATAACACAAAATACTTATACATATAATAGTTTTATTAATACACAACTACTTGATAATTCATTCAAAATACTAATAGTGATCATTCAAGGCAATTAAATATGATCACAGAGGTGGCCTTAAGCACATAATTGGTAACATCTTACTAAATTATATGGTTTTGGATGTTGAATCTAAGGTTGGATAATGTACATATAGACAATCACACTGATTTTCTCTTTATTAATCTATACAGCACACATATTATAAATGTGAACATCAGAGAGCAAAAACATTTTAACATTTAGCCATTTAATTTGGGGCTTCAGACCTTCAAGATATTTGAATGTTGAATTTTAAGGAATATAGTGTAGGCATGTTTATTTCTTTTGGAATTTAAGTTGAAGATACTTTATCAGACCATGCATATCAGTTATAATATGCTATGTTGTTTTACTCATCAGAACAAGTGCATACAGGTCAGTTTTTTATCCACCTGCTTGAAGTCCAATGTTTACTCTCCTTTCAGTTGTGTTTTTGCTCTCCATAAATTTCGGAGGAGAATAGATTATTTAGCTGCTAAATGTTCCAATGTGTTGCTAAATGTCCCTGCAGTTTTGGTTTTTAGAGCTTATTTTAATTCAAAACAGAGTTTGCTACAGATGAAAATGATGCTGTAAGACTTGAACAATTCATTAAAGATTCAGGCTGGGAAACCAAAACAATAAGCTGAAAGGTGCAATATAGCTCAGCAAAATCAGAGTCGGGTGATAATTCTCAAGTATTGTTAGTAAAGTATTAATTATTATTATTATTATTATTACTAGCTATACCTTTCACCTCACATATGGTCATTTTTTCCATTGTTGTCATAAAAATATAGATCATAGCAGCTTTAAAGGTTCCATATTAATTCCCTTTTGATCAAGTAAAATCAGTAAAATTTCCTGGGGTCCTAAAATGACTTGTGTGACACCTCACAAGGACCATAAACCATAGCCCCCTTCTAGTCCCATCTGTAGCAGCCAGTTTTGGTGCCAGTTGCTTTAAATTATAATTAATATATATATAATATAATTAATATCCTGAGTCCAGGATAACCACGCCCCCTTTTCTGCATTCCATATTACCATGGCAACAGTTGTGTGTAGAAATGTTTCTGAGTGGTTAACTTAGTTCTGAGTAAACATGTGAACAACAAGCTTCCAAGTTATTTCACGGTGCCCAGAAGCCAGAGTGAAAAATAAAGGAAAATCTCATGACAATGTACACAGAGCACACACACAACTACATAATGTATGTTGTATGTAGGTTTTGAAATTTCGGCCTTACTTTATAGGACTACCCAATATCAGAACAGTGAAATTAAAAGTAAAAATACCAAAAAGCATGATTCTTTAAAGCTAAAGACTCCATTTTCAGACATGTTGCCTCTGTTTGACTCAGATCTTCTCTCTTATTACAATTTTCTGCAATAAAATTATCAATAAACAATATATGCAGAATTACATTTTCATTTCAGCGAGACCTCTCAGTTAGTTTCACTGTGAACTCATATCTGGCCCACTTGGCACTCCCCCACAGCGAAGTGTAGGAGGGAAGTGAGTTTTGCAGGAATAATCATTCTGGCAGTGTTGTTTCACACAAGTTGGTGATGATTGTTGGTGCTTCCAGCTGACTGAGAATCAGGGAAGCAAGCGAGTGCAGGGGATGTCAGTTGGTTGACCATCTTAACATCCAACTCAATATACTGCTATTAAATTTTGTACAGCGTATGTAAGGATTTAATGACTTTGGTGACCCCCTAACTTTTCATCTAAAACCACAATCATGTCATTTTCTGCAAATATGTGACTTTCCTATTAAAACTCAGATGTACTCTGTGTTTAATTGTGTATGCAAATTAGTATAGGTTAGCAAGTTAACACTGTAAATATTATAGCAGGTAAATATAAAGCATTGGATATTAGCATGCTGATGTAGTTCAAATCCCTGCTTTACCTAAGTACTGCCTCACAGAGCCTATACTATGATTACAAATTCTTAGTCTTGTTTTAATTGAAACATTTATGTAGAATTTTGCCGATGCAATTGTAGAACAGACAGTACAGAAAGAGGACAGCTTATGTTCATCCAGTCCTCTATGCACACTGATCTATTGCAAACTCTTCATACCTTTGTGTCAGATTACTTTTAACTATCAACGTAAAATATTCAGTGTAGTTTGATTATTTTCTAAAGGCAAACAAAGAGAACGTTTCATTACAAATCCAAGAGATTACTTTATTTCCCACAATAATTTGAAACACATATAGAAACAATCAATGATAACTGCCTTTCACCATTTAACTAATTTCTCTTCCACCCTTTTCTGTCACTGTTCTCCTTTCCTCCTCTCTACCACCTTCAGCCGGCCCTCCAGGATGTTCAGTCGGTGCTCCACCACACAAGACTTTTCAGAGTGAGCAGTGAGCAGAGTCAACAGGACACACACCACCACCAGTCCGGCAAGTCGAACTGCTGTGGTGTCTGCGCTGGCGGTCTTGTCAGTCACCATCAGTACAAAAAGCCAGAGTGCCAAGACAGTTTTCACAACCCAGAACACCCGCCTCACCACCCCGATCAGCAGACGGAGAATGATGGTCAGCACCCAGTAGCCAATGAGAGCCAGCAGACCCCACTGGGCAACTGCCGTCACACCCTCTGGAGTGAAGTGGGGTAGAGTCAGTGCAACTGTGGAGAGAGAAAATCCAGTTTAGGTATATTTTTATAAGGAACAAAGAAAATACTTGTCTGTTAAACAGGAAGAAGCAGAAGTAAACACCAAGACTTATAAAGGAGTGGCAGAGAAATTGCCCTGAGGGAGGCAAGACTGCATATTTTCACTTGCACTTAAATCTTTATTTGCCACAGATGGTCTCCTAGTTCTCTGCATGTGGTGAGATGTACACACAGGGAGGAAACAGTAGAGCATGTAGCAAAGCCTAAATGCAAATTCAGTACCACAGTCACACACAGGGGCCATGTTGGTACCTACCATCAAATCCTGTGACCCTGAGGATCTCTGTGACGTAAACAGCGATGACGTTCAGGCCACTTGCAGCTCCTTCAGCTAGGAATCGAATCACCATCTCCAGAAACTGTTGCAGTGTGGAGGAACGGTGGAGACATCTTTTACTTTGATATTTAAACATGGTAACAATGAAGGGAGGCATGATTCTGATCACATTATTAATCATGCACAGAAGATATACACAGACAACCATAGCTCCAGTCTCAGTACGATTTATGATACTGGTGGATAGAACAGCACAAAAAATATTTACAGCAGTATTTTGCAAAAACTTGATTCCATTCAAAAGTTAACTCTTACAGACTGTAAGTGCTGATGAGCTGCACCTTACATAAGAAGTGTTGTCTAGCTGACTTGTACAAACAGCTGTGCATGCAAGTGACAGCTGGACAGTTCCCCTCTCTATTTCTGTCCAGACTCTACTCGTCACCCCGCAAATCACACACGACACAGACAGGTTCACTCACACGGATACACAGTACAGCCATGTCAATACAGACATGTATCTTTTCATGAAACACATGGTCATTCCTATGTGTGTCCAAACTTTTGACTGGTAATGTACATCAGTGTGTCTGTATCAGTTATAAAGACACTGAATTATTTTTCTGATTAAGTCCTATGAGGTTCAATTACTAAATGACTGATCTAAATGTCAAAGGCAGGTTTGTGTGGCCACTGACTTTGTTTTGAGTGATCCAACCTATAAAAGGCAATAAAACCTCATATATAATTGACCTCTTTAACAGTTGTAACAGTGTGAAGCATCTTTCTGTGGCCTATTAATGCTTCGAAGTTCACTTGAAGATTAAAATTTAAAGACAAACAAATTGTAAAATACACAGATCTGAAATCATTTTTAAAGGTGCTGGATCAAAAAATAAACTGAAGGCAAAACAGACCAAATATCATCACATTATACTGACGGCTATTAGTAAATTTAACGGAGCAACATTATCAGGCAAATTATGACTAAAGATCTCAAGGAAATGTTGCTGTGTTACATCACATTTACTGAGTTACCAGTGTTCTGTGTAACTTTTACCTGGATGATTAGATGGTATTATTTTTAATCCTTTTAAACTTTCTCATGGGAAGCAATCCATAGAAATGAATTAACATGGAGTCTCTGTTTCAGTTTGGGGCTCATAAAATGTCAATTTCTCATCCAATGATCATATCCAATCCAATATCATATAATATTTTGCATTCAGATACCAACCGAGTCATATTTTAAAGTTAAAAATAGTTAAACAGAATCTTATCACTACAAGCCCTGGAGCAGGACTAGATTGTGGCCTCACATGCAAATATCAATATGGCCAGAGCTTGTTTAAAGTTCAGCTCTGTGTGTGTGTGTGTCATGAGCTAAATGAGAGGGCACTCTATTTATGAGACCACGTCAGAGCAGGCTAGATGGAGACACAGAGGAAGCTTCTTACCATGGCCACTGCATAGACGTTCTCCTGACCAAGCAGTGACTCAAGAAACAACACTGCACTCTGAGGAAAAGGGAGCAGGATGAAAGCAGGGAGAGCGTTTGTATGGGCGAAAGGGAGGCATGGATATATGAAAACATGAAATTAGGGCAGAAAAGATGATGGGATCATGGGAAGATCAGGAGAGAGATTAAAAAGTTGAGGGGAATGAGGAGAGGAAAATTAGTGATCAGGTATAGTTAAGCATTGATTAAGCACAGTGACAGAGGTATCAGTGAAGTTAGATCAGAGTATATTAACTAATAAACACGTGAAGTGAGTGTGAAGTCATTTCACAGCGTACGGAGGAAAAGAGCATAAAGATCTGATGGTGCACCTCCTCTCTGTACCTCAGCAGCTGACCGTATCACGCCGGTTCCCACCACTGACTCCGCGTACCGCTGGATCTCCTGGCAGGTTCCCGTGATCAGGGTACGGAGGGTGACCGGCGGTGGGCTTTCCCCCCTCGGCTTGGCCTGCTCAGCTTTAGCTCCAGCCAAGCCCACAGACAAGCCCAGTACCAACACATAGATGGTGAGAAAAGACCGAGCCATGGCACATCAACCGCGCCCACAGCCAGACGCACACAATACCTTTGTTAGAGATTTGAGAAGAAAGGAAAAATGTCTGCTAAAAAAAATGAATGTGCACAGGTTAACGCTGCGGTTCTGTGCAGATCGAACAGTTCGTGTTCAATGACTTAGAGAAGCTTGGAAATCAAAGATTTAAAAATGGCTTCTGGTGGGAGCAGTCATACGCAGTCATTCAAAATCAACATGCTTCAGTTCACAGCAGGCGGAAAATGAAAAGAACCAATACAACTTCTAAAACGATAAAACATAAACTAATACAAATCTCCTATTTGCAAATTAGACAAAATATCGTAGTAAAAAAAACGACACTTTAATTATAGACTTTGGCAGCGCTACAGTCCAGGACCGCTCCGCTCCGTCAAGGACACTCCAGCGTTAACTGTGTCTATATTAGGTAAGAAATGGTTGAGGATTAAATTCCACTGGGTGAAGATGTGTGATCATCAGTCAAGATCACTTAATAAAAAAACTGTGCCTAAATGTCCCCAAAAGTTGTTTTTTTTTCTTCTGTTGTAGCTTTGCGCTTAACAGGACGCAGCAGAAACACGGTGGCGTTTAACTGACCACGAGTCTCCTAAAGCCTCTTACTCCAGCTCTGAGCTCCACACCACCCAGGTTCACTGCTCCCTTTGTCGCTTTGTTACAAGCTCGCATCAAACACACTGCTGCAATGGATTATGTTGCACAACCTTTTCCAAAATCTCTCCCTTGTCGCCGTTCCGGCCACGGCACTCCCTTCCTCCCAGCGTTTCTAACGACTGATCGCAGCACGCACACACGTCTGGATCTTCAGGGATAGGAAGAGGAGGAGGGAGGGTAGTGGAGGAAGGCGCTCTGTACAGGGATAAACACAGATTTGCACACTGGGAGATGTGGTTTAACAGACCAGGTCAGACGTTAATTGTAATCACTGGGTCTGAGAGACAGTAAAATGGAAGCAGAAGCTGGACTTCTGATGTCAGTTTAATGACTAGTAGAACAGCAATTACACAGCATAAAGTCAGGAGATTTTAGAACAGTTTGGAACAAGAAGAGGTAAATATCAAATTTAAAAATGAAACAATGATGACATACAATATGTACATAAACACCAACACGATACAACCATCCACTGTGCTGGGAGGAATCCTGTTTTCTCAGTGTACTAATTCTTTTCTTTACTGGTTTGTGTAATTGCCTATTTTCAAATGCGCGCGCGCGCACACACACACACACACACACACACACACCCTAAGAAATGTAAACTCACTCAATCTCATTTCTCTGCATTCTTCCTGTACCAGTATCTGCAAACATACAGCGAAACAGTGGATACTGGAGCTGAATTCTGTCACTGTTAAAAAAAAAAAAAATTTAAAGCGTTCACTTCAGAGCATCACTGTGGCCCTAAGAGGCTGGAATCATCGAGAAGATTTCACACTGATAGTATCCTGAAGATTCACAAGGATGAGTAGTACATACTCAGGAGGAAACACTTGAGTACAGTACTGAGTGTTGCTCCTGGCAGTGTTTGTACTTCTGCAGAACTTGTTGACCCTTCTTCAGTACAAGTTTTTGCGGGGGGAGCTGCAGCTTCAGCCGATGTAAATGCGATGGAAGTCGTTCGCTCCGAAAGCAGCGTTGCATTTGGGGCACTTCCTCTGGCGTGTGTCGTAGCGCGTCTTAACACACTCGAAGCAGAAGACGTGGAAGCACTTTGTCAGTACAGCATCCTTCACCCGAGAGTTGCAGCAAGGACATGTTAGACGTGCCTGGGGGAGGGGGAGAGAGAGAGAGAGGGGGGGGGGTGAGCAGGGAATGGCTGGAACAATAAACTGAGAAGCCATTTTTATCCTCAGCTGAATGGTTCGTGATGAGTGGACATGCACATCTAGGGCAGCAGTGAGGCTCTGTTACTACAAAGACTGGCCTTAAACAGGAACACATCACATGATATGGTGGCTGATTAAAACCCTGACGTGGTCATGACTGATTCTCAAGTCCACATGGAGTCTGCATTAGACAGCAGAAATAGAACGGTTAATGCATACGTCTTGTTGCACAGATACATTTATATCCAAATCTGGAAAAATCTGAACACAAATCTGCAGTTTGAGCTACAGAAATCTAAAAGGACATGATTACAAAGTCAGTCATTTAATGTGTAATACTGAATGTTCCCACAGTTGGTTAGAATTTTAAGTGCTTTACTGTGTTCCTGTCAAGAGTGTGATCACACTGACAGCCGGTCTCATTTGTTGCAAACCAGAGTGAAGATAACTGGTTCATTTAATTAAACTGCCTTCCTACAACACTCTGATCAACTGGTTTGTTTAGGGACTTTGCCAGAAGGCTCTCAGTTCTAGTCCCTGTGGTTTTTGTTAGGTACAACTGAACCTGCTGGAGGTGTTTGCTTATTTACTTAATTTATTTCCTGTGGTCTAGCCTTTAGCCTAGCACCCTGTAAGCCTCCTTGCAATAGCTCAGAGGCAAAAAACTGTCGGCATATAACTAAACTAAAACTAAACTAAACACAGATTTGTTGTTTTTTTTCCACTTTGTTTTTGAACAAACACAATATAACATGTACAGTAGTGAGTCTTAGAGTCAGACTAGCTGTTGCACTAAGCCGTAGCTAGGTTTACCACCAGCTGCTGATGGTGAGATTGATATTTAGCACACACAGAAGTGGGATTGTTCTTCTATTCTACTGCACACCCAAACAGGAAACAAAGGTGTTTTACAAATGTGAATGTACAGTCACACAAAAAACAATCTGTTGTTCAATAAAAGATTAAACTTAAACCACGTTCTCAGAAGCCTACCTTATACTCATTAATTTCTTCATTTAGGATCTCGTCTCCGTTGCTAATTTTCTCTGCAGGTTTCTTGGCTTTCTCAATCTTTCTCCGCAGCTTGGAGATGTCCTCCTGAAAGACATTTAGAGTTAACATCTATAAGTAAAAGCGCTCCATGTGACACATTTTATTTACCATATATTTGAAATCAGACAAAATCAAGTAAGTCTTCTATCATGTAATTTGACAAAAAAATTAAACTGACAGTAACTATTTAGCCTAAATACAATGAGGAGATAACAAAATGTTTATTAAAAAAGACTTTATGACACTACTTTATTTTTGCATACATGTTCATTTGTGTGTTACCTGTGCTCTTCTGGCATTAAAGGATTCTTTCTCCCTGGAGATGCTGTTCTCTACCACCTCCTCTCTGACCAGGCTGAGCTTCTGCTGAACCTGCTCCAGCTGAATTCGTACCTCCTCCGACAACAACGCTGACTCCTGAGCCTGTAGAACATGGGGATGTCTTTATTTATCCACAAAAGGAATGTCACTCCTCATAATGTGCAATACCTCATGCACACGTGTCATTAGAGTTACAGTTTCTTCAGCAACAACTAACCCTTTCGGGATCTGGCCTCATCACAACATAATTATTCTTTACCTTGCGTTTGTTCATGTCCAAAGCTTGTGTTCGAAGAGCCAGCTCTCTCTCTGCAGTGCTGATGGTTCCCTGCAGGAGGCGCTCCTTTTCCTCAAGCTTCCTCACCACCTGCAGCTGTGCATCAACCTGACATTTCCAAAAAATTATAGTAAACAAAGATTTAACAGTCTTACAAAATAAGTGTAGAGCCATTTAAACCAAAATGGTTGTTTCTTTGTTGCTGAATGCAATCAGTTTAGAAAGTAGGAAATGACTGCAGTTTATTGCTGCAACTAAACTGTGTGTATGTGACAAAATCAGTGTGTAGAATCTGTCTTTGCAGGTTGTACTTTGTGGAATTGTCTCGTGGCTCACCTGAGTTTTTAAAGTGAGCAGTTGGTCGGCCAGCTCTTCCTTCTCCTCTTTTAACAACTTGTGGATCTGGTTAGACTTGATCCTCTCACTCATCAGCTTGAAGTTGGCATCATCTTTTTCTCGGAGCTGCTGCATCAGGCGGATGTTCTGTTCCTGCATGTCCTCGAATGCCTGGCCTGTAACGTCCATCTCACTCAGAAGTGCGTCCTCCTCCTGCAGAGGGAGCACAGAGGTATCAGAGTGTCAGATAGCAAAAGGAAAACTGAAGAGAGGGTTTGTGCATGGAAACAAAATAACTAGCTTACACACCTGTTTGGCTATAGACAGCTTCTTGTTGAGGATGTCAATCTGCTCCTCCACAGAGCGGATCTTCCTCAGAGCCTCTTCATCAGCCATTTTCTTGCCCTCTCTCCTCTCCCTCTCTTCTAGCTCCCTCAGCCTTTGCCGCAGCTCCTCTCCCTGAAATAAGCACATTATCATCACAGTAATTAAATACAGTAGACCAACTTTTCATGTCACGTGTTGCTCAGCTAGACAATGAAGGAATTTGTTGTTATAAATATGTTATAAATATCCAATTTCTATAAATACACCCTTTTACAGTTTGTAAACAGTGATGATGTGAACAAGCTACGCATGCATTTTGGCAACAGAAATACGGTGGACTGCAACGGTTTGTCAAGCTGTGCAAGGGCATTATCCACTCAAAACTGAAAATAAATTGACTTTGTTAAGTGGCAGCCGACTGCTAGATCCGTGAGCTGTTACTGAGTGGGTAGAAGACGTGAAGTAAGTGTGCCAATACTCAGTGGCCCGACACCAGTGTGATTAATTAACCCAGCATGTACACCCATTAGAAACTACGAGCATGCAAGTCACTAAATGCTTATAACTACTTTATCTGTGGACATGTATATAACATCAAATACTACGACACAGACTCAAAAGTTTGTGTCTTGAAGTTAGAGTTCCTTCCTACTTAAAGACAAGGACACAAGATGTTATGAGTAATGGGTTATAATCAACAAACCTGAAAGCTATGTCTTGACAGCTACTTGTACCTGCACTATTATTTTGCATTGTCGGCGTGCTAGCTAGTTATCAATTATTTAATCAATTATCAATTTAAGCATTGCAGTTCTAGTATGATTAGCAAACACCATGGCCACAAGCAAGATGTGAGAGCAAATGTTAGTCTCAAGCCCTAATCATATCATAAGTAAAATTGGATTAGCCATTAGCCCGCAACTGGTGACCGTCAGTTGCTTTGAAATGGTCGTAATCCTATAAAACTTGAGTCCAACAGTGAATTGTTGTTTCTGACTAGCGAATACGCAACAACCAGACATTTATGTTCTTGTAATACTGTTTTCAGCTTGTTTCTTCGGCTAAATGACTGGGCTTGTTGTCGTAATGTCTGCGCACGTTTTTGACAACGTCAACTTTAAAAGATTCTGTAGTTCCACCACCAAAATTGTCTACTGAACAAAATGTCTATATTTTGGGTTACTATGTTGTGCTGTGTTTATCACCTCAGACTTTGACTTCTTCTCTGCAGCCATAAGCTGAACTTTATCTCTTTGCTCTTTGGGTGCTGAGCGGTACATGTCCAACAGCAGCTTCATCTCCCTCTGGGACTCCTGGGCTTTCCTGCACAGAAACATTAAGAGTCTTTAACTATCAACTATCAATCATCACTCAAAATCATCTAAACCACAACTCAAGATCAGAAATCAAGAACTAGAATGACCTTGAAATAAAATATGAGGGAGAAAAACACAATGATAACATTTTTGTTATGTGCCATTAATGCAAATAATAGTTTTCTATTCACTGTGATCTAGTGCTGGTGAGTCAAAGAATCATATGAGTGGTGAATTATTTCATGTGTTATCTACAGAAACTGCTGCATCAACAAAAACAATAAGGATAAAAAAAACAAAACATGTTGGACCCATCTTTTTCTGCTACTGGTGTAAGAAGTAAATGTTTTTATTTCTACTTACTATATCTAGCATATATTGGTTACTTCTTTATAATGAGACATTGCATATTAATCAACAATGATGTTGGTAACATCAGTGTAAATGTGCCAGACTTAGCAGCTAATTTACACCAGTAGTCCTGGCCCAACAAAAAATAACCAATAATGAAAATATCTGATTATATTTAACAACACAATAACATAAATATTAAAAATTATGGACAAATTGTCCCATCAACACATTAATAAATACATGTCTGAGTATATTTTAACTATGTCTACAGATATGAAATAAAAGTTCAGATTAAGCAAAAAAAACAACAACAAATAAACATTTTCTTAACCCATCGTGAGCTAGGTGTGGGTGTTATGTGAATATCTCGACGTTATTCTTTCTTTAAGCTTTTAACAAGCTTTCATTGTTATTGCAATGCAGACGTTTGATGCATTTTTTTTTGTTTGTATATGACTTACTTGAGTTCTGCTCGTACAATCTTCAGCTGCTCAATCTCCTTCCTCTTTGACCCTCCAACCATAGATAGGCGCTCCCCGGATAACTCGTCAGGTTGACTACTGCTTCCTGGCTTCTCCTTCTCTTCCTTTATCACACCACTGCTGCTGCTGCCGCCACTGGTGCGGATTGGCCTGTCTCTCTCCTTTTCCTTCTCTCGCTCTCTGTCTTTCTCCTCTTTCTTTATAGTGTCCTTTTCTTTCTTTTCCTCCTTCTCTTTCTTCTCCTCTTTGTCCTCCTCCTTTACTGTTGCCTCTGGTTCTCCGGGCTCTGTTTTCACTGAGGTACCTGTAGAAATATGGTAAGATACCACGAAATTATCAGCCAGGACTGTCCACATATGTTCTAATGCAGTGGTTCTCAAACTATGGTACCCATACCACTTGTGGTATGCAGGTTCCCTCTAGTGGTATGCAGGAACACCTGAGATTTTTTTTTACAAAAATTAAATAATAACATTAAAGACATAATACTAATACAGTTTACAGGTGAACTGTCTTCCGCTCACTGGACAACGTCAGACTTTTATACACTTTATATCTCCATAAACATTATTAACAGCATTAGAGACACAACACGGCATCCCGAATTACAAGTGTTAGTTTAAACATTAAACTATAGTGTTTTCATTCACATGATCTTGTAGCCGAAATCTGCTATCTGAATCTGTCATGATTTAGAACCATGTCCAGTTTTGTTGGAGACGCTTAATTCAGACACATGTGAGCCGACAATCCGAAAACACAGGTCAGTAATACGGTCGCTTTCCGCAGAGAGCTGGGTATGCACACTTCACCCGTTTGATTTCTCACGCTGCTTTTACGCACGGTCACATGGACAGAAACAGCCTAATTCATAGACATCGCTGAAGTCTAGTCGCTGAAGTCTGTTGGTTGATCAGGATGTAATTGTAAATCACATCTATTTCTGAATCCAGAGTGAGCTAACGGGTGATCTCACGGATGAAGTGTGTGCATTTGCGCACAGCTGTACAGCTGTCTGCCTTCTGCGTGTCAGCGGGAACCAACTTCAATCAATTTAGCGACCTTATTACTGGTGGTGAAACGGAGTCATTGATGTGATCATTGTTCCTACGTCTGATTGGTGAAACTAATGTGTAGAATAAATGGTAAAAAAAAAGTAACGAGTCAAGTGTTTTCCAATGTAGCGGAGTAAGAGTAGTGTTTCTTTTTCACAATACTACTCAAGTAAAAGTAAAACGTATGGTGCAGTAAAACTACTCCTAGAAGTACATTTTTTTCAAAAGTTACTTAAGTACATGTAACGGAGTAAATTTAACTCGTTACTACCCACCTCTGATCATAATGGTGGTACTTGGAGAGCCAAATATTTTTTGAGGGGGTACCCAGTGTAAAAAGTTTGATAACCACTGTTCTAATGTATCTAAATGACCAAAAATGTCATCCATATTCCTTACAGTTTAATGAAATATGAATTAAGCTTTTATAGTCACAGTTAACAAGGTGTTAATTACCACTGCTGTTGGGTGTTGAGGTGCCGTTGTCGGGCTCTGTCTTGACCACGGGTTCTCCAGAAATGGCTGGGGTAGACGGAGAAGTTGTCTCATCCTTCACGTCCATCTCTGTGCTTGACTGGGATTGGAGGATGGCGCTGCCTTTTGAAGCGCGGAGCTACAGAGGCAACAGATGAATCTTGTGAGCTTGAGGATGGTGTGCTGTTGTCTTCTACTTTCTACTAAAATATTATACAATGTGATTATAATGCACATCTGTTTTATAGTATTAAAGTAACACCAACAATATCTGGAAATTGAATCATGGCAACTGGGCTTCTTTTAATAGTTGCCAGTTGCTAACTTCCATGTAACTTTATCTGAATGACTGAGAACCTTCATAAACATAACACAAACTATATTTTGCTGATGCATTCTTAGTCTCCTTTTGACCTACCTGGTTGAGTTCAGATTGTGCTTCTCTCAGTCTCAACTTGTATTTTACCACCTCTCCCTTCATCTGTTGATTATGGTTTTGCAGTGTGCTAATCAGGTGACGCATCTCCCTGTTAATAGGACCTGAGACAAAGAGGCAGTCAGAGGAATACAAGAAAGAAAGAGAGTGAGAGGGTGGAAATAAAACTGCTAAGTAATATTTACCAGCAGGAAAGCAGTGTAAAGCTCTTCTGTGTTTTTAGTCCAAATTAAAAGCTTTTTAGTTACCTGCTTGCTCATTGGCAGCAAGAGTCTGTTCAAACTCGATGCGCAGCATCTCATACTCCTTCCTGACCTGAGCCAGCGTATCCTCCAGCTGAAACACCTCTGTACGAACCTTCCTCTGCAGAGCCACCTCATCATTCTGCACACAGATAAGATGACAGTAAGAAAAGGACGGAAAAGTCACAGAGAGAGAGACTGACACACACACTCATGCAGCTAACCTCCATGTGCTCCAACTGTCGAAGCCTTGCCGTCCTAGTAGTGTTGAGGCGAGCACGTGTCTCATCTAACTGAGACTTGAGGATCAGGGACTCGTTGTAGAGAACAGAAAACTGCGACTGCAGGCAGCGATATTCTGACGTTTCTTTCACCACACCCTCTGCTTGACTCAGCAGCTCTGTCTGAAAGGAACAGAAAGAAAAGTAGCCAAATATGGAAAGAAACACATGACACAAAAAATATTTAGCATAATAAAGTACTTAATAATTAGCTTAGGGTAGGTTTATGTGTAGGTTTCATCGGAGAGATTTTATGTAAAACTTCACACTGATGCAGTGTTTTCTTCAAGTAAAATTTTTGTCTTTCCATGTTGCTTCACTCGCTGGCAGAAAAAGTAGTTACATAAAAATTACATCCTTTGCTTTAGTGACAGTAAAATTGGCAACCATAATTCTAAATGTATCGTAATCCCTGAGAAGGACATTTTAATTTTTGAGAATTAGGAGTACCTTCATGTTGTTATTCTCCTGCTCGACATTCTGTAAGTCCTGCTCGAGCTTTTGAAGCTCAATCAGACGGTTTTCTGCCAGCTCCCGATTCTCCTCTAACTCGCTGTTCATTTCCTCAAACTGTTGTAAGGCGGTAGGAAGAATAAAAGAATAAAATGGTAAGCTATGGAAAAAATACAGTAACTTGCCATTTCTGACACCACACAACTTGTGTTTTTTTCCTGAAATTATGAATAAAAGACAATTCCTACCTTTCTCTTGTTAATAGTAATGGTTCCACATACACTGCTGGCCTCCCCACAGACTTTATAGCCTTTGCTGTTCACCTGAGATGCATTATAAGAAGTGTTAAATCATACTTCAACATAAACAGACATTCATTCACATCAATAGAAATCATCATCATCCTCACCCTCTCAAGTATCTCACTCAGGTGTGCATTGAGTCGATTCTCTCTACGACGGATTTTTTCCATGTCCCACTGGAGTTCTTCAATCAGAACTTGCAGCTCACTGATACGCTGGTCAGCTTTGTTCACTGCACGACCTAGAGTCCGAGACTGGACAAGATAGAGACACAATAAAGCAACTCTTACTAAAAGGTGAAGAGTGACAAAAAACCCAGTGAACAACATAATCTTAATTCTCTTACAAGCAAACAGCATCTAAAGCAGGTAGCTGCAAGGTTCAAAGAAAAGTTTATTACAAAATACAGCAGTCCCAACAACAATGAATAAGAAAATAATTTGCACCTCACTGGTCATGTGACTGTGCTTCTGCTTGAGGTCCTCAGTCAGCTGTTGCAGTCGCTCATTTTCACTTGTTAGGAGTGAGTTCAGTTTAGAAGCTACCTGCCACAAACTGCCCTCTGGAAAGAAAAGCAATATATCACATTTTATGGACATCAGATGATATGATGTATTCCACCCATATATATATTTCATCCTCAGTTTTATTTCACTATTGTAATTTCATCATGTCCTTCTCCACCTCCCCCCCTTTAATCTCACCAGCTCCAGAGTCCGGCTCTGCCTTCAGCTGTTCCACAGTGTTTTTCAGGCTCTCATAGATCTCCACCACACGACTGGCCTGCTTCTGGCTGGACTCCACCCTCTCCTGAAGCTCAGCCTCCATCTCCTCGCTAGTACTGCTCGCCAGTGTGGCCAGGAAAGAGTTAGTTGTCTCTCCCTGGTGGCCTGGGTGACGGCAGCAGGAAAGGGGAGATTTGTTTTGATTTCTGGTAACACATTCGATTAATATTCAAAGTCATGATCATGCCTCACTTCTGTATTTACCTCTGTCCTTGGCCCTTTCCTGGTTGGAGTCGCCATCAGGTTCTGGAGTCTCCGGCTTCAGGCTACGTCCCTCACCTGCTGGGGACTTCTCAGGTTCACTGCTTGCTTGGTCATAATGCCTTATGATCAGTTTAATGTTTTCATCAAACTGAAAGAGGGAGAATGACACCACATGTAGTTGTTTTGATTATTTCAGTCACTTTTGTTATTGCTTCATGATCTTAACTCTGTCAGTGAATGTTTACCTGGTTCCAGTATCTATTGAGGATCAGCAGACTGGCATCATCAGTAGCCTGACGGGTCTCTAGTCTCTCAATTCGCTCTCGCAGTTCATCCTCAATCACCTGTAAAAAAAAACAAGAGATCAATCTTTCTAAAAACAACAAGGGAGACAGGTGCAGCTTCCAGTGCATATGATGAACTGTTAACAAATATAGCATAAGCAATTTACCTGTCTTTGGTCAAGGGATTCTCCCAGCTTTCGGTTCTTAGCTTGGAGCGCTTTGATATCTTGTTCCTCCTGAAAAACAATTGATTCAAACATGAGTATAAAAAAAGCAGCCAAACACTTAATACATCTGTGGTTAATTTAATAATAACAGTGTAGTGGAAAATAAAGATTAGCTCACTGAGTTTGACACTCCTCCCAGTTTGATGACCGTCTCCACAGCGGTGCTCCCACTGGCAGCGGTGCTGACACCGGCGCCTCCGTCTTCTCCGTCCCTCTCTCTCCGTTTCTCTGGGGGAGCACCGGAGGACGAGGGACCACTAGGGTCTGCAGGACGCTTCTGTCCCGACATCCTCAGACTCCTGAAACAAACGGAGACGCAGAAAATGTGACTGATGAAGAAAGTGGATCATTGTTAAGACTTCACAGGTAGTTTCAGATCTGGATGGCTTCACAAGAGGAACGACAAAGTTAGCTACAACCTAATGTTAGCTAATGAACATTTAATATGCTAACGTTAGGTGGTGAAACATAACTGCCGTACTCTTTAATTGCGAAACCTTATTATCCAAAGCGATGGACATATATACCTAAAAGTATGTTAAATTGCATTTTAAACCCCGAACAAGCTGATTAAATCAGTCAATGAAAATGTTAGGCTAATGTTAGCCGTTTGCTAACGCCAGTTTTAAACGCTGTTGGTGCACAGGAAACCGACTCAACAGCTCAGTGGATTTATTTAGTAAAATTGCCAATATCAGACACACTAAACTAAGTCTTACCGCTTTAAATGTTACGAGTTTTGTGTTATAAACTGAATATGTCTGTGGATGTTGATGTTGCGTCTCCTTGCCTCTCGGAAACGGAAGTTCTCACGACCTTAGCAGGACAACCTTCAGCTGACGCTGCGCCCTCTGGCGACAGGGAGGGAATCAACACCTGGTCAACATGCATTCAGACTGACATGTTGGGCAAAGACTTCGCTGTTGCACTCATGTTACCCCAAAGTTCTTATCAAGTCGACTGCAAACATGCAGCACATTATGCATGACAGATTTTTTTTATCTAGTTCAAAGACCCAGAACCTGTCAAGTGATTGTATACTTGAAAACACCATGGCCTCAGGTTTACTGCTGGTCAGTTCGTTTGAGGTGATTTGATGAAATACAGTTTAATTTAGGAAAATGCACCAAATAAATAGGAAGTGTTTGAACTAGATTTTGACACAGCACCCATGTGCAAGATAGTCATACCATTGTACAATAATGCATTCTCCTGACTCTCTTTCTCTCAGTTCTTAAATAGACTCTCATGTACAGCGTCTGAACTCTGATCAGCAGTATTAAAAGGTACATTGGACAGAGTGCAGAGTCCAGGTTGTGTAAAAGCTAGCTCGTAATTTTTTGTGAGTTACAAATCCACTGCAGCCTATGGGTTAAAACTTCCCTATCAGCTGAGGTCACTCATGGACTGACCACTTTCAACAATCAATATGAGGACTGTTTATGCATGACGTGGTTGATAAGTGATGTGACGGATTAAGTAGATAAACAAAGTCCAAACTAACATATCATCTGTGTCCAATTCATTGCCTGGACCTGGTCCTGTGATCACAAGATATAGAAAACAGCCTGTCAGAATTTTAAGTCAAGATGAAACAGCAGTTTCAGATTACAGAATATTTATACTAAGTGTAATAAAATAAAAGTTACCACTGGTGTACAATTTAAATGTGAAATGAACTAGATGCATTTCCTATTGAAAATTAACTCGTTTTTATTTTTTTTCCAGTCACACATGTTAAAATGATACACAATGTGCAGAGACAGGAAAAAGTCCAAATTATTGCTGAGCTCTATCTAAATAACATACAAACTGCAGATTTTTAAGTAAGATGTCATTTTAATCTAATGACAAATAGTTTTAAATAAATTTGGGCTCTTGTAAGTGACTTAAACTGATGTCATACTGCAAAATGTTTGGGAAGAACATTGAGTCTGTGAAATAGTTTAAAAGTAAGATCTGTAATGATCTGTAAGATCTCCACTTTACATTGTGCATTGCATTGTGAGGTACACATTTGGATAATTAAAATGTCGATATCATATGTAATATGATCAATTCCATCCACAATCTGAAGATTGGACATACAAAACTGCTGACTAATTGTCTTAATGAAACAAACACTGTGATTTGTCGTGGTGAAAGCGTAGTAACTTCCAGAAGTGCAGTAATCTACACTTTCACCTGTACAAAAGACACAAAGGAACCTGAATTGCAACATCGCAGCAGAGGTCTCATTGCATTTCATCACCTGCCGTGAAAAACACACAGGGCTGCGTGATGCGTGCGTGCATGCAGACCTTCATTTGATTTGGCTTGTATCAGACAGTATCATGTGTTTCAAGCTCACCCCCCCCCCAGGTTCTGATATGAATTTACAATCCAGAAAAGATCGCAGCTATGCCCGCCGCGTGAACACCACCCTGTTCGTCCGACAGGGCCAATTGCTTCACCGGGGCGACGCACGCCCCGCCACATCACGAGCACCTCCTCCCACAGCGCCAAGCAGGCAATAAATAGAGCTTTGTACACAGTTTTCTGTCTCCTCAATCAATCTAATCACTGCTGGGAGGCTGCAGAGGCCGTTTGCCGCTTTTGTTGTTGTCGTTCTTCAATATAACACTCAAGTAAGATGTGCTTTCAAGTTTTTTTTTGTGCATTATTTAAATGCTGCTGAATTGTATGGTGTTTTCAGGAAAAGTGAATTAAATCATTTTCACCGATTCCTGCAAGATTAGTCTTCGTGTTTGGGTTTTCTCAGATTTCTAAGTGTAGTGAAGGAGCTAATGTTGCATAAATGGGTTTAAACTTTACATTTTCAGTAGTCTAAAGTTTGTAGAACTGCACAAAAACGTCTATGCGCTCCAGTTGAATGGAATTTGGTTGCTTAACTTATTTTTATGCCACATAAACTGGTGGTGGCTTTACCTTGAAATAGTTGTCTATGAACCTTCGTGCTGTTTTGACTGTTGAAGGTTGTCGTTATGCGTTTGCTTTGTGCAAACACATCCGCGTTCAACCTGCTGTTTATGATCACTAACTGTAGATGCTACAGGTTATGCTCATGAAAATTCCTCTCGTTCGTATTGTGTGGTTTATACTTTGCTCTGCAGAAAGCGTTGTGAAAAATGTCATATTTGCAACAACATTAAAATAACTGAACTTATTTTGCACACGAGAGACAGAACTTATCTCAATGGAGGCTAAAGTTCAATCTTGGCAGCCAAATATTTACAGATGTGACGCAAGAGAAGAAAGCTGCCAGAGGGATAGGTTCACTGTGTTTGATTTTGGGGGGGAAATATTACACCTGCCTCATAATTATTATTGTTTCAGTTTACAGTCCGATAACTTGTTTCTTTTGTTTTAGGATGACTCATCAGTTCCCATCCCTGTCCCCGGAGCAGAAGAAGGAGCTCTCTGACATTGCTCAGAGGATTGTTGCTCCAGGAAAGGGAATCCTGGCTGCAGATGAATCAACAGGTGAGCCTCATTTCAGTCATTTTATTTTTCCCCATGGGGAGATGCGTCTGCAGAGTTCGCAACTGAAATGATTCCCATCTTGTTTCAAGGGACAATGGCAAAGCGTTTCCAGAAAATCAACGTGGAGAACAGCGAGGAGAATCGTCGCAGCTTCCGTGAAATCCTGTTCTCTTCCGATGTCTCCATCTCAAAGAGTGTAGGCGGGGTCATCTTCTTCCACGAGACACTCTACCAGAAATCAGACAGCGGCAAGCACTTCCCCCAGGTCATCAAGGATAAAGGCATTGTTGTTGGCATCAAGGTGAGGAGGTGACGAGCTGAGATCGAGCCCAGTCTACTGTAAGAATGTGTTGGTTTTCCTCATGTTGAGTTTGTGGATATGTTTTCTTGCTTCAGGTGGACAAAGGCACAGCTGCTCTAAATGGAACAGATGGAGAGACCACCACACAAGGTAAAAATGGATTAGAGGTGCAGAACTACTTTTTTCTAAACACCGCACTGATTTGTGAGCTGGTGTGCAAAACAATCCATAGGCTATGTACAAATATGTAATCCAGTCCATCATGGGATACCAACATCTGGTGATGTTTTCTCTGTAGGCCTTGATGGCCTCTCTGAGCATTGTGCCCAGTATAAGAAGGATGGCTGTGACTTTGCCAAGTGGAGATGCGTGCTCAAAATCTCTAATGGCTGCCCATCAGCTCTTGCCATTGCAGAGAATGCCAATGTCCTTGCCAGATATGCCAGTATCTGCCAACAGGTGTGTGCGGGGAATCATTTTGTTCACACTAATGATAAGGGAATTAATCTTTGACAATGTATTTAGCTGTGAGATGCTCATTTTAACATCTATGTAATCAACCAGAATGGACTGGTGCCCATTGTGGAGCCAGAAATCCTACCTGATGGAGACCATGACCTGCAGAGATGCCAGTACGTCACAGAAAAGGTTAGTTCATCATCTCTGGCTTAGTTAGCCTACTACAAGACCACCAGCAGTACAATGTTGTTGTTTTTTTTACCATGTGTAGAGGTGTAGTAATGAAGCTGCCCCATCTTTAGGTTCTGGCTGCTGTGTACAAGGCTTTATCTGATCACCATGTGTACCTGGAGGGCACTCTGCTGAAGCCCAACATGGTCACTGCTGGACACTCCTGCCCTACAAAGTACACCCCTCAGCAGGTTGCCATGGCTACAGTGACTGCTCTGAGACGCACCGTCCCTGCTGCAGTTCCTGGTGAGTATCATAAGGCCAAGTTTTCCTTCAAAGCCAGTTTTCTCAGTAAATGCAGTACAAGTAATATAAACTGGTTCATTTGCCTCTTCAGGAATCTGCTTCCTCTCTGGAGGTCAGAGTGAGGAAGAGGCCTCCCTCAACCTGAACGCCATCAATCAGGTGCCCCTCCATCGCCCCTGGAAACTGACCTTCTCTTATGGCCGTGCACTCCAGGCCTCTGCTCTGGCAGCCTGGCAGGGCAAAGCTGCCAACAAGAAAGCTGCACAGGAAGCTTTCTGCACCAGGGCCAAGGTAAGCCTCACAGATGAATGGCTATCACTACTGATGAGCAGCCTTTAATTAGTAATCCACTCAATTAGTAGTTGATTACTGCATAGAACTGGTTATCTTGTATTACTCAACTTTATAGTGACTGGTAAATGATTGAATTTACAAAGCTTTCTGTTCAGTCTTTCTTCAGTTTGGCACATGTATCATGGCTGATGATTAACACTAAGATCTAACTTTGCCCTACTTACTGTTGCTCTGTTCAGATCAATGGCCTGGCCTCCAAAGGAGAGTACAAGTCCACTGGCTCAGCTGATCAGGCCTCCATGCAGTCTCTGTTCACTGCCAGCTACGTCTATTAAATACTGAGCATTAAAACAACAAATGCACATGGACTAAATATGTCATAATGCCCCTGCTGGATGTTCATTGTTCTGCAAACACCAGGAGACAACTTCTATTACAATGTTGAACTACTGTTTGTCTACTTAATGAAACAACTGGAAATAAATGTATTGACCAAAATATTGGTGGTATAATTGCAGTTTTGTGAGAGTATGTCACAACTGGAGAACCATAAAATTTCAAACATCATTGTTTGCTTTTAGCTTTGCTGGCCAGGAGTCTAAGTTTAATGTTGGTGTATGGCGGGTGAAAACATCTTGGGCACATCACACAACCTAATTTAAATGCATGATAGCTCATCTATACTGGTCTCAATTTTATGCCCAGTTTGCTGTATGAGGTGATCTGTCTTTTCAACAACACATTTTGTATGTGTTGTTGAAAAAAGTGTATGCCACCTGAGGCAAAATGCATATGAGCTGAGTGGATGGAGTAAAGTCAGATTCATTTGTTGAAACGGAGAAAGGCCATCTAATAATGGAACTAGGACAAAGTCAATGTGATCACACAAGTCATGGAGAAATGTTGAAGGAATTTAAAGACCCTTTCAAACCACAGGACTGGATCCTGAATAGCACTATCAAATCTACTCTTTTAAAGACACAGGGAGAAAAATGAACCCTAGCAACATTTTCTGATTGTGATCTGCTTGATAACACAAAATGTTATATAATATCTTGCCTTAAAAGTAGCAGAGGTGTCTGATTTTATGATATGAAACTAACTAAACCAGTTTTCAAAGTGGTCCTACAGGTACAAACAAGAATGTCAAACTATAGTGTGCTATGTCTGTGTAGGCTGACTTGTCCATGTATGGATGTATGAGTTCAGTCTACCATATAGATTATGTATGGATAATATGAGCATAATTTTATTTTTATTTATTCAAAAGGACAACATACATCACATCCATTGGAGAAAATACAGATAAAAGCAAGATCCTTGAAAAGTGGTCCATGCCCAAATCTGTTTTCCACATATTTACAGGCAAAACATAGCAACTGATTTCACATCAATCGTGTACAGTAAATGAACACACAGAACTCTATAAAAATATACATCAAATCAAAAGCTAAGATCAGAGTACCGTAACTGTATTAAAAATGGTGTTCTCTCGATTATTTCTAAAGTAATCATGAGAGCATGTGCTGCCCTGTAAGCAACATGTAACAGCCCATAATCTGCTCATTACTCCAAAGTCAAACTGTGAAATGCTAAATCCAAACAGGATCACAGTGATTATCAAAAGCTGCAAGTTTAAAAGACAATTTAAATTCAGCCCAAGCGCTGTACACTCTGTAATATTACTGCACCTAATAGATTTTTAATCAAAAACGGTGATAACTCAAGGGTTATATTTACAAAGTGTCTTCAAAGAACATCTGTAAAAAAGGTGTCTGACTTTCATAGTTGGATTTTCTGTAGAATGGAGGATTGTGGCACAGAAACATGTATGTTTCCAAATGTACTTCTGACACATATTTATGAAAATACAGAGGCAGCTTGTTCTGTCTGACTCTACCAGGGTTAATTGACATCAGTACCTTATTGTTTGTACAATTTATACTTTGAATGATATAACATTATACTAGGTGTGTTAGTTAGTGGCTTTGTTGATAGATGCCAGTCTCAGTATTTAGGACCTTGAGCCTTTCAAAGTCAAATAATGTAATGTATCACTGTAGGTAAATATCAGGAAAACAACAGTTAGTTATTGCAGAATGATAATTGAAAAGGCAGATTTTAGTTTGACGTTGTGTCACTCCGTGGTGGTGGTGGTAGTGGGATGCACTGGACGATAACCTGTTGAAGATATGGGGGTGGAACGGGTTAGGAAAAAGGACAACAAGAAGTCAATAAAATAATAACTGACTCACAACTAGTGAGGAGCATTACTTATAACATTATGAAACTGACATCAGCATCTTCTGGCTGCTGAGTATTTTGGTATTTTACAATCTTGATGTGTTGATGGCTCATTAATTTATTTTTTTTATTGGTGTTGGTAAATACTCTAGATTCAGCTGTTTTAAGGCCCATGTGATGGTTCATATATCAGATATGGTTCAATTCTAAATTTGATTAACAATTTATTTTGGTGTATTTATTTTTCTATTTAATTCAGATTTTGTGGTATATTTTGGGTTATGTGGCATATATTGTTTGTTTGTTTATACTCCTTCATTATAGCTGCCTATCTTGACCAAGATAGTCTTATAGACATTTTTAATCTCAGAGTTTTTTTCTGATTAATGTGATATGAAAGAACATGTAATTCATACTGGATCAAGTTTCAAGAAAGAGAATATAATTCTGAAATTGTCTACTATGTCTGGGGGATGGAACATAAATCAGAGGAATTAATGGCATATGGAAGAATAAAAATATGACACCAAATGATATATTTATATATACATAATTCTAATGTCTTTTTTATGAAAGACTGAATAATATGACCTCATATTCAACATTTGGGAACAGCATTCTTTTAAAATCTGATCATAATCCACAGAAAAATGCAACCACTAATGGGGCGTCATATAAAGGCACTGCCTAATTTTAAAGCATTACAAACTAAAACGTTAGGGATCACTGCGCTAGAGGTCACAGAGATCACCACCTCTTCCTTTTGTTTACCTTTTCACGTCTTTACTTATCTAATATATTTGTGTATACTGTCTGCAACATCTGGTCTGTGCTGATCTAAAAGAAATGTCTCCCTCCAAAGAATAAAACTGGATTACATACTTTGAGAAATCAAATACCTCTTTTTGGTTAAAAAAAACAGTAAAAGTAAAACACTTATTACCTGAGTGTTTGTGGATTTTAGTGCTAAACGTGCAACAGAACACAAGAAGATGAGAAGCACTGACACACACACAGAGGAAGCAAACAACAAGCCTTCAATGGTATACAGTTGATTCTGAAGAAGCAGAAAGTGAAAGAGGGAGTTATTCATACACTGTGAAAATGTGCAGGTCATTAATTTGGTCAAAAAATATATGATGTAACTCACCACTCGGTAAAGGGGCCAAGGGTTATCATTGTTCCATAGTGCCATGTGTTGACGGTATGAAAAATGTGTAAAGCAGAAAATCCTGTAGCCAAAGGAGACTATGATACCAAAGAAGGAAACCAGATACATGGCCAAACACACAGTCACCTGGGAAAGATGATAAAGTGATAAGTAGGCTGTTGAGAAAGAAATGCTGTGTATGACTAGGTAAAATTCAACACATAAAATCAAAATATACTGACCAGCTTCTTGGATGGATGCCTCTCAGTGTAGATAGACAGGTTTCCACAGAGAAGAAACTTAGAGCCAAACAACCAAGAAAAAAATGAGTGAATATTTTTTGTCTCTCAATCACCAAACGTCTTGGTAGCTGTCTCCAAAGCCCTGCTATACTGGAGTGCAAAGCTTAAAGTGATTTGATAAACACAACAGAAACGTTAAACTTTTAAAGTTATATTTCTGTATAGAGAAAATATGGCTACTGCCAGAAGTCGGCTGGCTCAGATTACTGTAGAAAATGAAGTTTCCTCAAGTGTCAATCAACTGCTGGTTGTTGCACCATATTTACCATATATACACAATATGAGGTACTGATCTTCCCACCTAATTCTATGCAACAACACAAACATATTTTTCAAAATGTCAAACTATTCTCAAAACGTCTGACACTAAACCTACAGGACAAACACATCTTCTATGTCTAAACAAAAAGTACAATATATTAGTGAACATATAGTGAAGAATAGAAAAGAAATATTTTAACATTTTCCACGTCATTGCTAAATACACAAGTGTTATGTACCAGTGCTCCCTGCCAGAAGGGGACATAGAGTCCATAGGAGGTTTTTTCAAGTTCACTGGCCAGATTAAATCCCATCAAGAGCTCTGCACAACCAAACATCACGATGGCAATCTGGGAAGGAGACAAATAATGCATGAAAAGAACAGGTACCTGCAAAAGAATGACTTCTTTTCAGTTTCTCTTTGTCTATATATGTATTTCTATGCACTTCTTCACTACTTGTAATTCATGCACATCCACAACAAGCACAGATTCATGTCTCATTTTAGTGTCCCTGAATTGTTTAATATGTTACCCCAAGACTTTTGGGCTCTCTTTGGACAAAGCGATGCAGAGGCTTGCTGGACATCAGCACCGTGTTGCCTGCCTCCTGATTTCCATGACTTCCTGTTGTTATGCCTCTAGTTTCTGGCTCAGTGCCCTCCATTGCCAGTAAACTGTGCTCTGTGGGGGGAGAGATCAAGAATTAATCAGAGCTGAAGAATCCCTCAAGTAAACTATAGTTTAAAAGAGACAGAATAGTTGTGGTTATGCAGTGTATCAAAATTTTAACAATGCAGACATATACAAAAAAAACATGAAATGACCCACCTTGTTTCAGTAAAAAGCGCAAAATATAATGGCTGAGAATGTTGTGGGAGGACAGAGGAAGTGAGGAAATTTGAGGCTTTTTCTTTTTTCATGAAGAGGAGGAGCTGAACACTCAGCAAATTAAAGAGGCTGAGGCTGTTCCTCAGTCCACTCAGTCACCCAGTCCAAATTAAACCACGCTGAGATCTCTGTGGAAGAGTGGAAGTCCTAGTTTATATTACAAAGTTAATCTAATTTTCCCAATTAGATTTGAACTAGGAACATACTGTATAAATGCAATTGGGTTTGGACACAAGTAAAACTACAACTGAACATTTTATGGATAAATGGATTTTCATGATAAACAGTTATTTTCCAGTCAGCTTAAGGTAAGACATTAACAGAAGAACTCGGGTATGTGTTTTTTGTAAAGGAAGAAGCAATGTCATTATATATACAAATTATTATCACTGTTCTTGAAAAAACACACCAGTGACAATAACGAAAATACAAAATACACAATGAACTTGACTGAATGTTTTTATTCCTGACCAAATTGTGTAGAATGTATAATGAATAGAGGCACTAAACGAAACCAAACAATAAAACTTAAATATTGTTATCAACAGAATATTTTATTCTCAAAAAAGGGTCATGCTTGGTGTTGATATTTATTCATTTATAATTTATTTGACAAGTGTAAATTTATAATGGCATTGTAGTTTTACATGATTAAACATGATGTTTCTAAAACCATATTTCATAAATCATGTCCCCCCCCGAAACAAAAAACAAACAAAAAACAATACTTTTCATCACCCTCACTCAGTTTTCCGCTACAGTCCATACATTAGGTGCTTTAGAGTCAGGTGAGAAATATCCATGTAAAAAAACCTGTTGATGGTGGCACAATACGTCAGAAAAAACATAATCTGAATATAAATAAAATTTTATGTGAATGTTTTTGTGTTAATCAAAATATACTTCATTTTTACAGTTATTAAAATACCATCTGTAACAACACTGATAAACTATGGTAAACACATTATCAATCATCCTGTATGCTCAAGTCCAGTATCTGTGTATCCCATGTGTACAGATGTGAATATGATGCCTTTGTGTTGGTTTAGGATGCTGTTCAGCTGCAACACAACAGATTCAATAAAGAAAATAAAAGTGTATTAAAGTCTTTACTGTGAAGTGTGCTCAGTAGGACAGTAGGTGGTGCTCCAGGAGGTATGTTGCCCTCTGCCTCACCTCTCCTTTACTGTTGTACTGAATGGTTTCTAATAGTGAAACTCCACCTTGCCGCACAAACTCCTCTGCAACCTAAAAGGTAAGAGCAACTCATCATCTAAGAGACAACACTAGTAAAGGTTTTTACAAACACAGCAGCTTAGCAAGAGCTTATCATTATCTGGTTTGGTTTTACTCAGACCTTGTTTACCTGTGGACTGCTAACTACAAGCATGAAAAGGACTTCTAGACTCAGGGTCACCATTTCCTGGTCGGCCATTTTCAGTGTGGCACACAGTGCTGACAGTAATCCAAGCTGGGCCAGCTGGATGCAGAACTCCTTTTTCTTGTGGGCAATATTTGCTAGAACCCTGAGGACCTGAGTACAACAAGAAGACACAGGCCAGTGAGATGGGAATGTAACACTGTAGGAATGTGTGACAGGACCCAAAGGAACAAGCCCTAGATTCATCCAAAGATAAGAACAGCAGGACAAATACAATACTGATTATTGTGTTCTACAATGACTATAGACTGATAAATAATAATCAGTGTTTGGCTTTATCTTGCACTGACCATTGTATTGATGCCTTGAGAGAAAGGCAGAAGCTGGATCAGTCCAGAGACCAAGTTGAAAGTTAACAGAGCAGAGCAGAAAGTGCTGGAGTGAGCTGGAACAGAGAGAGACGTGAAAGGTACTGGAACAAATCATATTACACAGAAAAACTCCCAATAAATACACAAACCCTCAGGTATTTACAAAGGTAAACTCTCTGCACAAAATCATACACCACAGGCAGATATTCCTTTGTAAGACAGTTTCCATGAACAGTAAAATGAACATAAATGTATTCATTTTAGATGTCAATGACCTATAAAGACAAAGATCTGAGAATATGTTCGTACAGTTACTGAAAACAATAATAAGATAAAAGACTGGAATCACAATTTGGACCAAAAGTTTTGAATTACTCCAACACATGTTTGTATTTCTAGATCTGTGTAGCACAAAAGGCTCAAAACTCATCCACATACATTTTATTTAAAATTTAAGAGAATCAGTGCAGGGGTTTGACCTTTTAATTTAGCAGAGAGCAGTGGTGACTATAGCACACCGGTCTAACCTGTGAGGTTGTTGAGGACCCAGGCACTCTCTCTGGCCAAGGCAGGCTGAGTCTGTATGTAGGCCTGAAGAAGCAGACACAGAGAAACAACGAGCTGGACGCCACCCACTTGAGTGCTGAGGTCTTCCACTGGGCAGGAGGACAGGAGGTTTCCCACACACCGCAGCAGAGGACAGATGAGCTAAAAAGAGTCATGTTAAAAAAAATCATGAACATGTTAGTTTAACCAACCAATACTGGTTATCTTTTCATACTTCATACTAAGTCATTCTTTAAACTTCTTCTGAACATGTTTATCATATCTTATTTTTATGGTAATGTAAAAATATGTCTCTTTCAACTTATCCTAATCATGTCATACACAGTAGCTGCAATCAGATATCAATATAATATGAATTTTACAACCTGTGTAGTGCAATAAACTAGAAAAATAGAAACATACAACAACATACAAACACACAACATAAAAATATAACATTTTTCTTTGGAGGATTTCTGTTAGCATAGCTACTGAATATGATGCTTTTCAGAGGTAAAGTCTGAAATCTCTGCTGACAAAGCTTTTTACAGCTTCAAAGAATGCCATATAACTGTTTTTCTATGCAATGAGTAGATACATAAAGACTTAAATTGTTCAATTAATAAATGTAAAACCTTGGCGTATGACTTGAAAAATAGTGAACAGTAATGAAAAGTACTAGTGCACTTGACTTCTTTAGAGTAAGTAAAAACAAAAACAAAGTAATACAAAGCAATTCACCTAATGAAATATGTATTTCATCTATTCATTTTCCTACCAGCTCCATCCCTTCATCTTTGTTTCCTTCAGCCACAGCATCACCTAGTGACACTAACAGAGAACTGCACTGCGACAGAGCCCCATGAGCCAACAGTTCTCTGTTATCTTCAGAGCTTCAAATAAGATAAAGTTAGATCACTCATATTATGTACAGTAAAATCGCATTGTTTGTGAAGCAATTAAAAATAATGACAAGAAAGTAAATACACAGCCTTGCTGAGAATAAATTACAGCTCTTACCTGCATGTTAGGTAGTGCAAACACCATGCAGACTCGATGGCAGGTGCCAGGCCAAAGTTTGGGTCAGGAGTCAGGACTGATAACAAGTGTGAAAGTAAGCTGGAGGCCAGGACAATCCTGTGGACAGACAGGTACACTTGTTACACAACAAACGACAGTGTCTGCTGCAAGTAACATCTTGCAACTGCATTTTCTGAGAGATGTACTGGTGTGCTGTTAGAGTGCTTACGGGATTATTTTCTCTGCTGCATTGTTGGCCTGGAGAAGCTGAGAGAGGGTGAACCCCACAGCTTCCATCACTGCTAGATTATGTCTCTGGTTCTGGACACATACACACACACACACACAATCAAGAGAGACATTTATACACTTAACCACATGTACCAGCAGTTCAACACAACAGTGTACAGGAAATTTTTATTACTATTATTATGTAGATTTACTGAAATATACACAAGGAACAGTGGACATATTGGTGTGACTCCTCTATTACAGGTTTGATGCTGTTACAATGGACATTACAAATGGATCTTGTTTATTTACCTTCATACAGTTGGCCAAAGCTGGTATGATTCCCTGGGCCAGAAGTTTCTGTTTTACAGCATCACTGTCTGGACATAAATTACCCAGTGTGTAGAGACACAGCTCCTGTGTACACATGAATACAAACACACACAGAAAGTTTAAAATGTCCTGCCTAATTAGGTGATAATATTTCACATGGCCTGGTGTAAATGGGTACTCACAGTGAACTTGGTGCTCTGGCCAGACAAGTAGGTGAGCAGGTAGGGAGTGGCAGGTAGACAGGCTGGGGCCACATCAGTATGGGGAGAGTGTGACAGCTCATGAAGACACCGAACAGCTTGCAGACGGCACTGAGCATTAGAGCCAGTGAGGAGACCGACCAGCAGGTGCATACTGTTTTCCATCCTGAAAAGAAAGACAGAGTTATAGACAGACATGACACATAAAATGAACAAACATACAAATGGCCATAACTTAGTTTAAACTCATCTGATGTGGCAATGAAAGTAACACTGTACTTAATGAAGGTGAGCTGTGCTGATGGGTCACGGAGAGCTTTACTCAGAGCTTTCAGCTGGGACTCCCGCTCCGGCCCGCTGTGCTGAATTTTGTGGAACAAGCTGACAACATCCTGGAGAAATGCGGGACATATTCAGATGACAAGTTCTGCTAGACCAACCAACACATTAACTTTATCTCACTGTCTCACCTGTGCTCCTGAGGCAGTGTCCATGGTGACCTCTGTCTGGTCCTCATCTTCAATCAGCAGGAGCCTCTTGCTCACCAGCTGTCTGTCTCTGCGGGCCTGTCTCAGTACTAAAGGAGTTAACATGGACAAATGTCTTATACTTTTCTGCTTCAAACAGACAGTAGCCAATCCGACTTTGGTGTTTAGTGTAGAGATTCAAGATTCTTTATTTGTCACACGCATAGTTATACAAGTACAAAACGCAGTGAAATGCACCCTGAACCGCTACCTTTTTTATGTCTGTGCAAAAGTTATGAACTAAGTTCAAATTTAAAATTAAAACAGAAAGTTTAAAACCACAGATCTAAATAAAGTAA
>JAUMHL010000002.1:10729457-10746197 GCA_032362345.1 Sandelia bainsii | reverse complement strand
TGATATATTTTGGGTAGCAGGTGAAATCAACATATCAAAGAAGATGCAGAAGTGGTCAGAAAGGCCAATATCTTTAACTGCAATACTTAGAATCACAGTGCCTTTTGTTAAAACTAGGTCCAATGTGTGAGTGTCTTTGAGATTATCAATGTGGATGTTAAAATCACCAGCTACAACAATATGCTCAAAGTCTGGTGTGATGATAGAAAGTAGTTCCGTAAAGTTGTCTATAAAATCTCTAGATGACCTTGGAGGTCTGTATATTATTAAGAATAAACACTTTGGTGTGCCTTGTAACACAAAGGAGAGATATTCAAAGGAGTTAAAATCGCAGCATAAGAATTGTTTATACAAGAATGAGTCTGTAAATAAAGCAGCGACACCTCCACCTCTTCCATTGGATCGAGTGACATTTAAAAACTTAAAATTTGGAGGGGCTGATTCAATAAGAACTGGTGTACTGTTGCTGTTGTTTAACCAGGTCTCAGTTAAAAACATAAAATCAAGATTATTAGTTGTTATAAGATCATTGATTAAAAATGACTTGTTGCCGAGAGATCTGGTATTGAATAAAGCTGCCTTTAAAGTATTAGGGGAATTTGGCGATGGGCATAGAAGAGGCTGAGGAGCACATGGAGGTTTTAACAAGTTTTTAGGGTTATGTGATTGAGCAGAATGGACCAGTTTCTTTCTATGGGTTATCCTCAGTGGGATGGGAAAAACTGCTGTTTGCTTATTGGGTGCAAGTTTATCCTGGGAGTATTCCTGAGTGCCGTAATTCTTATAATCTGAACTTGACAGCTGTTGAGATAGTGAACAGGTGACCTTCACATCTTCGTAGCTGTTTAATCAGTTAACCAGGCTGATAGGGTTGCAGTGTTCTTGTGTATGTGAAGAAAAATGGCCTTGTAGTGGCGCTGTCTTTAAGCAATGTGATTCCGGTCATGTCGGTGGAAGGTGTCCTTCCGGAGGAGGTGTGCAAGACGTAAACAGTCACGCATGTGGAGCAGTCTGTACAGTGTGCTGCAAATTAGCAGCCAGTGCATGGCTTCCTATGAGATTTGGGTGAAGACCGTCAGTCTTAAAAAAAGATCTACGATTCCAGAATAAGTAAAAATTGTCAATAAAACCAATATGGTGCGTACTACAGACAGATTTGAGTCATGTATGAAGACTTAAAATCCTGCTAAAACGCCCAACCCCTCGGGACAGTGTGGGAATAGGACCAGAGATAAAAACAAACTTCCCACAAGTGCGTATATAAAGTTAGAAAGCTCATTAAAATGCTGTTTCGTCAGCTCTGACTGTTGTAGACTGGTGTCGTTTGTGCCTACATGTATAATGAGTCGAGTGATAGAGGAAGGAAGTGTGTTCAATAGTTCTGGAAGTTTGTCCATAATCATGGGGACAGTAGCACCTGGGAGACAACCGGTCACAGCATTGTAGAAGCGAATATTTGTTATTATGGAGTCTCCGACAATTAATGTAGTCGGAAAGAGCAAAGGACGTGGAGAAGATGGCTGAGTATTCCCATTTCCCTGATGAGAGTGTGCATTAGATACCTTATTTGTGGAAGAAATGAGAGGACGAGGGGATAGGGATTCAGTATTGCGGGGGCGACGTGACTCACCTCCGGTACCTGCTGTTGACACCTGTGGATGTGCTGGAGATTGAAGGGGGGGGGGGGGGGTGTCGTACAATTTGGAGAAGGTCCCTGGTTGGACTCTCTGGTCCGAGAGTGGGGGACCTCCGGATCGTCTCATCACGGCTTCTTTCAACAACCTGCGGCGTGTGGAGGATGACTTGACCCGGTGGGATGACTATTTACTTGGCGGATCCAAGCCGCGCTGAGAAACCGCCGGGTCATGGCCAGCCTCCGACGGGAGACGGGAGACAGCAACATCGGTTTCGGCTATCGCTGCAGCACGATCCGGGAGAAGTGGAAGCGGGATCTCGGGGTTGTCCTGAGGACTGCAGCACAGAGATTTGTTTCGCTTGGGCACAGGCAACTGATATAAAGCTTTCGATAAGTTTGTTCTTCTCTGTCACTTCAGACTTGAGGCGATGGATATCCTCCTTCATACGTGAGTATATTTTTGTACATTTCATACACTCATCCGTGTTATCATCCACTACGTTCGTGGCCGATGTACGTCCGTCCGCCATCACCACAAGATATTGGCTAACCTAAGCACCAGTTCCGTCATTTGTGCACAGACACAGTTACTTCCTGACAGTGAAGGCCTGTATGATCAATCTCATAGGCAATTCTCAACAGGAGTAATCTGATTTTAATGGAAGAGGTAAACCACAATAGACTGGACAATCTGTGGCTATCACACTTCCGATCAGTGATGTGTTTCTAGACAGATTCTTCAGGACTTTTCTCTCATGGTTTGTTTTACTCCATCATTACTGAGAATGGCACCCTCTGGCACAGATAATAAAGTAATAGCAACTGATGTTACAGCAATCCCAGTCATTTTGATATAATTTAAATTTAGCACTTTTCTTTCTTCATTCCACAAATTTTTCTTCATTCTTCACATGCAATTTAATTCTTCTTCTTCTTCTTCTCCTCCTTTAAACACTGTCCACATACTTCACTTGCAAGTTAAGTTAACTGAAAACTCTATAGATGCCTGCATGTGTTACTATGTTTATGTGATACAGATGACCTTGTCATAGGAATGAAAATAATGTAATAAAAAAAATAATAAAAAAAATTCGAATTGAGTCATCATGATATTTATGTGTAGCCTATTTAAAAGTGGCACATTTCTTTTAGCGTGCAAAGCAAACCCTGATATGTGCAAATGTAATGACTGCATGCAGACATGAAAATGTGAGAAACTGAAGGATAAACCACTGGCTCATGCTTAAACACTTAAGGAAATAGCACCAGGATTATCCTGTAAGCATTCAAATAAATCTCCTCTTCTTGTCCCTCCTGGCTACCATTTCACCGTATCTCTTGTGGCTCTAGGTTTCTTTACTCAGCTTTCTTCTAAAATCTCTTCATGATGGAAAAACATCCCTTAACCACAGAGCCAGACGCTACATAAACTATCCAATCAAATTGAACAAAGAGAAACTTTTCCAAAGCTGCCAGGAAGGTCAATCTTCTGTCCATCAGACCTATTTGGATAAAATATTTTTTTCCAGTCTGGCTGGTTTGGGAGTAAACTAAAGGTATCTGGGCACAACAGGCTGCCAGGTAATATATCTGAGAGAGCTGGTGGTAAGGCCTTGGGTCAAACTAATGCAGTATTGGGTAAGCAGAGGGTCAGCAGGACTGAAAGAGCCCCATTCATCAGGCAAAACCGGGAAAGGAAAGCAGTGTGTATTCCAAACTCAATGTCAGTTCTCAGTGGGTCTTACCAAGCTTGATTTCTTCATCACATAGTCCGTCCACCCCAAACACACACATACCATTGGTTTGGATCTGGATATGAGGCTGACTCAGCTCCCTATTTTCAGGGTGTCAGTGGAATAGACCACCAAGTGGTTTAAGTAGCAAAAACTATTTGTAAATGTAAATTGGACATGTAATATTTCTTCAGTTCATCTTCTCACTAAACATCACAATATCTTGAATTAGAGAGAATAAGGTAAAATTACTGGAGAAAGAGAAATGAAACAGCAACAGACAGGTTAGAGAGAAAAAAAAAGAAGCATTTCCTTTGCCTTTGATGCCATGTTGCAGTAAAATTGGCTGAGATATTTGTACAGGTTACCCTTGTAAATGGCAGTCTGTTTCACAGGAAATAAATCTGCTTCACATACCACACATTTAGCAGCTCACATCTGTGCTCACTCACAGGTAATTACCTACAGCTACAGCCAGTGAGATTTATTATGGGGACCTTTAATGTGTCACAACCTGTCAGTGCTGCCACTTCAGTAGAGCAGTAAAAGCAATTTAGGTAAAATGCTGTAAACTGTATTAATATGTCATTACAAGTACAACACAATCTAAGTTATATAGGGAAATAACTAAAGCTGATAATAATAAATAAACATAATGACAAACTTTATTGAGCCCCTTGGGGAAATTGTTGTTGCCAGTGTCTTGTCCAAGAACACCTGGACATGCAGGGAGAACCACTGACCATGGGGTTTGTAGATGACAGCTCTACCAAACGAGCTACTGCCACCCTGTTAACTGGCCCATCAATTGAAAAGTAACATCAAAGAAATTTCAAATGCACCTGCAGGGACCCATAGTGATTGTTCATTGAGTCTCCTTCAGATGTCCATCCAAGTGGCTTTGTTGGACGCTCGTACTGCAGTGTTGTGCTTGGCCTTTCTGCCCACGTGCTGCCGCAGGTCTGCAAGAGCCAAATCAAACATGCCCACAGTCAGGGGCCAAGGCCAGCCCTCAAGCTCTGGACTGCCACCTCAGGTGTAAGGTTCCATCTGCTAAGGCCACTGAGAGAGTGAGTGAGAACATATTAGCTAAATACAACTGAGTAACTCTTTATCTTGCAGATAAATCTTCATTTCACTGATTTTCAGATCTTTTTTAACCTATATACATGGATGAAGTGTCTCATTCAGCATGTACAAGCGCTTGTTTTTGGCACTGCTAATCTTGATCAAGTTGTGGCTGGTAACGTGGCATATGGTAAACCACATTCACATTGGTGTGGGAAAGAGACTTACCCACACCAACAAGAACAAACTGAGAAACTGAAGCACTGAGGACAACTGTTAGTAGCACAATTCATCTCACAAAGGCAATTATATTGTTCATACATATTTGGTCACAATGTACAATTAATGCCCTAAGTATTACTTAATTATACAAATTGTGTCATAGAAATGTACCATTTCCGTGAAAACAACTGTTTTTTGCAAATAATACAAAAGTACATTCTGTTTCAGATACTGCTCCCTCACATGGATGGAGTATGACACAAGAAGTTCCTGGGCAGAGACATGGAAAAAGTCCCTCACACTTTCTATAGGAGCAAGGCCCCCCAGACTGAAAGCAACACAAAACAACCACAAGCCTTGCAGCCCTGTCATTTGTGGTTGTTTTGTGTCTCGTGGTTATTCTGTATCTTTGATATCATTTTTGATCTCTTTGTAGATATTTTTCACCTCTTCATGTTTGGCTTTGCGTGTTTTGCATCACTTTCTGTTTGTATCTCTTCCTGGTCATTTCACATCTGTTTGTATTTGTTTTGCTGTCATTGTGGTCGATTTACTTCTCCTTGTGAAGTAAATCGACTTTGTCCTCGTTTTTGGAGTTGTTTGGGACCATTTTGTCTCTCTTTGATGACATCCTCAATATCTTTGCACATGTTTGGTATCTGATAATTTTGTGCCTCTTTGTGGTTATTTAGTGTTTTATTTTGGTAATTTTATTTCTCAGATATTTTGTTCAGCCACACCTAAAAGCCATAACATTATGACATTGCAAAATATAAGTTACAAAGTTTCCCAGCCAGACTAAAAAATTCATTTTTGACAATAATGTTAAATTGAAATGACTGAACCAAGAAAGAAAGATGAGTGTCCTTTGCCCTAATTGACCCCTCATTGAATGAACTGATGTTGAAAAGATGAAACAGCTGAAAAGAAACTTGTTGAACAACTTTGAAACAAAGCGACTTTTGTATGTGGTAGAGGGGCAAAAAGCTGAATACAGTTCTATTGAAGCAAGGTTTTGGCTGGGGGTTGGGGTACAGGAAGAAAGAAAACCTCCATCCAGTCTTCCTCAGATTAGAAAATTGGGGTAAGAAGGGGAGTAATGTGCAGGTTTACTGGCAGGGCTGCATTGATTAGAAAGGGGGTAGTGTTCACAGTGAAGGGGAGCAGACGTATTCAATCACAGCACCTCTTCCTTTAGCCAAAGCCAACATCTGGTGCCGACCGACACAGCGGCAGCAGCAACCTCATCATCTTACAGGCTTTGCTTCCCTTTCAACTCATTATTTCATTTCATTTCATGGTTGCTCAGAAAAAGGCGGTGAACCTGGCTGGAAAGTGATGTAAAAAATCAGAAGCCGTTGTGAGAGAGTACGTGTGTGTTTTTCATCTGTTTATGAGAGAAGAAGACGTGGAAGGGCAATAAAAGGTTTTTAAAAGCTACTAGTGTCTTGTACTAACTTCATGAGCCTCTATAGTTTAAAGTAATTGATTCCGACTGAATAAAACTGCACTGTGATTGTGTTTTTATGTGTCCGCTTTTAATTAAACGAGAAAACAAGGAGGTGTCGTTAAATTTACAATGATCCATGGCACTCTGTTCTTCTCACATCTGCTTCTGCAAGACGTTGGATACACTGTGAGGGTAATGAACAACCTACAAACACACCACAGACTGAGATTTTCCTAAGTAGCTTGAGTTTAAGGTTGCTATGACATTTTAAAATTTTCATACAGCAAAGTCAACTTTCCTCTCAAAACCTGACTTTAAAAATGTCATGATACGCATAACATTAGGAAGTGTGCAGCATTTAAACATTTCTATTTAGAACAGCAGGAGAGAGCGGTGAAGCAGGTGAAAAGATGAAAAGATCAGTGCGGCAAGAGTCTGAGAATGTGATCTGCAATCAGGCTTAAACGTTAATTTCCACTGTTTCACATCTGGGTCAACAGCAACTCAGCATGAGTGACTTTAATTAACCCTAAACATACCTAACATGACAACCACTCACTGTTTTTGAATCATACTATTTCAGCAAGCGGTCTACGCGGCAGCTTACAAGAATGCTAATATAGTTACACATTTGTTTTTATTTTTAGCTTGTTTTGACATTAAACATCAGCCCAAGATAAGTTAGGACAAATAAATAACTGAAAATAACTTCCACAAAAAAAGTGTGGTGTTTGTTCCACGTTTGGGGGTCAGTGAAAACGCTACGTGTGGTATATTGTAACTGTTTCCATAAATACTGTCATCAAACCATTTCTTGGTCAGTGGTTGAAATCCTTGTTTTGGCAATGTGACAATTCAAATAAGGATTAGTAAATGTGGAATGTGCGTCTGTGTAATGAACCTATGAACATTTTTTGCAGACTTTAGGGTATGATGAGTACCTCTGAAAATCATTTATGTTCAAAGTTCATAGTATGTGTATGTGGTTCAGTGCCTTATTTGTAATAGTGATGTTAATGACTCAGTGACACACTTGGGGCCAACTTAATTATATCTCAAAAGTGTTGCTTACTTTCCTGACACACACACACACACACACACACAGATAGCATTAGAGAGCATCTCTGTCCTTCTCAGAGTTGACGTTGCTGTTATTAAAACATACTTACTACGATCAATAACATCAACTGAGTGTGATTGCGCAAGAGCGCTCTTGGTGGGATTTTTGCAAAGGCCTTCAGGTGTTCAAGCTGCTCCCTCTAGGAAAGCTACATAAATAAACAAGAGGGTGTTAAACTTCAGGTGCACCTCAATCATTTTTTTCTTCTCTCTCCTTCCGGGCTTGACCTCAAACTCAGCAGATCTGCTCCAAAGATGGCTCCACTGCTGCTGGACAAACATCCCCGGCCACAGACTCATGCCCTTTACGGGACACTCATACTTCCTTTAACTGACCGGCAACCACAAGTCCCAATATCGACATTTGCAAGATGTGATGATTTACCTTCTTGTATATTTACCAACTCCTGACTTCAGATTTAGTTTGTGTGTGCAGGCTTTGTTTCACCTTAATGACCTTGAGCTATTCAGCAGGTTTTAAATCAAAAGATATATTCTGACGTATAACACAGGGTGTACAGAAGTTCAAATATTAGGTACAGTATGTTCTCAATACAGCATATGTGGGGCTTCAGGAATTAAAATGTTCGTAAAATGTTCTCCTGATTAAGTTTAATGCATATTTAATTAGGCCCTGATGGAAAGGCCTTCTTTTCTGCTGTCAGCAGCAGAAAAACATCAATTAACAATGTCATAACAGTTGATACATTTTTTTATGTCTTATAACAACAGACTGTTTTTACCTGTTAAAATGTTGTTAAGACATGAAGTTGCTTCATACAAATAGAATCTATGTATTTTTTACAAAGAGGAGCTGGCATTAGAAAAGTCTAAAAGCAATGACTGGTCCAGGTTCAGTGCATGAGCTAATGCACCTCTTGGCCATGTCACAGCAGAAATTTCAGGTAGTATTATCACCTCATCTGACACAGTGATTGTCTCAAAATGCATAAAGGCCAGGTTGTTCTCGAATAACATCAGTTCATACCATTTTTAATTATATAATTTTAGTGCTTTCCTTTACATGTTGTGCATTAACTGTTTCTCCACCTTGGGTACTCTCCACACCTGATTCCCAGAACTTCCTTATTTCCAGTTAAGATGAATCTGTAGCAAGATGAAGGTCTACAGACAAGATGATGTGGTGTAATAAGGAGTAGTAGCTGAAGCTGTGCAGCCCTGCTTTCTGTTGACCGGTTGGATGATTTGTGAAGTGGTTCTTTGACGCCTGGTTGGAGATGTTATCAGAGTCAGAGTCTGCTCTGTCTCTCTCCTCAGGTCTTGCAGTACTCATAAAGCAGCAGGAATAATAAGAGAGTGTTTGTGAGCGCAGTGGAGTGGAGTGGGGAACAGTGTATGTGATTGTGTCTGTAGGGCCCCACAGCCGCCCCAAGACCCCAATCCCTCTCACACACGATGTTTTTCTGAGGGTCTTTCTGTAGAGCCTCTGTCATCCATCGCTAAACCAGGTCAGATAGGAATGTTTTTTCTTGCTTTCTAGTAATTTGTGAAGTTGGCAGTGTGGTTCATTGAAATCAAATTACCTTGAAACAGCCTGAATGGACAGGAGGCTGCATGGTGTGAGGCTGCTTTCATGTTTAAAGATATCTTTACACTGACTGGAGCAAATGTGAATTTGCAACAGAACTACTGTACATTCCTTAAGTCTAGTATTTTGCAGAATGACTCAAGATGGTAATAATATAATAAATGTGAAATGTAAACTCACCATTAACACCTGGATGTAGTAGAAACATTCCTGTGTGTTATTGGGTGGTGGGGGGGCTGGTGTTATTTCAGTGAGGCAGCAAGGCAAATGGGCGGGATTATGGGACCATAGGGAAAGTGAAACGCTTGCAAAGGAGGCTGAAACAGTTTGGAGAGTCAGTGGTGAGGATGGATGTGTAGCTTTTCTGTTTCTAACTGCTTAACTGCCATTTAAACGCTAAAAGGTTTCTTGCGATATCCACTGAGAGGATATCTTTCCTCCTTCTAGTGCATAATGATTTGGTGACAAAAAACTAAACAGTAGTTAGTTTGACATATATAAGAGTCAGAGGAGCCATGGCAACGACAGCTCTGACCGGTTTCTCCATGATGAGCCTGCTCAGCCTCGGGTACCTTACTTGGGATCTGATGAGTCCTAATCAGGTGGAAAACGAACCAGACCAAACTTTTGGCGGCAGGCCTCCTGTCCCGCAGCCTCCTCACATCCTTTTCATCTTAACAGATGATCAGGGATTCAATGACATCGGCTATCACAGCTCTGATATCAGGACACCCACGCTGGATAAACTGGCTGCAGACGGAGTAAAGCTGGAGAATTATTACATCCAGCCCATCTGTACTCCATCCCGCAGTCAACTCATCACTGGCAGGTAAAGTGTTTGTCCTCAGACTTGATAAAGGATTATTTCTTTTTGTCTATTTGGACCATTTTTGTTAAATAATTAGCGTTTCCTCATTTACTCCTAATTGAATTATGCTGAGCTTTTGAAAAATATGTTAAATAAAAAATAAATGAAAGGAAATGAAGTATACCCAATACAATAAAATATTTGCATTTATTTAGTAGCTATATCATTCTAATGAATGGGAATAGAATATTGTTCATAATGTATGAAAGAATAAAAGTAAAGAATAAATACATTATTTTTTTAAATAAAAGGGGGCTAGACTTCTGGACTGTGTTTATGTGTGTCATGAAAAAGATAAGCTTCAGTTGAAGTGCCCTTTAAAGATTTTGTTAGGATAAAATAAAAAGCATGATCATTTATTTTGCTTCAAACCTGTAATCTACAAAGCTGTTTCAAAATGTCAAATACACAACATCAACTTGATTATAAGGTTATTATAGAATTATTTTACAGTTGTGTCTAAATGTTTTTACTTAGGCTGTGATAACAAAAACAGTTGTTGTTAACATTGTTTACTACACATGAAGTTGAGGGAGGAAATGGGAAGAGTGTATTATTGACAACACATCTGCCCTTTTGACAGTTTTCTCAATCATTAACTCTACAGGTACCAAATTCACACTGGTCTGCAGCACTCAATTATTCGGCCCCGCCAGCCAAACTGCCTGCCTTTTGATCATATCACTCTGCCCCAGAGGTTGCAGGAGCTTGGATACTCCACCCACATGGTCGGCAAGTGGCACCTGGGCTTCTACAAGAAGGAGTGTTTGCCGACGCGTCGTGGCTTTGACACATATTTTGGCTCATTAACGGGCAGTGTAAATTACTATACTTACAACTCCTGTGATGGCCCTGGCCTGTGCGGCTTTGACCTCCATGAGGGAGAGTCGGTTGCCTGGAATCATAGGGGCAAATACTCCACCCATCTGTACACGCAAAGAGCCCGTAAGATCCTGGCAACCCATGATCCTCAAGCGCAGCCGCTCTTTATCTTCCTCTCTTTCCAAGCAGTTCACACACCCCTTCAGTCTCCACGAGAATACATCTACCCGTACCGTGGGCTGGAGAACGTGGCACGCAGGAAATATGCTGCTATGGTCTCAACTGTAGATGAAGCAGTTCGCAACATAACATACGCTCTACGCAAGTATGGTTACTATCAGAACAGTGTCATCATCTTTTCTACTGACAATGGCGGTCAGCCTTTGTCTGGTGGCAGTAACTGGCCGCTCCGAGGACGTAAAGGCACCTACTGGGAAGGTGGTGTCCGTGGTCTCGGTTTTGTCCACAGCCCTCTACTGAGGAAGAAGAGGAGGGTGAGTAAAGCCTTAGTGCACATTACTGACTGGTACCCCACACTGGTGGGACTAGCAGGCGGCAATGAGTCGTTGACCAAGGGGGTGGATGGATATAATGTTTGGGAAGCCATCAGTGAGGGTAAAGAGTCTCCCAGATTGGAGATCCTCCACAACATTGACCCTCTCTACAACCATGCACGCAGCGGCTCCCTGCAGAAAGGATTTGGTATATGGAATACAGCTGTTCAGGCCTCCATACGGGCCGGAGATTGGAAACTACTGACAGGAGACCCTGGTTACGGAGATTGGATTCCGCCACAGATGCTTCCAGGTTTCCCTGCTGAATGGTGGCACCTAGAGCGCCACACTGAACCCCGAAAATCACTGTGGCTTTTCAATATCTCTGGAGACCCTTATGAACGTTTTGATCTTTCTGAACAGAGACCAGATGTTGTCAAAGAGCTTTTGGCCAGACTAGTGTACTACAACCGCACTGCAGTGCCAGTCAGGTACCCATCAGAGGACCCACGGGCTGATCCCAACTTGAATGGAGGTGCCTGGGTCCCCTGGGTGGGAGATGAGGAGGAGGACAACTGGCACCGTGTTTACCAGAAAAAGAACAAGGATTGGAAGACAAAGCTTAAACTGTCCAAAAGCAGCTCATTTTTCAGGAGACTTAACGCAAAGATCATGTCGAACAGGATATAGAAATGGCATGACTATGAAAAAAAGATTTGAAAAGAACATTTCTGAAAGACTAATTTACATCAAGGATAATTCTAATTGACAATGTGTTTTTTTACTGAAGTTATACAAGATCCAGTTACATTTAGTGAGTTATAGCTGCAGATGTATGTTGAGTCTCTCTACACCAACTGACTAACTGAAAAAGTCCAGTGTAAGTAACTCGTTTGTAACAGTTTGTATTCAAATATGTATGTAAAAAATTATGAAAAGAAAACATGAACTGGTTCCATTTTACAAGATGTAAGTACTGTATGTAAGCAGATGCAAGTTAAGGGTGTTTTATAAAATCAAAATCACTCTATTTGACAAGGAGAAATAACCTGCAATCATTTGTAACTATGACAAAAATTCAAGATGACTACCTCTGTGTTAATGTGGCATTAGTTGCAAGTTTTATTTCTTTCATTGAAACTCATTCTCAGTTTCTCCTTTTTATTGATTTATGCTTTAAGTTCATTTACAACTGATATTCAGTTTGATTAATCCCCTATAATATTACAATGGTGGTGTCCTCTTGTAAAATTTAAATAGTTGTAAATCATATTTCATAAGCTTTCATAGTAAAAGGAGGTAAAGCTTTTTGATGAAAGTAGCGTTTAATGCAGATATTTGTCATCACTATTTAATGGAAACCTACTTACAAGATCACGACAGGAAAAGGTAGTGAAAAGGCAGAAGCGGGGTTGTGTACTCAACTCACTCAGCAACCCAGTTTATCTGAGTTGCCAGATTTGTGGGTTTTCTGCAAAATGTCGATTATGTTAAATAATGATAGTGTAACCCTTATTTCTGGATGTTGGTAGTGTACTCTAATCTCTCTGGGCTGTGGATATTAAGAGGGCTACAGCTATCTTGAAATACTCTCCTTTAATCAACACCAACACGGCACGACAGTACATTTCAACCTTTTTGTCTGAGCTCCTTGCTTCAGTCTCTCACAAACGTTTCTCATCTGGTGTTACACTCTGTAAAGTTCCCCGTGTGCCAGGGCAGGTAGGAACCAATATCACTAAGGGAAAATAACCAACAACTTAAATGTGACACATGTAAATATAAAAAAATAATAAAGTGCTGTAACTAATAATGAATGAAATAATAAATAATACTTAAATCAGATCATTCAGATAACATTGTAAAAGTAAAATAAATATACGTTAACCTTATCAGAGAATACTGGAAAGCATAATAATATACAACATAAATCAGTAGAATATACTCAGATAAAACAATCCAAATAAATAATGTGTTCAGTAACTAAGGTTACAATAGTTTGGGGCATTGTCGACTCTGAAGTGGCAACCCTAAACTTCACACCGTGCGCTATGATGCATGTTTGACCATAGCTTCAGCCCAACAGTGGTGAGTGTGATGTGGTAAGTATTTATAGTTTCAAATTCTTAGGATGAAAAACGTATTCACTATAAAAAAGAAAAAGAAAAAAAAGAACAGTATTTTATTTTTATTTTTTTCATGTAAGGTGTCGTGAGCTAATTTGTGATCGTTGTTCTTATATAGCAATTTATTAAACGACTTTATCACTGTAAGCCAGCGTCAGATAGACCCGAGATATGTCCCGGTGGACAGTTACACAAATTGGGCTGCGGATTAATGTGAAAGCAATAAAACATTAGAAAGAGACAGAAAATATGGGAGAGAAGTAAAGAAAGAGCTTGAGAGAGGGAGAGATAGGCGTGGCTGCGACGTGGTGATCGAGCATCTGCACGGTCTCACTGTGCTTCTGTGTGACATTGATTTTCCGTCTGTCCACTGCCAAATACTGTCGGCTCGGCAACCGCGCCTCCTGCACAAGATTTTGTTGGTATCGTTAAGGTCGTTAAACACTGAGTCAGACAACTGATGCTGTATGTGAAGAAGAAGTTCGGCTGCAAAACTCAGAGTGGAAAAGTTGAAATCAAGAATTCTGCAGACGAAGAGAGGAGGAGCAGAGCAGGACAGTGGAGTCAGGACCACAGCTAGTAAGGTGAAAAACAAATATGCAATTTAATACAGAGCAGATTGGAATGCGGTAAATACTGTATCAGCTACCTTACTTTGTTAATGCTTGTCATTGGGTCCACTCAGTGTTATGGTCTGATACAGTTTTTCTTCACATAGGTTCTGGTATTGCATTAGAAAATTATATTAAACAGGTGCAGGTGTTTCTGCTTTATGCAGTCTGTTGTTCTACAAATCTATATGATTCTTCTGTTACATGGGTGTAATGCGGTGGTGTGTCTCCAGGTGGGTTTTGGTGGCCAGCTTTTACTTTTTTTTTACTTTTTACCACTTCCTACCAGCTGTGAGCTGCCTCTGGTCCATTTTTAAGAACTAAAATGTAAGTAATACTTTGCTTAGCTAACAAGGCTGTTATGTAATCAGTGAGGGAAATGTTTAATGCCACATATGTAAGCCATAAATATTAATTAAAAGGTAAATTAGCCAAAACTTTGGTAAATGATTTGTTTGTTAAGATCATGTAAGATGATGTCCTGAAAATCTTGCAATGCAGACAGGTGGACTGCAGGCTCTCAGGTGAGCTCAAGTGAGAGATCTTGCCATAAGTTAGATGCTAAACGATTTTAGATGTTTTTTAATAATTTTTTTTGTAATTTAAAAGTATATCTGGTTTTATGCAGGGTACATGTCTGTCGTTCCGAGGCTGTATTCAGAAAGACATTTGAAAACATCGTTTTGATATAGGGTTGTTGCTGCAGTTGTGTTTGGAGGTGTTTCCTTTCATGCTCATTATATACAATCTCCACAGTCCACTTGAAAATATTTATGTGTTTAAAGCATATTAGATGCTAAAACCACAGGAATGCAAGTTTGACTAAAGTGTTAAACTGCTGTTTAGTCTGCTGCATCAGAGCAACTAAATCCAGCTTGCAAACAGATACTAGCAGTGCACATTTCTCTAATGAATGTTTGTTTAGTCATCCGTTTAACAAGCCGAGGTGCAGAACAAGATGCATTCAGTGAGATAAGAAGGATGCAGGAGAGCTATAGAGGTGTTCAGCACATGTCATGTCAAGTCAATGAACAACATGCACTGAAGAACATGTAAATGAGGATGCAGCTTCTTAGCTTAGGAACAAAGTGAACAAACAACATAGTCAATGACTACAAAAGTGATTTGTGATTTCCACCTCTAGAAAGCTGATGTGTGTGTTTTCAGAGTGTGTAGCTCTTGTGTAGCATGTTGCTGTCTGGCTCAGTGACACCATCTACACTTATTATGATAGAACAGTGATGTTATCCAATATTTCTCTGACTGTATCAAAACAAGACCTCAAAGTACTGTACTGGAATGTCTGAGCAGGTTGCTGCATCACAAAACCCTATATATATATATATATATAATTTTTATATATTATGTTTTTTTCTTAAAGGATAAGAACATTTTTGATTAATGCAGGGCAGTGGCAGATCACTGCATCACATCATTACTCTCACTTCCATTTTTTCAGGTGATCAAGATGAAAATAAAGCAACACAAACATCACATCATATCAACTGTCTTTGCAATAGTGGCTGAAACATGTTGAAACTGCCATCTTGGTCACGCAAGGTTAGCTGAAGCGTTCGGTTCAAATGAGATTCAGTTGCATAAATGTGATTTCAACAGAGAGGGGGGAAATATTTCACTTGCTGTAGGCGTTTCCTAACATCAGTTCGCTACAGTATGATGCTCTAGGTTTGTGTTTGTGCAAGGAGAAGTGAAAGACTTCACTTCATTTCCTGCCCTCTGACTCCTGTAACAACGGATCGCCCATATACTGTTTCCTGTTAGTACCTGCTGAGGTTCATCACTGATTTATATCAGTAGTTTTATTAGTTTTGCTTCATAGCTTCTTTTGATTTTTTTAGAGGTAAAACCTTATTCTGCATGAAAAACGAGGATGGAGCAAGTTCTAATTCTTCTTGTGATGTTAGCAGGTGGAACTCATGGTAAGATTTCATTATTAAAGAAACAAAATTAAACACTTTGCAAAACCATGAAAATGTAAAGAAAAGAAGCTTATTTCGTGTTCTTTTTAATATATCTTTCCCAGCTATTTTTTCAGTTCCAGTTGCTGAGACTAAATGTAATGCCACCCAGGACAAATCCCTGTGCACTGTTGCTCTTGGAGGATCTTTGTATATCCAAGTGATGACCAATGCTAGTGGCCTTAATGTGCGCTGTAAGGAGCAGCACTCTGGATGTTTTTTCATTCTGAAGAAAGAAGAGGTGACAATACAGTACAAATTCCTAAATAGGACACAGTTTTTTATCAACAATGGGACACTGAAGATCACAAATGTGGAGAAAAATGATTCAGGTCAATACAGCTTAGATATCTTTAAGCTAGATGGGCTCCTCTTGAGAACCATTACTGTTCAACTGGATGTTCAAGGCAAGTATATAAAAATCATCATAATCAATCATTTTATCAACATGTGTAAATACAAAACACAATGCACCACTTTGTGCAATGTGAGTTAGAAAATCAGAAAACACAGTCATAGTGTTCTTCATGCTGTTCATTCAGAATGAACAGCGTAATGTACACTATTTATCCAAGTACCTGCTGATATGAAAGGTGTGTTTCTTCCAAAAATTACTACTTCCAATAACAACGATAATAGTTCCTCATAAAATGATAATAACAAATAACTGACTCCTGCATTTAAGAGTAGAACATATTTTTAAACATATGGCCAAACTTTTCATTTAGTTACTTATTATTTTACCGTGGAATTTATGAAAAGAGTTATGAAGAAGAAGTGGTAGGTATGGTTGGCTCACAGGAAATGATTGTGGTTTAACGGGAGTTTCAGTATTTGTCATCTTGTGTGTTACTCTCATGTGTGTATTGTGTTTTTCTTTTTCAGCATGAACTCTGCTCCTGAAAATAATTTATCAACCGCCTGTGTTGTAGAGATTTGGGTGAAGTCAAAGCATGACAGTGAAGTGAAGTGTGAACTACACTACCAAAGTTTGGACACACATAGGAATGACCATGTTTTTCATGAAAAGATACATGTCTTCAGTTGTGTTACCATCATTGCA
>JAUMHL010000002.1:10675142-10724037 GCA_032362345.1 Sandelia bainsii | reverse complement strand
CAATAATCTGAACAGGAATGATGGTGGTGAATATACCCTTCACATCTTTGATAAAAATGGAAAGGAATTAGACCAGCAGACTCTAAATTTGTCCATTCAAGGTAAAGATTGTTGTGCCTGTTGTGGAAATTATAATATTTATAGATCAAATATATTACACGTCTCATATTGTACATGTCTCATTTGTATTTTGTGCCTGCCTTGTTCTGTATTAGAAACTATGAAGAATGATCAAGTTTCTGTTATAATATCAAAAGTCACATGTGTGTTTTCTTTCAGCTCCTGTGACCTCTGTCCTGCTGGTCTCTCAGTGTTTGTCTGAGGGAGAGATGAACGTGTCCTGCTCCTCTGAGGGAGGGGACAGTCCTCAGTACAGCTGGACTCTGAATGGAAAAACACTGACAAATGCTGAACTCGTCTCTGGATATAATGAGACTAACAACATCATACTGAAGCAACACATCTCAGGACATCTGGTCTGCTCAGTAAGAAATAATGTCAGTAGTGACTCCAATAATAAGACGATATCGACCTGTGGTGAGTGACAACATGAGTCAAAAAACACACTGAATATGCTGACACTGTTGTTTATAATGACTCTGTAAATCGTGTTTTTTCTGTATCTTTCCCTCAGGCTTCATATTCATTAACTGCAGCTTGTCCAATGAGACACACATATCAAAGTGGGTGTTTGCAGCCAATAACACACTGTGTATCGAACCAACAACACCTCCGACCACAGACACTACCATGGGTAAGGAGACTGAAATCATAGCTTCAAGTAGTGTCACATCCACCACTAATATCACATCCTACAATCAAACTTCGACTTCAGTCCCATGGTATAGTAGTAAGTGAAAACTAACTACAAAAACAAACTTTTCATATGTCTCCACACAAACACCTGTGATGTTTGATATTTTAAAGATCTATGTGTTTCTTGTTTGTTTTGTCACAGGACCAGGCATATTGGCAATAGCGGCTGGTGTACTCTCAGCATTAGTACTTCTATTAGTGGTCGGGGTGGCCGTCATCTGTTCTCAGATGAGAAAGAAAAACAACAAACCTAAAGGTACAAAACAAAACTTTCCTTTTATCTGACTCATTGCAGCTGTTATCACTGATATCAAGGCATGTAATATTAAATATGATGTGTTTGTGTCACATCTGTCTTCTACTCTGCAGAAGAAGACAATGAACAGGAAATAACTTATGCGGACGTCAGGATCATGCAGCGACAGGGGAGGCAGGTACAGCAGAGGGCAGGGGTGGAGATGGAATATGGCCAAGTCAAGTTTCCAGCTCGACCTCGACAGAGTGTTGTACTAACAAGAGATGACTGTGTGTACGCCCAAGTCCGTAGAGACAGATGATTCTGAGTGTGTTACCTTAACTGCTCGTTTGGGTTTTAACTTGGCATCAAATCATCCAGTCCAGGCTAGTTTTTGTAGATTGTTTGTTTCAGAGTTTTACTTTCTGTATTGTGTATCTTTAGATGATTAGATGAAGATTTTACTTTTCAATTTAATTTATGACATATTTACTTTTATGTCATTGTTAAACACTGGGGTTGATACAAATGACAACAAAGATTTTAAAAAGTCTTTATAACTTTTTTTGTTTATTTTTTCTACAATTATTGGCAGATATGAACAATACTTTGTTTACAGAGGTCAGTCACATGTGTTTACATGTAATTTAACATGGCTAATTCAGAATAATAAAATTAGCATTTGCCTAAATTAAATGTATTTATTAAACAGATGTAAACTGAGTAATGGAAGTTAAGAGTATGTTATAAAAGCAGATTTATTATTAACAGTACAGTTAGTTACACTTACACATCAGGGAAATTAGATCCTTTTTACATGAGAACCATGAGAAGGTTTCATATAAACACATTTATATATAATAAAATACATTTTATTTGTGTCAGAGCTGGTTTTCTAGCCCAAAGATACAATTATTAAGAAATTTCTTGTCACTCAGGAAGTTCACAGCATGCAAGAATTTTGTTTCCACTTCATTTCTGCTTTTTCTCAGTCAGCTTTCAATCTTACAAAATGATTAATCAGTTATGGTTTATTTTTTAAGATAACCACAACTAATATCCTGCTGTAAGTTTTGTGGTGTTTGTGTAACATCACATTGACAGTATGTGTGTACGTGTGTACGTGTGTGTGTGTGTGTGCGTGTGCGATAATAAATTTGACTTTAGTATCATCTTGCTGCTTACATTAATTTATTAATAAACACATTTTCATAATTAAACTGTGTCAAATAATTGTCAGTTGCTTCTGAAATTTTTGAAATTTGTCATACATACACTTTATGTTTTCTTAAAGAGCAGCAGAGGAGAAACATCTTTAATTGTGTTATTTTTTCTCCTTCAATTATACAATCAGTATAAAAAATTTGTGGGACAAATTTATTGTTCTAGTAGAATTCAGTGAACACATAGTTAATTAGTTGCGTACACGAGAGGAAAAGGGACTTTTTTCAGATTCTGTGAGTTTGTTTATCTTTAAACACCATCAAGTTATGTTTTCTATATTTAGTTCAGTGTGTTTCCTATAAGTTCCACTTCAAAACGTAGCTGACTTAATAGAAATAAAGATCTGTTGAACATTATAGTAACACTATAAATTTAAATTTTTTGATGGCTGAAGAATTTCAGTTATGCAAAGTTATTTTCGGCTCAAGTGTTTAGGTCTGTTGAAAAAACAGTACACTTAATTATTTGGAACTAATTGAAAGTTAGTTGAAGCAGTTGAAGTGCTGCTGTTTTATAATCTATTATAAACAATAACACACAATAAAAGGCAACTGTCAGAAAGGTACATGATTAGAAAAAAATCAGTTTGTTGGAAATGTAGTTGAATTACTGTAACAAAATGTGATTTATAGAAATGTTTAATAGTTATACATTGTGCAAGTGATCAAGAGATAGACTGAGCGGATACAATAACAGGATGTGCAAAACCATTTCTAGCAATAAGCTATCAGCAATTCTCTTGACATCAGTAAAGATAAACACTGTAAAAATTTAACTCAAAGGTTTTAATGTTTGAACGTAAGACATATGACAATATTAGCATTATTCTTTCTCCAAAAGAGTCCTTTAATCACATAAAACAGCACAATATTATATTCTAACTAATTTAATTTCTCATTCAGATTTAAACAGATGATATTTGCTCCTAGCCTGCTCTTGCTAGGAAATCTTGAATTTATTCTGTCCCAGTTTTTCAGCAAGAAATAATAAGAGTATTATATAAAGAAAGATATTGGCTCAGTCTAAACCTTAAACCCTTTAGATTAGTGTTTTTTCTGCCTCTTTTACAGAGAGCCACCATTAACTTAACTACTGTGCAGCTTATACCGTCTGATCCAAAAGAAGCAGTACTTGCAAGTAAATATACTTTTTATAGCTGTTACTTTTCTGGGATTATTTCTTGACTGTTAGACATATGAAAATGTACAAAGCAACTTATTGAGCACATGGGACAACAACATTATGTATTGTCAAAGCTGATGGAGGTAAAAAGTAAATATAACCAGCCTTGGGTGCCTAGTTTTTACAGAATGCCATTTATAGGTTATATTAAATTAGTTTGGTCTAAATTAGTTTAGTATGTTTCAGTTCCACTTTAATTTTTCTTCATCCCAACTTGCATTATTGTATGCTTTGTCATTTCTGATTTAAATGAAATATACAAAGACACACTCATATATTTTCAGTTTTTGTATTCAGCTGTGGGTTTAATTAAAGACAGAGGTTACATGGTTTGGTTTGGTTTGGTTTGATAGTTTAGGGTTAAAGGTTGATCTCCATCGACAACCATTCAGCAGATTCACAGTGTCATAAAAATGCAGTTTATTGTTCATAACAGTTGTAATGTAGTTAAACAACCACCTGAGATACTTACTCAGTTGTTGAAACACAGGTGAACTTCTGACTGACTTAATCTACTGAGCAAATAATTGACAACAGAGGAGAGGTGTAATAAAGCTGCTCCAACAATCCAATGCTTTTGCCATTTGATCTGTTTTGGTCAGTTGTTCTGCATAATAACTATAGATAACACATTGTTCAGTATTATTTCTGCTGTACATACCATGGCAAATTCAAATAGATTAGACTGTTGCAGCTGAACTCTTGAAAGATTTAGTTGAGCTACAATTAACATTTATTTTTCATCATAAAATCCTTTTGGTTTTTACTATTGTCGTGACACATTCATGTGATGTTGCCTTGCCATGCCAAAGCCATTAAACCATAAAGCCAAGACTTTTGAATACTGCCTGTTCTTCAGTACTGAGTTTGTCAGACTTTGATTCAACATATCTTTCAGGTGACTAATTAAACGTTGAAAGAATTTGTCAGTAACTCTTTTTACATTTTCAGAAATTCTACAGTGCAGCTGTTTACTGTGGGATAGTGTAATTGTTCAAAGTTGCAGTGTTGAAAAATATAAAGGTTGTTATACAAAGTTTACTCCATTAAAATCAGGATTAAAGTTTGACTGACAAAACTATACATTGCACAAAATAGAGATAATGTCAGATTGAGGCATTAAGTGAATTTCTTTGTGGCATAAATCAAGAAACATTTTCTCTGTGGAAATGTTTCAGAACATTGTGTTGCACTGAAAGGAAACAGTGGCCTAAAGAGATAAAGCTGGTAAATATAGTCAGTTTTTATATATGCAAAACCAGCATGAACTTCAACATATGAAAATAACTCATTATTGAGATTAACAAGTGCTGAAAGAGAATTTTAAAAATGAAATTATTTCACTGATTGCATTAGTGCATGAGTTTGTGGCAGTGTCTGTAGTCCATGACAGTTATTGTTAAATTTGCATTGCTACATTTGCCACATTTCCTTCCTCTTTTTTTAATGTGTTGAAAAAAACTGGACCATTCACAACAATTTACATGTAAATTGCATATAAAATACACAATGTATTTTATACTTCATTGTTTTTACATCTTAGTAGCTAAGTTTGGCATTTCATAGATATTATACACACAGTATGTCCCAAAAAGAAAAGCAGGGACAAAGTTCAGTGTCTGTTTTTAGAAGTACAATGATTTGAGTCATGTGGTTGAGCTATGTGCAGCTGTTTTTCAGGATGTGTCTAAACACTGTCTGAACATCTTGCTCTGTAGTACTTTTTAAATGTTTCCTCTCAATGACTTGCTGTTATCAAGTTGAATTGTTTTTCAGCAATGCTATAATGGCCATATGTATTTATTTCTCAGGTTTTACATTAGAACAACTAGAAACATTAATGTTTTCTTGGCTGCTATCCTTCCACAAAGACCATTCCTGATCAAACTTCTTCAAACTATGGAAGGTTCAACTTGGCATCCAGATGAAGCTGCCAGATGCTGAACCAGAACTTTCAGAGAGATTTCACGTCAGATTTTGAAAGCTCTTCCACACTTATTTTTGAATTTGACCTTTCCAGATTCAGAGGTCACACCTAATATTTGTCATCTTAGCCTACAGGAACTTTTTTATATATTTTTGTGTTTTTTAATACACATTTCCTATATTTTCTAGATGTATTCTAATAAAGAGACTAAGAAATAAACATACATATGTTCATAATACCATCATCAAAACAACAAATCTGCCCTGCTCCCAATCACAAACCATTGGCCTTTACTTTTGGAATGATCCATTCCAATGATTTGTCCTACAGAAAGAATGTTACAGCCTTTTTACGAGTTCACCCTTACGAGTCACAAACATTCACACTCTGTGCTCTTTTCAATTTCCCATAAATTTCAACAATAGAAAAGAGATGAATTAGTATAATTTGAGACATAAACTCCAAGTAGCACAAAACAAACAGGTGAGACTGACACTCAGGCTTGAGCTGAGAAGTCCTGTTTCACTGTCCAGTCTTTTATCTTTATTGCATGACTTTCTTGGTTGTCACACAGTCATTGTCTTTCATAATGTGATGATATACATTTAGTTCACCGAGAGACTAAGATTCACTTCTGTGTTTGGTGCTTACGTCTTTGTGTCAGAACGCCTGTCTGCACGAACAAAGGTTGATGGACTGTGAAAACACAGGGGCAATGATGGAAATAAGTCTAAAACTTTATTGTTCTATCAAAGTTTTATATTTTATGTTAAAATATATTAGAATATGGTCATAACACCTAAACCTAATTATTACCTCCCTTAAAATAATCAGAAGTGTTTTACTGACACACTAGCAGAACCTAATAAGTTTTTCTTATATAAGAAACAACATACTAGATACACTTTTCCTTCTTTCTTTTCACATAAGCTGATATGGGCATTTGAACTACCACAGTGTCATATTTCAACATCACTTACTATAAAGAGGAACTTCTTAAAATGCTGTTTCATCAACGTATTCGTTTGACAGTAATAAGTTCAATTTCTGTGGCTAACAAATGTTGAACAGAAATAGGTCTAAGTCAGAGGGCACTGTATTTGCAACCCTGTCTCCTAAAAATTAATCGGGTCGCAAATACATCCTGTATCAAAACGTAATCGGTATTGCAGTTTCGTCCTATACAAACATAATTTTTAGGAGACAGGGTTGGTATTATTGTACAGAGTGTAAAACCCTTTAGGGAAGAATTGTGATTTGTGATATTGGGCTGTATACAGTAAATACAATCTGAATTGACTTGAGATGATCAGTGCAAAAGATATGCAGTGCTTGTCATTTTGTATAGGCAGGAGGTGCAGCATTAGAACATCGTGTTGATATGAATCATCTTCATTCATTCTGTGCTAAACTTATAAAAACACTATGTACACGTCAGATACTGCCTCAGTCTTCCATATGAAATTCACCTAGTATTCCTCTGATATAGTATCAGACAAAATGTTGCTGCTGGGGCTGGTACTAATATGGGCATCGGGGAGCCCATCCAGTACAGGTGGTGTCGGTGTAGTGGTCGAGGCCTGCTGGGAATTCTGCAGCTTCTTCCTGTTGATCTTTCTCTCTTTGGCACGTCTGTTCTGAAACCAAATCTTGACCTATAGCACAAACGTGAAAAACCAACATAAAAATTATATTGATTAGCTAAGGGCTCTTATTTGATGTTATTTTATGTTACTGAAAAATTAGGTGCTGACTTTTCCTGGTCCTGCCTAATTGTTCTGAGGTTTAGTAATTTTCAACTTTCCCAGAATTACTTAAGTGCTGCCACCGCTGCACTTGCCTGATGGGTTTTACAAGAATAAGTTGACAGAAAAAACTAAGATGATAATTGCACCATGAGACCAAGATTGAGAATTTTCCCATTACCACTACTTATGTGAAATGCTTTGTTTTCCACATAACATTGTGAGTGGTTTAAAAACGTGGTTTCTCTAAATGGAAATGTAGAAGAACTTTTTACTAATAAGATATGTTAGTATTATCTGCACATGACTAAATCTGTTCATTAAACCATGACAATGTCAACCAACTACTGAGACAATATGTATATATGTACTATATGTATGAGTTTCAATTGTTCCAGTGTAACAATAGTATCAACAATGAAGCATCACATATCACATATCATTGTGTGAGGAGGGATATCACATATCCCTCCTCACACAAACATAAAAACTGAAAAAAGGCTAATAAGAAATAAACAAAACTGTGTTCAGTATTAAAAAAGATCAAAAGAAAGCTGTCAGCTCATCCTATTACTTCACCCATCTTGATAAATATTTTTCTCAGCTCTATTACATATCTAATATGACGCAATGTGATTTGCAGCAAGATTTTATAACATGGTCACTCTTCATTTAGGCTCTTGGAACTATTTACTCTACATTTAATATATCACATCTGTCTAGACCTTACAGCGACTTTTGAATGAAGAAAAAGACGCTTCTAGCTCACTTTGGAAAGTTGCTTTCACAGGTGTCAAAATATGCCACAATATCCCCACAGCCTTAGCTTATGCAGTTACCAATAACCTGTGATACAGCAAAAGTTACAAAGCTCAATTAATTTCCAATTTCCCAAGCTAAAGAATGATTTTGTGCTTAACAGTTACATAATGTTGTGGTTGAGAAAAAACTTGTATATATAATATTTTCTTTACCGCCTGTTACAATAGTTAATGGTTTTCTTATGATGTCAAACTGTTTGGGATTAATAATAATATTAATATTTGATATCTCATTTTCACTCACACCTGCCTTTTTAAGTAATGTTCTGTTGCTGCACTTCTTCCCCTCACCTGTCTTTCAGAGAGACTTAGGGCCAATGAAAGCTCGGTCTTCCTCCTCATGGTGATGTAGCGGTTGTACTGAAACTCCTTCTCTAGCTCCAGACGTTGGTGGTCAGTGTACACCACCCTGTACTTGTCCTTAGTGCGAGTCTTCCCTCCTGATTCACACAAAAAACAATCCTAAATTACAGTCAATACTAGTTTGAATGACTGACTGACCAAATAGGTGCGTTATGGATTCATGTACTGTGTTTTTGTTTGTATTGAGTCCTGGCAGTAATACACACAAGAATGATTACTATGTCAATGAGTCACACACAGTGTGAGTTGTAGTCAAACAGACGACTAATTTGAAGACGTCTGGTGCCATGTTCAAGTTCAGGCGCCACTTAAAGCCTCGTCAATGCTATTAATCATGCTAAGTATAACTAATGTAAAGACTCTGCATTGCATCAGTGGTTCTTCTTATCAATGCAAGTGGTGTTTAAATAGGTGTTTACACAGGAACCTGCTATTCATTGACACACATGTTCACGTTTCCTCTTAGGAAAGGGTGAGTCACAGTTATTGATCTGAAATCTTGACCAAGTGACAACATCGATCACACACAGGCATCAGTAAGGCCCGAGGCTTTGCCTTTAGAAGAGATTCAGTTTGGCTTCTGTAGACTTCCTGCACTGCCAGCATTATCTATCCAGTCTGTCACCCTTTTGCACCCACACAGTGGACAGAGAGGGCGGGGAGCACCTCCTCTCTAGACTTCACGGCCTCCACTGTTAACTTTGCATTGACATCTTACACCATACTGATGGAAGGGAGAGGCGAGAAACTTGACAGATGTGTGTGCAGTCTGATTTAACCGTGTATATCTTCATATGTGACTATATCAAGGAGTCTGTTAATAAGAAATGATGTTTGTTTCTACACCTGTAATCATATGGATCTTTTTTGTTAATTTATTGCTATTTAAGATATCTGATGTGTGATCGCACCAGAAAAACAACTTAAGGTCAATGTTTTGTCTACTTCAAAAATGCTTTAAGAACTCTCAGCCCACATCTTAATACAGATTAATCATAGGCTAAGGTAGAATTTCATCACACTATACTGCCTATAATACGATTATTAGACAATGTTATGATGAAGTCCCACCTGAAATAGATGGTCTGATGGGTTCATGTTGTCTCCTCCTGGAGCTGAAGGTTTCCTGTGCAGAGATAAAGTTGTAAGGGGTGAACGACCCCCCTCCAGCGTCGGTGGGCGTGCCACTCAGCTCCGCGGTGGTGTAGCTGACCTGCCCGGTGTTTGGGCTTGACCCCGGGAAGCTGTACGGATACTCGTCCCGCGGAGAGTAAATGGAGTTCCATGTCGACGGGTCACCGACTCCCGGGACGTGATGATAACCGGTGAAGTCATACGGAGGCGGAATGTACTGACTGCTCAGCGACAGTGTCTGAGCCGGGTGTCTGACAGACTGTGAGTTAGGGTACATGCCGGTGTCCTCTTCCGACAGGTAGCGCGACTCTGGTAGATCTAGGTGAATCACAGCTGCTGGCGCATGTTAGGCCTCCGTATTTATTCCCTCTGGCGCTCTGTTTTCACTTCAGTCTAAGGTTCAGGCTTACTGTGCCTGAACTACCTGTGCTGTAAGACTACACACCTTTATAGATTTACTGGCAAGGAGTTCAAAAGTATCAAAATGACGTCACGTTTTACCTGGGTCCCACCTGCTGCTCGTCTTGGGCCCCGTCTGCCCGGTGAATCATTTTGATAAGGCCATCATGTGCACGGGGCTCATGTGATATCCAGCACAGGGATTTTAAAGTATAATGTGAGTTGGCTCAGTGTAGGAGGAAATATATTCAAAGTAATTCCACTAAATATTTAAAATGGGAACAAAATGAAAGTACAGAAGTGTAGAAATAGTAAAAGAAGCTGCAGAGCAACTGTTTTATTTTAAATGTTATTTCCATATATTAAGATTTAAATACACATAAGACAGTTTAATTACAGTTTATTTACATTTTTGCCTTTGGAAGTAAAATTGTGAAATATGTATAGTAACATAAAAAAACAAACAAAACAAGACAACTACAAAAATATGCAATAGTGAGTGTAACAGATCTGTATTAACATATAAATTAATTAGGATGTAACCAACCCTCCAAATTCCCAAACATATGACTTGCAACATCACCTTTTTAAAGTTAAACAGTCAATCTGTGAAATGTTGTAGATAAAACTGACAGTACAGTATGCAATAAGTACTTTAAAGTACTTTAAAAAGTACTTCCCACTTGTAGAGTTCAACATTTATGTAGTAAGCTTACTGCACTGCATGATCACCAAGAATAGGTGGACACATTTGTTGTAGTGTATTGTGTATTTTAAACAATAAAGCCAACTTTCTCACTTCATTCTCCTCAGAGAAACAGTTTGATATTAGTGAGACACTGTATTATAGTTTGTGTTATTCATTCCCTTAAAATAATTGTTAAAAATTAAAGAAGCTAAACTAAATGATGATTTATGATGTTATTTTTATGGTGTGATCATGCTGTTTATGGGCGTGACAGTGAAGTGAGGAAACTTGAGGAAACACAAGTAAGAACAGACACTGTTGAGTTTATATAATTGTATTTTTTATTATTCCCTTTTGAAAAAATGAGTTTATATAATTGTATTTTTTATTATTCCCTTTTGAAAAAAAATCTATGCTGTACCTAGGTCTGTGGCAAATTAAAAAATGGTAAAGGGAAGGAAAATAGGTTTGTTGTCCACTACGTCCCTTCTTCAAACAACCACATGAGGGCAGCACTGAATAATGCACTGAATCAATGTGTGTATGAGCCTTTAAAGTTTCTAAACAGATGATCCCTATGAGTAAAACTGACCTTTGTGAGTTTAAATGCTGCTCAGAATATCAAGCAGTGAACTGTTGGGTCCATCTGCATCAGGCCAAACATTCATAAAAGATTCATGCGTGTATCTTGATCAGAACATTCATTATCAGCAGTAACACTCATCAACATGAATCAAGCTCACATTAATGGAGAGAAAAGTGCTATAGGAACGAACATTAAGGCAAGTGCAACATTAACATCAAACGCATGTTGTGCAAAGCTTTCAATAGATCAGCCGCCTAGTAAAAACAACTTCCCTAAAAACAAGAAAGTGGTTTTAGCCCTTACGTAACCTTAATTTATCTACAATCATCTTGACACCAGAAAATATCTTTTTACTTTAAACTGCTTTATGCCAAAAAAGGAAACCAGAGTATTTTTTCAGGTTGTATAAATCTTTAATATTTATCTACTGTAAATGATGGGTTACTGCATGTATAGAGTTTCAGTTTAAACAGTGCAGCATAAACAGTGTTCCCACTGGTCCCCTTCTTGTTGGACAGATACACGAGTTCACTGAGGGGGAGCTAATAAGAGGCTTGAACCATTTTTTTCCTACCAATTCTAAAAGCTCACACGTGTTAGAAAGAGAGCTGCTGTAGGTACACAGACACACCCAGAGCTTTCATCTTCCACAGGCAGGCTTCATCTTAGACCTTTTTACAAGCTACACAAATCCTGAAAATAGTAAAGCACACATCAGGTGCTAAACTTCTACAGCATGTCTATAAATATATAAGTGTCTGCTTCACTATGACTGTCAAACCTATAAAAGTACAGAAGGGTTTAAGTTATTCAAACACTATCACTTTGGTGCAGTGTTATGGTTAAACAAAGTGACTTAACAAAAAGTAGTCATTACACATTGAGTAGTTTACTCAGCATCATAAGTCACCTCCCTAATTTCAGTGGTTTTATTTGATCATAGCATGTGAGGTGGTCTGTATACTCACCCACTATGTCTGTGTTTAGACTTGCCTAATTAACAATAAGACAGTGTGGAAATTGAATTTAAGTAATATTTCATTATGGAGAACCACATCACATTACTGTTTGCCATGCACAAATGATTTAGGTTGTTGTATTTTTTTAGTGTTTTTATTTAACTGAATCTGGAGAAACTGAAAATGAAATGTGTGGTAATGCCTTCAGCTATGTGCAGCTGTCCAACAACAAATTCCCCATGGAGATCAATAAAGTTGTTTAAAAAATGTCTGGAACTAGCTATTTGGCCAAAACCTTAAATCCACAAGTTTATAATGATATGAGCTCAAATCACAGCAAGTACAGAATGAATTAAATTTGGAATACGTCTGTCCCCACTAGTTAATTAATAGGTTAATAATAATAAGATCTTTACCAGAGGATGGTTTCAATTAATTGACCTTGGGTTATGGGCCCAGCATGCTTCCGCTGCACCACTCTGCTCACACTAGTTCTAATTTCCTACATGCTACTTAAATTGTGTTATTTTATTTGCTGCTGAATGAATTTTACTGAAATAAAAATATTGTATTGCAAATTGTTGTGTTCTACAAAGACCCTATTTTTGTGGCTCATTTTCAGGTTTTGTGCCAAATAAAATAATCTGAAATACGTATTGATGAGACTGACTAATATGTCCTTGTAGTGTCATTTAGAACTGATTTCACTCCCAATCAAACATTCTATGGTGTCGTCCTCATATAGCTCCAGGTCCAGGCTGCAGCCCCAGTGCTTCCTGCTTCTAGCTCCCTCCCCCACTCCCAGGGGACTCAGTGGGCCTATAGAAATTTCTAGTCTTACCCATAACACAGAAAAACACAAACTTGCAACCCGAATACAGGGTGGCTGCACTAGTTGCAATCAAGCTGTGGCAACAATCCAGATCAGCGGTGAGAGAAACCACTCTTCAGCTGTTGAGATGGGCTGAGTAGTCTGGGCATTGTTGTAAGAACATGTTTTGGAGCCCAGTTTGTTAAGTGGTTTGCTGCTCTGCCAAGCTGTATGAATAAAGAAAGACAATTGACAAACATAAAGCAATAGACACTTCCGTTCAGTCTCTCTCTCCACTACTCCATTTTAACATCATGCTATAGTTGATAACAATGTCAGCATTAGAGAAAACTTTAAATATTTCCACCCTGATAGTCTGATAGTCCTGTGTGGGGCTGCTCCTATCTAATAATCAAGGCTTCATTGCCTCTCTAATTACTGCTACCATTTAGATTAAACCTCACAATTAGAGGAGAACATGGTTACTGTCCAATTCAGCCCGTGTTCCCAACCCCCCTCTGTCTGCCCTGACCCCTTGTTACATAAAAAAGGCCTTGATCAGCTGCTGTGTTGTGTGATGATTTTCAAGCCATTCACTCATATCCAGGTAAAAAAGATAAAATTAGGAAGAATCGCAATTGCATCGAAAACAGGAATATTTACATGGTTTCTGTGTGCATGTGTTTGAAAGAGAGAGATTGAAAGAGCAGAAAAAAAGGAACAGAAGGGGGTGAAGAGAGACGGAGGTGCTGAGTTATTTTATGTGGGACAAATGGAAAAAGAAAGGAAATTAAAGAAAGACAGCGAAGGGGATTTAACATGTAAGCGAACTGGGTTTACTCAGTCTAAAAGTTTAACCTCACTTACACCTGATTCTAGCAGAGTGATTATATAAGTGGTTATTTTCCTGAGAAACTGAGACTTCCACGTTTGTTTCCAAAGCAGGCCACCATAAGCTCTGCCAAAAAGGTCTTTTTTTCCCCCCACTGGCTCTCTCACTCACTTTCTCACTCTTTCTCTTCCTTTTTTATTGTGTTTGTTGTTGTATGGAAGGGTTAGACGCGGTCCAGATTGCTGTTGCCAACAGAGACTGTCTCAGTTCACCTCCAGTTGCTCGCCACTCTATTCATAAACAAATCACTCCAGCTTGGGACCGCTGAGCTGCTACTTAAGAACAACAAGCATAACTTGATCTGTATATCTGTAAGTTTTCTCCCTCTGCTTCTCCTCTTTCTCACTTCAATCCTTTTTGTTTTGAAAGTTCCCTCTCTTTCTTTTTACTCAGCTTCCCTTCACTATTCCGTCCCTCCTCTCCCTCACTGCTCACTCTCAGCTTCAGCAGGGCTGGACCACTGACACTCTCCTCAGTGTGATCCTGTCAGTGAAGGAGTGTGTATGTGTTTGTGCATGTCTCCATTGAGAACACTTTCTTTTAGAAAGAAACTTACAGCACTCTCCGGGAGTGGTGGGCAGACTTTTTTCAGAGTGTGAGAGAGGAGAGAGAAGAGACCCCCGTGGGGCTGTGATTTGACTAAACAAACAGCCGGGCTTCGAGTGGTACCTCCTCCAGCGGATTCCTGGGACAGCAGAGATTAACCTCAGACTCTGAACATCTGAGGGATCTATACATCTGAAGCAGCAGCCCCTGTAGAGACAACCAGCTGGAAATCTCTCCTCTGATTTCAGAGGAGACTGACTGCTGACCGGCAACCTCCTTGGACAGAGAGGGAAGACTTGTCTGTGGCTCCAGGATCACTCTGAAGGTAAGATGTCTTACTTCTCTGTCACAGTCAAGAAGTTACTTTTAGTTACACCTGCTTAGAAGCTGTTGACAGAAGTCTGTCCTGTACAAAGTTGTGACAGTTCACTTAGCATGCATTGGGAAGCATACAAATTTCATAGCTGTCTGAGAGAGGACACGCCTCATCCTCACATCTCTAGACTGTTGGTTCATAAACAAAAGTTTTCACTGGCAAAATGATGTGATTTAATACCTGAAGACAAAAAATGTCTGGTTTTAGCACTAAAGTCTTGTTGTGAGATTTTGTTGCTACAGTAGTCACTGGTAATGTGCCCTTTTGTATTTGTTTCCCACATAGTTGAATGTGTACACAACAGCAATTATAGCGTCAAAGAGTGTGAGCAACCTGTTCAAATACCAACATGGGGATGGCTTGCATCTCTGTACATAGGTACCTTTTCAGTCTTTACATTGTGCACCTTTAACAATGTTTACCTTCTCACTAAGAGAACCTGTTTGACATGGTATCCCGGGGTCCAAGACACATATACACACACTGGGCTTTATAGCGCAAGCTGTTTGTATGCGCTTCACTTTGTGCTTCACTGCTAAAAGGCTTGTTTAAACAGCCCTCTCCAGTCACCCTGAGTGAACTGACGGTCTTCTCCGCTAAACCATCAGTCTCTTTCCTCCCCTGTGAATGGCTCTAGAAGAATCAATCTTCTCTGTATAGCTTCATGGAAAAACCACAGCTCTGCAGTGATATCAGACCTGTCACCCTCTGTGTGGATGGACGTCCTTTCAGTGATAACACATACCGGCTTGGATTTCATTTATAGCTTTATGCCTTGGACACACTTTTAAAAGTAAATCACAGTGCTGGTAAGAAATAATCTGAATCATCTCCTAGCATTCATCACAAGAGACGGTTTCATGAGTTACATTATAACTATGAGAGCTATTCCATGGTCGAGAGACATGTGGCACGCATGTCTTTTCAATCTAATCCAACATGTGTTTTGCACCTGAAAGCTTTTCCACTTCCCCGCTGCTGCGATGTTTAGTTGTTGGTTTGGTTAACTGCACATACATCTTCTGTTTACAGATACGAGAGCATCTCAATTAACATCCGTTGTGATCAAAACAATGTTGGCATGTTTTGGGTCTGCTTCTCTCCTCCTCTTCGTTTAGGAGTCTCCTTTTGAAGTATTTGATCTTGTCTGGCTCTGTGGATATTTTGGTCCAGGGCTTGTGTTGTATTGAGGTATTAGACTGTATTGCATTCATATCATACTTTAACCATCATCAGGATGCCTTTTGCAGAACATTTCACAGCATCAAATTTAATAAAGTAGATTTACTTTGATAAATAGCATGGATTTGTAAAACATAGTGAAGTTTAATTTGTCTTCTGACTAGTGGGGATTTTTCTTCCTATGCGTCAGCCTGCTGGTATGTACTGCAGCAGAGCTCTCCTTCTCAGCCCTGATGCAGCATGGCCCAGTCGGCTCCACTCGCCTGGCCCAGACCTAATCCTTCATCATCAGCTGTTTCCTGGCTCTTTGGACTATCTGCATGCCAGCCGCTCTGAGAAAATGTGCTTCACATTATGACCATGCAGAAAACATGCCAGGAGTGTGATTCAGCTCACATATGCTCCAGTGCGCTGAAATGTAACAGTTTGAGCTCAGCAGCAACAAGCTTTGAAACTTACTGATCTCATTCTGTCCACTTGTGATTTATCCCCCATGAACACGCAGCTGTTGAACAACCCCTCTCTGAAAGCTAGTGTGACGTTGTCTATATCTGGAATAAGTGTACACGTAGAAAACTTTCTTTTTTCTCATGTGATGCTTATTATGGTTAGTATACATATTTTATATTTGAACATAGCAGCCTCTGAGTCATTCTCTGGTGTTTCCTTTTTTGCCTGACTCATGATTCATCATCCACTTTTAAAATGAGCTGTTTCTCTGTGAGGCTGTCTTTTTTGTTCCCCTCTAGGTCATCATTTTGGTAATGCTGAACTTAGACACTATTCTTGAGTCATATACCTTTAATGAAGAGGACTAAATGGTGCTACGATACAGCATCCTGTATAGCTGCACACCCATCTGCCCCCCGATTCCCTCCTTCTTTCCTTCTCACCCACTCACACACAGCTGACAGGCAGCTGCATCTCATCTTCACAGCCAGTCCTGCAGCACTGCTCCTTGTGGAAATGTTTCTTTTATGAATGAAAATACAAGGAAAGGTGTCATTTTCACACATGAAACAGAGTAGTTGTCCAAACATATGGCCAAGCTGGTGTAAAACAACATATATTAATAATATTGAATATTTGCCATTGCACATATAAATGGGAATTTATTTTTGCTGGAAAATGCTGTAGCGTCTTCAACTTCACTGCAGTCAGTGGTCAAACTTATTCATAATCATCAAAAGATGTTAAAATGTTAAACAGAGATGTTTTTAACTACAGATAATGTGGTGATTTTTTTCTTTGTCATTAAACAAGCTCTGTTCATTCCCTGACAAGTGGACTGAATAAACCAATTGGAAGCTGGCAGTGCTGATGAGGAGTCACAGTGTGTCCAAAAAACAGATGTAATTTTTTCAGTTTAACTCACTTGTGTAATAATGATCACAATGATCACTTCACAAAAGTATGTCTTACTGAGGTTTTTGAATAATGCTTAGTTCAGTTATTTAAGTAGAAGCAAATTCACACTGTGCCAATGTTTTCCCAAACTTTTCTGTAGCGGTTGCTCACGTCGTAAATACTTCATCTTACAAACAGTATTTGCATTTTTGGAAAGAACTCTTATTTGCTTTTGCTGATGAAAGTTTGATGAAAAGAATATATACATATACTACTCATATCATATTAATCTACTGTATAAGCAGCCAGGCAGCTTAGCTGTAGGAACAGATGGAGACAGCTATAACCTGGCTCTGCTTGAAACAATCAAAAAGTGCCTACTAGAATTTAACAAGCTACTGACTGGTGGCTTTATTTTCATGTTTAATGAATAGATATGAGAGTGGTACAGATGCCTTTATCTGAGTTGACTGCATTCCATTAAAAATTTCCTAAAGATCTCCTCAAGACTGAACTTATTTGGGCATTAAGTAAAACTTTAAATGCAGTACTTTTTACTTGTAAATGTATTTTTCTCTTTTTACATTGTGATATCGCTACCTTTACTTAAGTAAATTCTGTGACTATGTCTTCTATCTCTACATGGCTATAATGTTAGAAAGAGATTATGATTTCCTCTCTGATTTTACTGCATAAGGAAAAATACCGATTTTCTGCAGGAAATGTTGGTCTCTTTTAAAACAGTCATGAACTGCTATTATCTTGTATCTCTTCTTTGCTTTTGTATTCTTGTCTTTCCTACTTTCATGTTTCTTTATCTTTCCTTCTGTCCTCCGTTGGACGATGGGCAACAACTATATCTAATGTTGTATATATATTAAAAATAAAGTTGTCCTCTGAAGGGGGGGTGGGGGGCTAAAAAAAACCAAAAAATAAAACAGCTAGTTTCACTCTAGGGTTTTTGCTTTCCAAGCTCCAACAAAAACATACAGGAATTGTTGATAGAATGCAGTAAGACAAGAGGACAGGAGGACCAACAAAACAGCCTGTTGCTTTTACAAGATAAGAATATCCCACACAATGGAAAACCTAGACTAATTTGTATTTCTCTCTTATTTTGCTGCTTTCAGAGTAGTGGTGACATTTTTGAGGTACAATGACATTTGTCATTGGCCTTGCTTCTGTTTTGAAATGCGAAGAGCTACATGTATTAGAATATTGTGTACTCTAACATAAAATAAAAATTTCTCAGAACTGCACAAATACTATATATTACGAAACTACTATAAACGAACTAAAATGCCACAAATTATCACCCAGATTGATGTTTAATCTCTGTTTTCCTTCCTTGTGTTTAAGGGGCTTTAAATCCAGTCAGGCTTAATTGTATTCAGCTGTTTCTGTTTCCATTTTTTTTTGAGGGGGGGTCAAAAGAGTAGAGGGACAAGAGGTGTGTGTAGGCGTCCTCTGTTTCTCACAAGGCATGTCGGGGGTGTTATACATTCAAGGGGAGAATGTGGGGTTATGTATCGTGCCCGTGGGTGAGGAGGAAAACGTGGGAAGATGTAGATAAAAAATTCTAGATAAAGTGGCAGTAAGCCAACAATTTATTGCTCAAAGGGAAACACTGACATGACTTCAATGACAACTGTTGTTTTAGTATTTCAAATCTAAATCCTTTTCCCTTTCATTTAGTTTGCCAAATGAGTAGAAAATTAGATCATTAAACTGATATCAAACAACAGCCACATCTAAGACTGTCATTCTACAAGCACCAGTTTTACCCAGCAGCCCTTTACATCCCCCCACTGCCACTACAAACACCATTTACAACTCAGTTTGAAAGGGAGCAAACCAAAATCCACAGTTTCCCAAACATGTGTTGCTTCGGCCTGAATACACACTCACTTTGGTTTCTGAGGAAAGACCTCACAGTCACTGTGAGAAGCTGAAATGACTAAAACCAGAAGAACAAACAGGAATCATAGTAGGGGATTTTTAAATGCACTGGAATATGATAATATAAATTTGAGATGGCTTCAGTGCAGCTTCAAGCTCTCAAGTTACGCGATGCAAGCTGGTTTTGTGCTGATACAGACAGTTTCAAGTCCTGTGTCCAGCTGTGTAACTGTGTAATGTAGTTGGAGGTCAGTGTAAGTGAGCCAACAAACCTGACAAACTATGTCTGTCAGAGAACTAAGAACATCTCTTCTCCAGCCTCAGTATGTCCCAAAAACAACACAGACGTTTCTAAAATGGCAAAACGTGTAGGGTATTTTTGTCATGGTATAAACTGTGTATAAATATATATTGTTTGACTTGGACTGTTTAATGATTGAGAATATTGAGAGTCTAAATTTGTCCATTTTATTAAAGGTTCTAAAAGAGGTGTAGTGGGGGTAGCAATGAGGAGTCCAAACAAATTTCTCTATGGGGACAATAAAGTATATCTTATCCTTATCCTTAAGTGAAAACGTCTGGGGGGACTCACTGTCTTTCTCTTATCTTTTACAATATGAAAGATGGATGATATTATGATGCAAAGACAGGCTTCATAAGCATTTCCTGCTTATTTTAACGTGCATGTTGCCACAACGTATTGTTGACATGATCATGATCCCAGAGTTTATCAGCCATTATTACAATTCCAGTAATGTACAGTATGTGCATTAGTCATGTTGGGGGACAATGGGGCTGCCTGGAGTGGGAGAAGTGCACCATGGGTCTGCTGCCAGGGGACCAGAAGGTTTTCCTCAGGGGCTTTAGTGTGTCCAAGGCGAGTGATAAGAATGGAGTTTTGTTTTAACAAAGACATACTGGGTCATTTTCTTCCCACAGAATTCGCCAGAGTCCTGCTTTTCAGAGATATATCAAGAAAACCTAACATCCTTCTAAAAAAGATGAATACGGCAAATTCTGCACTGCAGCAATTGCCAGGATTTAGTACATGTCCTAATAAAGTGCTCAGTGTCAATGATAGCTCATATTCTGCTATAATTGTTTGCACTGGAAAGAAATGGCTGCTAAATTGGAGATGTTTGTTTTGCAGATCACAGCTTCCTGTACACTTGAGTGGAGTAAACAGCACTGTCTGTGATGTAAGGCTGTATGTGCGCTCCCTCTTTTGTCCCACTCTTGTGCTTTGATGTGGTATTTCCTATAAACTCTATTCTGTATGTCTGCATGCTGTTTTTCCACTGTCTGGTACTGTTTGCAGTATTCTTGTGGTGAGTTGATGGTTTGCGATGTGATGCTTTGTCATTGGTCTAATTGGTCTGCACGTTGATTGTTTTCTCTGTTTGGTTTTTCTCCTTCTATCCTCTGTGTTCTTGGTTTTCCCCATTTCTGATGCTGTGCAGTTTGTTAGTTAAAGCTGTTTTTCTCTTTGTAGAAGTTTCATTTTGTGAAACTGGTGCCATCTATTGTGGCATCTCTTGCAGTCATGAGTATTTGGCATGTGGTTGTGGTGGTCTGCTGTGTCATTCATGCATCGTTGGCTCACACCCACACAAGGCCAGAAAATGTTCCCGTACAGGATGTCAGAGCTCACCAGCTGTACTTTTGGAAGCTTTTTGGATATTTTTTTCTTTTGTTATAGATTACTCTTTCCCCCCCTTTTTCCATGTGCAACTTTCCCGCCCTTGGGACACACTCAAGCAAACACTTGGCAGTTCCCACGTCACTGAAGTCTGCAACATCATTGCCAGATGTTTAAATAAAACATGCAGCAACAGTATAGATAATCCCAGAAGTAGCATTACACGCTGTTATGGGATTCAAGTATACACTCTCACGTTGTATCCTGAGGCTGTGCTTTGGCTGCATGCATCCCGCTGTGGTTGATTTTTTTCATTCTTGCTTGTTAGCCAGTGACACTTTGAGTGTAGCAGAGTTGTTTATGAAAACTGGAAAGGGTCAATCAGCCACCAAATTCCCATCATCTGTGGGAAAACTCATAAAACGGGATAACAGTTCATCCCTCACGGTGATTACTGTGCCATCACTTACATAAACACTGTTTTTTTCCAGACCTCCATGATCATTGTGGGACTGCAGTCTCCCATTTCAAAGATTTAAAAGACAATAATAAACATCTGGGTTAGAAAAATGTTTTTGCAGAGCCTTTAAGCCATCCTAATGACAAGATATCATCAAGACTGAGAGCCACTTGACTTCTTACTGTAAATTGTCTCAAACTCCACTCTATTGTCTATGATTCAAACAAAGAGCAGCTTTGTGTTATAGGGAGTCAAACTGCTACCAAGTGTTTTTGTTAAGTGTGAAACATCACTGAAATCTTACCAAACCATCTTGGCAGATTCACTTGTGTTCTGACCCTTTTAAACCTTCAGATAGAATTTTCTGTTCTTGCACGGTCGCCTGGCAGAGGTTAGAATGAAAACACCTGTTGTTGTAGTAGTGTTTTGAATTGCCCATAAATATCTCTTCACACTAAAAGTACCACTTTGATGTTATTGTTGTACGTTCTAAAATGTTGGATCAGTCTCGTTCACTCTTCAGACTCTTTTTGAAGCAGACTCCTAGCTCTTTCTATCCCTCTGATGCTTGTCAGTACTTTCCATTTTAAGGGCCATAGGGTCCCCCACTGCCCTTTGGTCAACACAAAACCTCATTGTGTTGCAGCAGACAAACATTATTTTTCACACTTACAAAGACACTCCCAGAAAATACTGATACATACCTAGATTCTTGTTCAGTGAAGAATATTTTCTGCTGATCTCAGATGTGGATTCACATCTTTCAGTAGCTATAACATAGCAGTTTGGCTTATTTTATTAAATATGCAGCTACCAGTCACAATAAGATTTGTTAGTTCTCATACTGCCAAATGACACATGCCTTTGGCGTCACTGAGCTTGGCTGTTGTCTCTCAAACTCATCATCACTGACACTGGGGTTACTGGTCCTACTAAGCACTGATGTATGGCTTCCTCAGTGGACGGTCTCTCATTGCTGCTTGCTGGTTCCTCCCTGGGGGATGAGGTGACCCCTCCGTTCTTGCCGTCATCACCAGCAGGGTCCCAAGTGTATCAGCGGTCCTGGGAAAGTTTTAGAGGAACACTGTGGGAACGTGAACTGTACACAGACACCAGTGACAAAAGGGGGGGATAGGAGTCTATTTGTATGTGTGTGTGTGTGTGTGTGTGTGTGTGTGTGTATAGAGATAATGTGAGGAGGATGGGTAGGGGTGGCTGTATGCCCGTGTGTACAGTGTGAGTTTTAGCATTATGCTGGCATGCAGCATGCATTATCTGCCAGCAATAATGTTTAGGTGTGCGTGTGTATCAGCTGTAACTCAAAGAAAAAAACTACATTTCTCTCTCTCTCTCTCTCTTGCTCTCTGTCTGTCTCTCTCTCTCCTTTACCCCTTTTTATTAGAACCAGGAGGCGGGGGAGGAAATGGACCAGTCATGTTTTTAGAGCAACTCAAGAGCTTTTCGTTTTGGGACCGGAAGTGCCAAAGGCAGTTAATTTAGAGAATCAATGTGTATCTGGTTTGAGTTACTGGCTTTGGGTTAGTCATGGAACATTTGGCACCTCACCACTGCTAAATTGATCAAGTCTTTTTTATACCCAAATTAAAAAAAGACAACTTTGGTACCATTTATAAAGTAGATGCAGTCTTTAGAGGTGAAGTGCCCTAAGATATTCAGTTAGTAATCTAATCTAATAGGGAAATGTCATGTTCAAAGCATGTGTTCAATTACATAATATTTAATCACAGTCCAACTTCTTAAAATAGAGATTGTAAAATTGCATTGCATTATCAAGTAAGTGGGGCAAGATAGATTTCACAATTTTTCCACTGGCCCCCTCCTTTTCTTCCTTCTCCACCCTCGCTCTTCTCAAGACTCACTCTTCTGCCCTCTCTCTCGTTCCCACTCTCTCGTGTACAGGCCTGTGATCCATCCTTAACTGTTTCCAGACATCTGTGTACTGCAGGCCTTCACCCCCATCCCAAACATAACAACAAACCACCCCTCCCCTCCTCAATCTTTTCCACCTCCCTCTTACTCATTTAAGAGCATTTTAAGGTCGTGGCTAACATTGGCTGAAGTTGGTGATGAGAGGCTCTTAAGAATTAATCACCTTTGACCTCAATAGTTGCTGAATTAATTCTGAGATGTTGATGCCACATTAATGTACAACATGATATCACATTATTATTACAAAACCATAGCAACCCTCCACGTACACTCCTGTGTCAGCAGCATGTGTGAATGCCTTCATTTTCACTTTTGTTTATACCAAAACCAATTAATGGCTCAGCACGACTCCAGAATGGCTTGGGCCCAGCATTGTTGCCAGTGAGTATGCTGCAGAACTGCACACAGTGACCCGTTTGTTAGTGGGCAGAATGCTGGTGAACCAGGAACAAAAAGAGCCAGACATTGTCTCTCTGTCCTGGTGCAGTGAGGCATCAAATACCTTCGGAGTGAGCTGCATCTGCACCTCGGACTCCGGGTGCAGGCCAGAAACCATTAAAGAACCCTGCTTGACAACAAATGAAATGTTTTTTGTTTGTGTCCTTTTAGTGTGGGCAGTGCATAGTTTGTGTCATTTTCTTCTATTGGAAGCAGATTGTTCTGACATGCAATGTGATTTATTTTCTTAACTCTCCCGACCTGTTCGGTTTCACAAGGGCAGGAATCCATCCATCATGATATAAGGATTATCTCTCTCATGGACAGATGTTAACTCTGGTGGACTGTTTCATTATGGTAAACTCAAACTAGATCTACCGCTGTTTTGTTATTTTGACTGAAAGTGTGTGTATGTGATGCTGAAATATTTCCAGTGATACACAGGGTTTAACCAAAGTTGTCATCCCATCTATTTCCTTACAGAACAAAGTACTTTGAAGGTTTTTATCATGAGGAGGGCGTTCACGGTCCATCTAACAATCACAGTTACAGGTGAGAACTCAATTTCAATCCATATACAAACTAAAATCTGTAATTTGTAAAAACACAGTTACTAGTTTTGTAGGGAAGTGGGGAGTGTGATAAGCTTTAGTGAGGTACTATTACTCTGCTAAACTGGAATTCTCTTTTTACAGCATAACAAAATGAAATTTTAAATGAGAGAATGGGTCATTTCCTAGGTTTCATTCAATGTTTATACGATAATAATGTCAAGAATGTCCACATTTAAACACAATTCTTTGACGCGAAGGACAATTGATGAATCCAGACTGACCTCAGTCATATTAAATACATTTGTCACCAACATGGGTTCAATATCCTCACGCTTATCTGCTCCAGACAACTCATATCCTTCATCGTTTAGCAACAGAACGGGTTTGATCTAACCTTTGACCTCATGCTGCTGTTTCTTTAAACTCCTGCCTGACCTTTTTCCTTGTTGTGTCAACTGCAGCTCTTCTGTATCTCTGCACTGAGTTGCGTTGCCTGGAGATCACACCTGATGACAAACAGTTTGTCCTAGACAATGGCTCTTCTCTCAATCTTACCTGCTCCGGCTCGGGAGAGACAGCCTGGAAGATTAAGAAGGAAGATGTGCCAGACGACCAAACACCTTTTACTTCCAACATTCAAGGCAGTGAAAAGTACCAAACTGTGCAAAGCAGTGCTACATCCACTGTTTTGACTTTGAGGAACGTAAGTTGGAAGGACGCAGGGGTGTATCAGTGCACTGATCGACACACTGGAGAAACAAAGGAGGTGCCTGTGTTTGTCCCAGGTGAGTTTTGTTTATTATTGACAAATAACTTCACAAGAACATCATAGAAGTAGTAAAAGCTGCCTGATATCAATAGCAGATTTAGAATTGACTAATCACAAGTGTTTTGTCAAGTGGGAACATTACAGTATCTAATTCATAAAACAGCACCTGCATCGAGTCCATACTATATAAGAATTCTCAGCAGGTTATGAATACTTCAGTACCTGTGTAGTGTGTTCACACTGGAAAATGTCAAAAACATCAGTGTCAGTGCAGACTACAGCACACCTGCTTTTAAAGTGCTGTTGATGCACGCTATTGTTCCACATGCAATGCACAAAATGAATGTTAATACTCTACAAAAAATGAATTTTGGAAAAGAAACAAAAAAAATGGTGAGGACTTTTTGAAGTCTCTGTCCCAGTGGTGTCCAATGGCATATTTAATGTTAGTTTAGAATGGTAAAGTATGTTCATTTCTTGTGTACTGAATACAAAAACAGCTAATTATACTTACAAAATACTAAATAAACAGCAATTTTTTATGCACACTTTAAATAATCAAATGAGTCACCTATCTGTCTCCAGACCCTGATGTGTTGTTTATCAAGAGATCCCACGGCATGGTAACTAGGACCAGTGAGGAAAGCATCATCCCCTGCGTGGTCACCAACCCTAGCATCAATGTCACCCTCTATGAGATGGACACTGACATGCCCATCAAGGGGGTGTATGTTCCCAGTGAGGGGTACAAGGCACAGGTGGAGGACAGAACCTACGTGTGTCGTGGAGAGCTGAATGGGCAGGTGCAAGAGTCACAGGCATTCAACGTTTTCCACATTTTTGGTAAGTGTTCAGGGTAAGGAGATTGGTTAGAGAAATAGTTCTTTCCAAAATAAAAATATGGTCTTAATTGAGTCACCCCCGTGTGTGCTGAAACTCCAAAGAATCCACAAATGCACACAGAGTGGGCCCCTTTAATTATCAGCCTACACCCAAACTATTAAAATTTATGAGTCTATCTTTTTAAAGCATAATGAGAAAATGCCATAAAATCTTCATCAACAAATTATACAGCTCAATGTGTTTTGTAGCCAAAGTTCAGAAAGTCCAAAAGTAAATTTTATGTTCATATTATCACTAATGCTTTGGTTACTGTACAACTCTCTGAGGGAAGAGTGACTACTGGAGTTTTAAAATGAGGAGATAATGAGGTAAATACAGGACTTTGGGTCTTAGAGTGCAAACATTTGACTTAAGGACACACTCAAAAGTGTTACACTAACAATAGCAAAATGAAGAACATTTTCCAATGTAAATGAAACTGGGATTTTCTTTAGCTGAGATGGAGCCCACTTCCAAGTTCACTAGTGACTAATATTAAAGAGATTTGATAAAAATACTAATTTCAAGGTTTATTTTTCAACAGTTTGGCTGATCAGTAATAAAGGAGGCCAGTCCACATATTGTTTTTATAAATACTCTTCCTTCCTTATCTCCCCCACACTCTCTCTTCCCGTTCCAGTTCCAGAGAGCATTGACGCCTACATCAATGCGTCAAAGACAGTTCTGAAGAATAGCGAATCGCTGACAGTGAACTGCACAGTGCACGGAGTGCAGCTAGTGAATTTTTCCTGGGATATCCCCAACAGAGAGGTGAGTAGGAGTGGAGCAGAACAAACGCTTTTGTTCTGCTTTCCCTCAGTGATCACTCTAAGGCCTCATGACTGAGCACAAATTGCATCAAGATGTAGAGACACACCTACATTTTTATCCCTCTGTAAAACTGTACTCATAACACACCGTGTTATTTTAGTAAGGTGATTTTAGAAATTGAACCTTCATTTTTGGATCGTTAGGTTTCAGCTTTGTTGAAAAAAAAAACCTCATGCAACTGGTTCAATCAAAATTCGGTATTAAACCCAATATGAAAATTGAATGAAATTCATGTTTTTCTCTCTTTAAGATTGATATTGTGCCACTGACAGACGTCATGTCCCCCACAAACATGCGCTCCTGCCTGATCTTCCCTTTTGCCACCGTTGCCCACAGTGGAAACTACATCTGCCATGTCCATGAGAGTGTCGAAGGCCACACTGCCTCTGCCAGCGTCAGCATCACAGTGCTCGGTTAGATAGACATAAACACACATACACACACACACAAACTAAAACAAACTGATGCTGTCCAGATTATTATTGTGTTTCACTGACAGCGAGAAGGCTGCTTATTATCCAAACTTTTGCAAGCCAAGGTGAGAGAGGTGCTTCTTTTAACGGAAATGAAGCTCACTTCAATTTATTTCTGTTCAAAGTGTGAAATAAACTTTGACATGGTGTGGATGCCTAGAATGATACCTTAAAAACAGAATGTCAGACCTTGTGGTATAGCAACTCTGAATTTACTGCAAGTAAATAAACTCCAAGTTCACAAGAAGTGTTTGTATAAGGTCAAGTGTTTTGACTTTGACCAGTTTTAGCTACAGTAAGTGAGCTTCAATGAAATTAAGTCGTCTTACAAGCACCAGATTGAGAGCCAACACAAGCAGGATCCCAAATTTTTCTTCCTTTCTGTCTCTTGACAGTCACTAGACGTGTTTGGATCTGTGGATGCTTATTCTATATGCAGTGAGGTGTGTTACAGTATGTTTATGAAATCCTTGAATAACTGCCATGCTCCATGGAGACTAGTACAGTTTATTAGTTCTTTCTGGACATTTCAGTGGAAAAGACAGCTACTGTCTGGCCACAGACATATTTTAACAACAAATAGCAGCAGTACAGTATACTGTGTCTGGTCTCACTTCCAATAAGTCATTTAAATCCATCTAAATGCTCAAAAGTTGGACACCAAAGAATAATAGGTGTTTGCGTAAGTGATTAAATCTAAAATGAAAATTTTTAATTTTTGTTCTCAAAATCAGTTGGTATGTTGCTAATGAGTGTTTTTCCCTAAGAGCAAGGATTTGTGGACGTGAAGCCTGCTCACCAGCAAAACATTTCAGCCAAGTTGCAAGAGAACGTGGAGCTGAGAGTTGAGATTGAGGCCTACCCTCCTCCTCGGGTTCGCTGGAGCAAAGATGGCACCACCATCAAGGGAGACAAAACTATAACTAGGCAAGAACAAGAAATCAGGTGAGACATCAAAATGCCTTAAATACCACAATGCAAGTGAACAGCTCACAGGTCTTGATACATTTTAACAATTAGCACTGGATCTCAGTTAGGGTGACAGCCTCCAGAGACATCTAGCTCTCGTCAGTCATCACCAGATAAGGCCTCCGCAGAGAGAAACACTATACTCCCCAAAAGGCAGGACTCCATCATTCATCACACAGGAACCATAAACACAAAATACCTGTCACAACTCACTGATGTCTTTTAAAAAATTCCAAACAAAGCCTTAATTGCAGGACTATGTTTTCACATTTATGCCAGCACATGTTAAAATAAAGACATAGCATCTAATCAACCAAAGGCCAAAGTCAAACAAGGTTTCTGTTTTTGACAGAAACACCAAATGGAATGAATGTATACTTTAAACAGCCACATTTACCCTTCATCCAAATAGTGGTGCCTAAGATAGAAAACATTATTACAGAATTACGAAATGTCTAATTACATTATTGGAAATACAAAAGCTTACAAACATGTACTGTGTGGTCACATATTTAAATCAATAAAGAAAAATAAAGACATTAAAAGACATAGTCTTCTCTCTATTCTGAGTGCAGAGTGAGAGGTCCGCAAGAGCTGCAGCGTCTTGTAGGTTGGGTTGTGAGAAAGCTCTGACACTTAAAGAACATTTACCTCTTAAAAGTAGAGTTTTTAAGACTATTGGTGAGTCATTTAGAAAACGATACAAACCTGCAAGAACAACCCAATATTTCCAACATTTCACAGCCTTGTTTCACAGGGAAGGCTGTTGAAGAGTTTTCTGTACCAAATGATAACACTATAGTAGTATACTATAGTATCTAAATTATGCAGAATGGAATTGCAAGCAATTAGGAGGAGCTTATAAAAATGCTTATAGAGTTATGATGGAGGATGCATTCCTTGGAGGGTGCATCATCTATACTGCACAAAACATAGATGCATCTTGTGCAAGACAGCAGAGACGATCGTGGTCTTTAACTCACCACTGATGTGGAAAGTTTCTAAGCGAATGGAGGCTGGGTTGACATGATGTGCTCATCAACGGTGAAATCGTTTAAAAATAAGGCCTGTTTATATATGTGATATCTTTTGTTGAGAATTGTTTTTTGTTTGTTTGTTGTTTTCTTTTATTTGTGGGTCTTTTTGTTTTGTTAAATGGTCGTGTTAAAAAAGAAATACATTAGTTTTGTCTCACTTTGAAACACTCGTCGCTGGTTATTCATTCCTTTGGGACTCCTAGTCGAGCCTTGTCTTGCCTGATTACAGTCAGATCCCAAGCACACCTAAACTAAAGCACACAATTATAATCAACATATTTGGTTACACATGTGTTACATATGCAGGCTCCTGCTAATCATCTCCATTGTAATTATTACTCAGATCTCTATTTCATATATGTGAGTATATGGCAGCTCATACAAACTGTAGGAGTGCTGGTCGGATTTAAAACATTTCTTCAGATTTTATCCATATTTCTTTACTTTAGGTACGTCACTGTTCTCACCTTGGTGAGAGTGAGGACAGAGCAGAAGGGCCTTTACACCGTCCTTGTTACCAACGGAGATGACTCAAAGGAAGTGACCTTTAACCTAGAGGTCCAAGGTGAGAGACCGACTCAAGAACCATAAAATTATCACAGTATAAGGTATTTTTTGTAAATGTTTTACTTTCAGACCTTATTATTGGTCTTGAAACACAAACTAACTGAAACCACAGTTTGTGCATAGAAACATCAACATGTTTTTACCCATGTCAGTAACAATTAATGAGCGCTGTATCCCGTGTGTGTAGTTCCCTCTCAGATTAAAGACCTGACTGACCACCACCTCCCAGGAAAAAGGCACTTGGTGACTTGTCTAGCAGAGGGGGTCCCAACCCCAACCATACAGTGGTACAGCTGTGACAGCATGCTCAAGTAAGTCACACTATCACACAGTGAACACCAGGGGGCTGACCATACACAGAAATATACTTTGCTTTCAAATGCTGAGCATCTGCTTTACTTTAGAATAAGCTACTGTAACTTATGCAATTTAAACTGCTGATCTCATGTCCTGCTGCAGGTGTAGCAACCAGACGTTGATGTGGAAACCACTGGTGCCAGAGCCAGAGCAGCTAAGCATTCAGACCAATGTGAGCTACAATGAGACCAGTAAAACTAGTCAGGTGTGGAGCCAGGTGATCTTCCACAAACCCCAGCAGGTCACAGTTCGCTGTGAGACCAGCAACCAAGTCGGGCTCATCGACAGAAGAGACGTCAAACTGGTATCCAGCAGTAGGTGTCACATGAAGTCCCAATTTAGTGTCTGTTATAGTTAAGTGCCAGTTTAAGACTTGTCCAAATTTGATATTATATATAATTATAGAACATTATGTTTACTCTTGTCACTGTGTAAATGTGCAGTATACTGCTTTACTGTAAAATAATTCAAACATGAAAATAATGAATGATACTGTTCAAATCTGAGCTACACTACAGTAAACACGCACACACGGTGGTCTAATGAAAGCAAGTCTAAAAAGTTTATATTTCAGAGACACAGTGAGACAGTGTGTTTTACTGACAAGACAAAATATGTGTATTAGTACTTAAGCTATAAATATCAAACTATTAACAAACCCATTGCCAACATGTGTATAAAGTGCAGTTTTATGTCTGTTTAAAATCAAGACAACTTAGTTAAATGTCCTCTGTTTCAATTTATTACTTTATTTTCGTTCTGGCTAACGTTTGTGTCTTTTTGCCTGCTACAGCGCTGTTCTCTCAGGTGGCGGTACTGGCTGCTGTTTTAGCCTTAGTGGTGATTGTCATCATGTCTTTTATCATCCTCATTGCTGTATGGAGGAAGGTAAGATGGGTAACCTCAACCAGCTGCCTCTTCTTTTCTCATCATAACAATTAAGTTCATAGTAATCATAAAGTAAAGTCAAAGAAAATGTGACAAACTTCTGTGTTGGTGTTGCGGCTGTAATCTAAAGCGTTTCCTTTGTCTGTGTTCTCAGAAACCTCGTTATGAAATCAGATGGAAGGTGATAGAGTCTGTGAGCCAGGATGGACACGAGTACATCTATGTGGATCCCATCCACCTGCCCTATGACCTGGCCTGGGAAATGCCCCGAGACAACCTGGTGCTGGGTGAGTCTTCATGCCAATACTGTCCTGTATGTGGCATTTTGTCTGCAGATTTACCTGGTGTGACTTGAATATGCTGTTAATATATTCACTCAACAGAAGCATGTAGTATTTGTAACATGCTATGGTATTCAAGATTATTAATTTTCTTTTATATTTAAAAAATATTTAATTTTTGGATAGATTTAAATGCAAATTTTATGTATAAATAAATACATGTATATTATATTGACATGTTAAATGCTGAAATGACAAGGCAGTACTTATATTTACTATATACTTAGAAAGCACTTCATTACTTGACTCCGAATAAGACTCCAAAAAAGTGAATATAGGAGTAATTAAAAAGGTGCCAAATAATTAGTAACCAGATGAACAAAATAATACTACTCAAAATTAATCAAAATAAATGTTGATCAGTTTCTCAACTCCTTTATAACCCTTTGTTAAACTTTGCTGGTCTGCAAGTTTAACAGTTTTCATAAAATGTGTTGTGTTGTGCAACCTTTCTTTGTTAGTTGCAACTAACTGTCTATATTATTTGTTAATATCAGACCAAAAGACTTTTCAGTCCATTCAGTCTGTTGTTTAGTCAAGTGAAGACAAATTAGAACGTACCTCTCACCAGGTGACTTTAGTGCTGTGGGTGTTGTGGGTCATGTGGGGATAGTCAGCAGCAGAATGCTAAATGAAGTTTGTTCAACTTGTCGTCTTTGCCCTGATTGCGCCTCGTTTTTAAAGCTTCTTTTAAACATTTGTGTTGTCATGTTCATGCTGTTGGTAGCCAGTTAGACATCTGCTCAAACAAAACAATCTGTATAATCTGCTATCAGCCAGTTTCTAATGTGACTTCCACCTCTGTTCACTGTAATATTTTATTGAACAGAAATGTCCCCCTTTTCTTTTCAGGTTTAATGTGTGGTCTATTCAGACTCCGTCCTACTGAGCCCTTCTTTGTGTTTCAGGGCGCACTCTTGGATCAGGAGCCTTTGGCAGGGTGGTCGAGGCTACTGCATACGGTCTCACTCATTCCCAGTCCAGCACAAAAGTGGCAGTGAAAATGCTGAAATGTAAGACATGCTATGTAAAAACACAACAGAAAGCCATGTGCGTACTTGTGTGAACAATGTAGTGACCACAGTAGAGTCCCCTGCGTAGCTGTCAAACACTGTGATACCAGTGCTGTATTCCTGTGAGTACAGAGAGGGCAGCAGCCTGCTGAGCTTTAGTTTGGTTGCCAGCCTGGTTGGATTTTCAGCCAATGGGCCTTTGAACAATTTGGCAAGGACACAATGTTTCCTGGTTTCAGTCTGCTCAGTTCTCCTGTTCTACCTTTCATACATCTCTCACTCTCTCTGTTTTTCTCACTCTCTCTCCAGCCACAGCCAGGCGGAGCGAGACTCAGGCCCTGATGTCGGAGCTGAAGATCATGAGTCACTTGGGTCCTCACCTCAACATTGTGAACTTGCTTGGTGCTTGTACCAAACATGGTGAGCATCACATACATTTTATTAGTAGCTGTCAGTCTACTCTTTAATAGGCTGATGTGTCTAAGTTGTAAAGGCAACATGAAGAGGTCCAGAGACATTTTTTTGTTTTATTTATTCATCATTAGTCTTATTTTTTGACTGTAAACTCATAAATTACATTTTCCATTGAATTTTCTAAAGAAAAACTCCAAAAATGCTGTGACTTGTTAACATCCTTTTAAGGATGAAAATGCTCAGTTCTGGTTTACAGAAATTTATCTCTGAAGTGTAGAAACTAAAAAAGTACAAAAGTGTAGTATGCCCAGTATGAGATGATTAATGAGGTGAACACTCCGATTATTTAACAGGATGTTACCAAAGTTTTATCTTTAATAAGGTTTCTTCTGTTTTCACTGCACAGGAAGAGGAAAAAAATATTTTTATATTAAAAAGTATGCAAAACAATTTATTCGTTTCTAGAATATGCCATTCACTTTTCACAAAGTATATATGTGTAAAATGTGTATATGTTTTTCTTTTATGTAACTGTCACATTTTCAAACTATTCTGATGGCAGAACAAAATTAAAGTCTGCTAATTGTCAGTGTTGTCATTTATCTAGTAACTTAATCTAGTTTAATACTGTATATGTTTTCAACTTATGTTTATGTGTCCTGCCTAAGCAATTAATGTGCTATTAGTGTTTGGTAAATCACAAATGGATTTTCTTCTTCCACCAACCAGGCCCTCTCTACCTGGTGACAGAGTACTGTCGTTATGGTGACCTGGTGGATTACCTGCACAGGAACAAACACACCTTCCTGCAGTATTATGCTGAGAAGAACCAAGATGATGACTGTCTCATCTCAAGAGGAAGCACTCCGCTCAGCCAGAGAAAAGGGTGGGAAGAGAGAACACCATCACCATTCACATAATGTAGAAAGGTTTTCTTGTGGAAACCTCGGTGTTGTTGCATACTGAGAGACAGCTAAGAGAACACCTGATATGATTAATAAATATGCATTTAGGTCTTCTAGTACAATGCACTTTTTAACACTTGTTGTTTCTCTCCAGATATGTGTCTTTTGGAAGTGAGAGTGATGGTGGATACATGGACATGAGTAAAGATGAGCCTTCAGTCTATGTGCCCATGCAGGAGCAAATAGACACCATCAAGTATGCAGACATCCAGCCCTCTCCATATGAGTCTCCCTACCAGCAAGACATCTATCAGGAACAAGGTCTGAGCCATTTCTGTCTATAATAATTAAAGCTGCAACTAACAATCTTTTTTTTGTTTTGTTTATTAAACTATCAATTATTGCAATAAATCAATTAATGTAATGATTACATTTTAGATTGAATCTATTGGTTATTTTTTGATTACCTGATTAATCCATTGGTTAACTTACCAATAAATAACAACCATAATTGTCAGAAAGGTTATTGCATTTATCACTTATTTTAACACGAAATCTATGAATGAATGAACCATTTCAAAGTTTAACCTTATGATACTATTCATCACAAAAGTTTAGATGCATGCATAGTAAGCTTAAATAACGAAAGGTTGCTAAGTATATTCTGCCACCTTGGGGCACGCAGAGGGGGGTGGGTGGGTTATATTTAGGGTGCAGCCTTTTGGGCTCTGACTGTTTCTGAAATGCATTTGACCTACAGTCAGTACTGTCCCTAAACGCAACAAACACGCTGTGATGAGAAGCTGGCCCATTTCAGTTTTACAAAGCACCATTTTATTAGGTCTCTGTGTAGAAATTCCCGCAGTTTGACCATACTGTTGGGGTGTTTCTGAGTAAAGATGGATTTTCAACACGCCTGAGGGTGAGAGCTGCCGTAATTTGGGATTAATAACGTTGACGCATTCCACGCAAATTACATAGGTTTATTTACTGGGGACGTAAATACGTCGATGTTCTGTAGCTCTGTAGACCCTCTCAAATATTGATGAAAATTAGTTTTTCATTGTTGTAATTTATAATAAGTAAGAATTCTGCTCAATAAACACAGGATGCACATTAAGTACAGTATGATGTGAGGTCATCTGCTGGCCACAGGGCAGGAACTCTCTGAACATTAGTTGTATTTATGTGTGAAAAGTGCTATTTTTTAATCAGTGATTGAGTACAATTCATGAACAGATGATTTGTTTTAGCCTTATAAATCAATTATTACAGTTTGCTCAGTGATCAAAGGCCATAGAGATTGCACAGACAAATTTTACAGCAAATAATTGGAAATCAGTCCATGCAGTCATAGGACAGCCAGAGCTCCCCCAACAACAAGACAATATTTTCATTCATGAGATGCTCATCACCTTCTTTTACGCTTGAGTTTTTCATCTTGTCATTGTGTACAGGTGGAAGCAGATTGGATCTGGTCATCAGTGACTCACCTATTCTCACCTATGAGGATCTTTTGGGCTTCAGCTATCAAGTGGCAAAGGGGATGGAGTTCCTTGCCTCCAAGAATGTAGGATATTAAATATAATATTCTATTTAGCTGATGATTCTAATTCCTGATGGACAATTTGAGAAACACCATGATTCAATTTCTTGCTGAGAGAGTTAGGTGACTTGATTGATACCACTTTATGCGGTTCCATTAGTTTAGCATAAAGGCTAAACTAGTTTAGCATAAAGTTTTAGCATAAAGGCTAAACTAATGGGAGAAACAGGAACTTTCAACCTTCACCTAATACTGCACACATACAGTATAAGCCCCACAATTTTAAATTGTGTAGAAAAACATAAGTGTAACAAGAAACAATTTTATTTTATTTTAGTGCGTCCATCGTGACCTCGCTGCAAGGAATGTGTTGATCTGTGAGGGCAAACTGGTGAAGATCTGTGACTTTGGCTTGGCCAGAGACATCATGCATGACTCCAACTACATCTCTAAAGGCAGCGTAAGTGGCAAAATTATTGCATTGATCAATAATGAAAAACACACACATGCACATATAAAATGAGAAAAACAAACACAACATTTGTACTGTAGCTCTCTCTTTCCACATGCTTTTAGTTGTGTATGTTTAAGAGTGATGCACTTCCCTTTTGGATGTCATCAAACTGTTCACATCAGATTTGACACTTTATCACAAAGCATTAGCAAATATGATGCGATATGTTATAATACTAACTTTAGATGTATACAAATATATGATATTAAAAATAAATAGTAGCCAATGGCAATACTGCACAAATGATCCATTATTGTTAGCAGACTTGACATTTTAAACCCTGATTGTTTCAAAATAGCTCAGAATTTTCTCACGTGGAGTGTTTCTTTTTTGTTCATTCAGACCTTCCTGCCCCTGAAGTGGATGGCACCAGAAAGCATTTTCCATAATTTGTACACCACCCTGAGTGATGTGTGGTCATATGGTATTCTTCTTTGGGAGATTTTCACACTGGGTCAGTCCAAATATACACAAACACATGCATTCACACACATAAAAGTCCTAATAAAAATCAGACACACACGAGGGATTCATGTGAACAATCAACAACAATAGTCAAGCATCACCTGCTTGACTCTTAGTCACACACATACTTTGCAGTCTAAAATTACATTATATGTTACATTATATAGGTGCAGTATAGGTTTGTTTGAACGTTCATGTGAGGTCTAAATTTTAGGCTCAGTCAAGCCTAAATCATAATTTCCCTGTTTAGTGTTTTGTGAGCTTTTTTGGTTTGTTTTTTTACCCACTTCCCACCATTTTTTAAACTACCGTGAAAACAAACGGGACAATATATAGCATGTGAACTGTAAGCCTGAGTGGGGGAAAACAAACTCACAATCCAGCCTCTGTAAGTGATAACCAAAGATTCTCTGTGTTGCACTGCTCCCGTCTGACATTGACTAGACTTTTCTGATCCATTTTTGTTACAGATCTGGGTCAGAACAAATAAATTACTGCAGAGCATAATCAGTACATGTTGTACTTCTTGGGAAATCAGTGGAATACATTTAATGTGGGAAGTGTCTTGTAGGTTAAGACAATGTTATTCTGTGTGCACAGAGGTTATTTTCAGCAGTTAATAAAAAACAAGGGCAAAATATCTGTGTAACCTAGAGACTTGGTGTGGAACAAAGTGGCACAGCTGGTGAAAGAGGAGCTGGTTTTAAACACTTTATGTACTGACAGGTGGTTAAACCTTAATAATACATCAGTTGATTGTATATATTTCTATTAAGAATCAGTATCTGCAAAAGGTAACTAGTAATAAAAGACAAATAAATGCAGTAAAAGTACAACATTTCCCCCTCAATTCTAGTGGAATAAAAGTAACATAAAATGAAATTTCCTCAAGGGTATTAATGAAGTATGTCATTATTATTAAAAACTCCAGTAAAATACAGTTACCTCAAAATTCTAATTAAGTACAGTACTTGAATAAATGTACTTAGTTACTTACCATCTCTGTGTGTGGATGCCTTTAAATGAGTCTATGTTAGATTAACGTCAGATATAAATCTAGTTTAGATTTCCTCAAACTAAACTGCATGATGTATGATTTTCAGCTTAAACATTGACTTGTTCGAAATGTTTTCCACAGGAGGAACACCCTACCCTGATTTGCCCATGAATGAGTTATTCTACAGTGCCTTGAAGAGAGGCTATCGAATGGCCAAACCAGCTCATGCCTCTGATGAAGTGTGAGTCTCACTGTCATCTTGTCGTCTTTGCAATAACTCTTCTTACTTGACATAAAAAATAAGCCAAACTTATTTTGTGTTGTTTATGTTGTAGTTATGATATCATGAGGAAGTGCTGGGATGAGAAGTTTGAGAAGAGGCCTGAGTTCTCCTTTCTGGTGCACAGTGTGGGGAATATGCTGACGGACAGTTATAAAAAGGTATTTTGTTTAAACATCACTACAGTATCCAGGCCTGTTGAGCTCTGTTATTTTTGTGGTGAGCATGGACTCATAAAGTCTTGCCACATATTCCTACTCCACTGCACGTTCTGATTTCACATAAAATTGGTATGATTAAGTAATAAATAAAGTATATACAGTTTGTTCCACCTCAATAAATCACTAAATGAAAATTATTCTTTTAATTTATGGCATTAGCAGTAATAATCCGATTATGTGATAAAACTAAAATTGTAATAAATCTGTAAGGATGCAGTTCTGCATATATTACCAGAATCACATATTACCTCAATAAAGATAAAGTATAGATAGTATGAAGTATAGATGCAGTTTCTTTTTACATTTTTGTATTAGTACTAAAGGAGCTGAGTATTTCCACTACTGCTAAATGCTGCTGTACTGTTGAACTTGTTAGACAACAATATTTTTATGTGTGTAAATTATGTACAGTCTATACTGTCATTCAGTTATTTATTATGTAATTTAATTCATTGTGCATATAACATTGACTAATGTAAAAAAAAAAAAAAGAAAGCCAAAAATAAATAAATAAAATTCAAATTTAAGAATTTATATCTATGGATTTATGGAAAACAGAAAAACAAATGATGGCACAGCCTGTGTATAGTCTATGTTAGAGTCTAGTTTATAGGATGAGCCATGAAAATCTGTAGAACACAAATCTGCCGCATATATATCACACACAGAAGTGTCTGCAAAAGCTGAGAAAATTGCACCTTTGCAAATTGTGCATGTTTATTTGGCTCAGAATTTCTTTTAGAACAGTTAAACCATAGTTTTATTAGGTGTGATGCTCAATATCTCAGATCTGTGCTCCACAATCTCCAGTTTCACCAAACTGTGCTATTTTATTCCATGTTGCTAAGACAACCAAACTATTATATCTTGACAACAGAGATACAACCAAGTTAGCGACAACTTCATCAAGAGCGACCACCCTGCAGTTGCCCGCACCAAACCTCAACTGTCCTCACCCTTTCCAATCACCAACCCATCATTCAGCTCTCCTTCCCCTGGCACCTTCTCCTTCCCCCTGGACCTCTACAACCAGAACCAGAACCGTGGAGACTTCAGACAAGAGCCAGATACACAGGAAGTGGTAACTTCATACAACGAATACATAATTCCCATCCCAGACCCTAAACCGGAAGATGTTTTCACTGACGTGCCATCGGAAAGCCCTGTAAGGTATGGAAGAGATGCTGGGTTTGCATGAAAGATGAGGATGTATTTGCTTAGCAAGAGACACGTTTTTCCATCACAGATGTTGAGCTGAGACAATATCATGGAAGCAGCACCACTAAGAGACATTTATAAATAAGAACCATGGTGTGTCATTCAGTGACTCATGCGTGGCTGAGTGCACAGTGTGAAGTTGTGATTTGTTTTTCCTGCCCTCAGCTCTCTGGCTCTGGAAGAGGAGACCGACTCCATGTCTCAGGACACTGCTGACACTCTTCCAGAAGAGGAAAGGCTGGAGGAGAGCAGCGAGAGAGATGCTCTGCTTGGCTCCTCTGGGACGCCAGAGGTAGAAGACAGCTTCCTGTAGCCACACGTAGAAACTCTAAGAAAACACAGCCTTTTTGTTTCTGTATGTTTTTTTTTTTAACTTGCATTCAAATGAGAACATAACTGAACTAAAATGTAGCAAAATTAAGACTGAGAAGGCAATCTTTATATTTCCACTAAGTACTCTAAAAGTATTGCCCTTCTTTCAGTTTTAGTTTCAAATGCAATACTATACCTAAAACCACAAAAATGTTACAAATAATCAACATAACGTCAGAAACCTGCCATAACATAAATGCGGTACTCCTTTCATACTTATAGAATCAGTTTACAGTAAGTAGAGATGTGTTCTCTGTATTTTCCACTTTAGCCAGAGACCTAGGAGGACTTTTGGCTCTTATACATTTATGCTCTATTGTTCACAACAAGTGCAAATCTTAGATATTAAACCACCATCTGATGTGGAAAGTGGGTAATTGAATTACAGCTTTCTGTTGCATTTTTCCTCATTTTCAGTACGACCAACAACTTTTTTCACTGTACTAAAATGTTTTATATAAAATGTTATTTGGAGGATGTGAAATGCAGACATGCACTGTTTTACTATAAGGACTGACTTATTTAGTTTTAAGTGCCTTTACATCGGAATAGGTGAGTTCTCTTTTTGTTGGTGGGGGAAGCGGGGAGGGGTTGAATGAAACATATGTCATTTGTGAATTTTGTTTATTGAATTGTAAACACTTGTTTATTGTAGGCTTAATTCATAGTTTTGTTCCAGATTTGCACTTTTTTGTATAAAAATGCTAATGATTCCATTATAAAGATATATTTACACTATGTTAAAGACAGACAGCTACAACCGACCTGTATATGTGGCTGTTACAGTGGTTATGGCATCCAGTTTCTGTGACTATTTCTGTGAAAATGATAAATACAGCATATCACTGCCTTAGCACAAGATGGCACTTGTGAGTGCCATAGTATAGACTGACACTAAACAGCCATGGATGCTTGTTGATAAGAAGGGCTATTGTACTCAAGAAACCTAGATATCCATATGTGTACATATAAGAATGATGCTTGTAGTCTTGTGTTGCATTGTTTAACAATCACTTACACAATATTTCAAGATTTAAAACAAAGCGTTTGTATTTTTTGTAGCATTTGTTACACAATTTAAAATACAGTATACACAATCACAGTATCACAAGCTATGGTACCAAAGGTCTTCTTAATGTTTACAAATGTATTTTTTTATATGTGTCATTTTATATGTTTTAAATGTGACAATAAATGTGTATTATCATAGTGTTACTGGACATGTGACTCTTTCATGGATCATGTGAATTCAGTGGCTCTCGTCTGGCTCTCTCACTCTGTCCACACTTATGTTTCTTCTTCAACAGCTCAAAAATACTAAAACTAAACAACTAGTAACACTAATCCTGGTAGAATATATTTATTGGTGGTCCCATTAATATAAAGCTCAAATTTGATAGATTTACTGATTTGTAGCTGATAAGCTGTCTATAACTTACCTGAAAGAAACAATGTTTTTATGATGTAAAGTCTTAGAACAAATCTACCATGACTCCTTAATGGCTTTTCTCACTCTCCGCTGTCATATCTCTCAGTGCCTTTTTCTAATTCCTGTGTCAGATGTCTAAGAGTCCTTTGATTCTCCTTCCCGCTCCCATTAGTTCATCAGTTTCTAGCTCAAAAAGCCATGGATCAGCAATAATGGGAGATGATTAGTCTCACCTCCACAGATGTCTTGGGAGAATTGCTCCCTTTCTGTGGCAAACTGCCACATTAATTTGTTGAGCATGTCCGCCTCCTGGCACGCACACAGTTCCCTCCACCCTCCACCACTTGCTATCTGAAAGCTTTCATGTTTGCTGCGTGACTTCTGTGGCAAAGAGACTGTAAAGCAAGAGCAAGGGAGAAGAAGGGCAAAGGCAAACAGAAAGAGAAGAACATACTCTTGTGTCAGCTTTGGATGCTGGAAACATCAAACTCAGGAAAGGATTTACACACCTGTGTTAAACTGAAGACATCTGCAGGTGAATGCATTTGACATAAATTAATTATGTTTCCATAATGCATGTTATTTAATCTGTATTTTGAGGTGCAGTGACTTATTAATTCCCTAAATGTAATCATTAAACGCTTCCTCAAATATTTCATGTTTGTCTGTTTCCGGATTTTAATGTAAGAACACTGAAGTATTAAAGATTGTTGTTCAGTGTAGATTTAATGTTTTACTGACAACGCTGCCAGACCATTCAGAAAAGAGAAGTGTATCAGTGGGATGGTGATAACATAACTTCTGGGGTGTTTTTTTTTCTTTCTCATTTCTCTCTCCATCATCACAGATCAACAGAAGAAAGGTTTTGTAGCACATTTATCAACCTTCAAACTGCATGTCTGAAGTTGATCCAGGATGAATTCCTACCTTGCTCTGCTGCTGGGGATTGTAGGCTTTGCTGCTTCAGGTACAGTCACAACAAATAATGACTTTTAACATACAGCTTAGTTGTTGTTATTGTTTTTTTTTATCAACTGCAAACTTAAATGTGTAATGTGCAATGTAAAATAAAATAATGGAGAAAGACAAACTCAGAGTTTGTCATTTACAGTAGTTCAGTAGAATTGTGCAAAAACCTCTTAAAGGTCTAGTTAATATGAGATTAAATCAAAGTTTCAACAACAACAGTAAAATATATTTTCTAAAAGACATATTGCTCTGCAGTCTAATTGACCAGTTATTTACAGAGTACTCTAACAAGTTTTAGTCAAACATGAAACTTGTATAAAGTTCTTTTGATTCTATTTTATATTTCATGGCGTAAATCCACAGTAATTATAGAGGAGGGGACAAAGCTGCATTGTTCTCTATCTATTGTGTTTAATAAGCACATCTCCTGTCGGTTTTGGGGTGATTTCTTTCTTTTGTGTGGGGGACTGTGGAGTCCATATGCATGTGTAATGTTCAGGCATTAAATTGCAATTTCATGAATTTCCATTGCAGCACATAAAAACATCTGATGTTTGGTTTAATCTTGGCTGAATGAATTAGCTTTGCTTTCTGGTGGATTACTGTATGAAGAATAATTTGGATCATTTTCAGGTTGGATGAATTGTTCATTTAATCAGTTGAAGGGCAACAGTCTATACAAATAATCTTCAAAACAAAAATGCTGATTAGTTTCAAACTACACTCCTTGTCTTTCTACTTGATCTTGTGTGCTGTGGTGAATAGTAAAATGCTGAACATGGAGTCTCAGTTCTGCTTCAAGCTTTGAAACATGCTGTAGAAATGGAAACTTTTCGAAACCTTACTGATTGTGTAGTTTCAACTCTAATTTACAGGAAAGGTAGTCTCAGCATTGTGTCAAATAAAAATTCAAAAAGCATTTTCCACCCCTAACAGCCCCTACATGCAATGAATTTTCCTGCAGAGTTTCTACAAATTTCCAAATTCTCAACACAACCGTCAGAGAGAGCACTGTTCTTCAGCACTAAAACCTTCTTTATCACTCTATGAGGCTCAGGATTTTGTTTTAATTTCTCCCCTACCGATGCCAGAAAAATTTTACACCGTACCCCTTCTTATTAATTCTTGAATGTACATCTTCTCTTATCTTTGGTGTTTAACAAAAGGTCATAACTAAAAATACAATCGGATCATATTTGAAACTTCCTATCCTTACTGTTTTTATATCTCCAGTGTTGAGTTAGCAACACTGTGAAAAACAGAAGTGAGAAGGATTGAGGGATGTTATTCAGGTCCAAGTCATCAGTCTGTTTCCTGAATTCAAAAGATTACTTCCAAAATAAATCTGAAGAAGATAGGACAGCCTAAAGTTCTCAGTTATTTTAAGATGCCTAATATTTTCAGGAGAAAATCCAATAAGAATTTAGGTTTATTTTGATTGATTTGTTTTTACATCTTTATTCCTATGTATTATCGTTGCTTAAAAGTAAATAAACGTATCAACTAACTAACATTTAACTTCTTTCTCAGCGGAATGGAGGCGTCCAGTGATCAAGTTCAACTCTAAGGGTGTAGGAAGTTCAGAGGTGGTAGTCAATCCTGGGTCCCCTTTGGATCTAACGTGTGAGGGTGACGACCCCGTAAACTGGCAAACCAGGCTACCCAAACACAGACGTTTCATTTCCAAGGGCAATGTAAACGTCCGCACCCTTAAGGTGGAGCGTCCGTCTGCCGAATTCACTGGGACGTACAAGTGTTTTTACACTGGGTTCCAGTACAGCAACCTGACCACCTCAGTGCATGTGTATGTAAAAGGTGAGCTCAAATAAACGAGAGTCCTACTATTCTGTGTGGAGAACAGTTGGACAAACTTGCTAATGCTGACTAAATGAATCACTGTGAACATTGGTTACAACCTTCTATGATTACTTGTTAGATTTCCTTTCCTTTCGATTTCCTTTCACATAACGTTTAGGGCTGTTGTTCTTATATGGTGTGTATGTATGCATATGTGTATTTACATATGTGTGTATATGTACGTGTATATGCGTATGTATATGTACGTGTGTGTATATATATTTATATACGTATGTACTTTGTGTATTTGTTTGCACCTTTTATGTGTGTGTAATTGAGGAGTGTGTAATATATGTAATTATATCTATCTATATATATATATATATATATATATATATATATATTTTTTTTTATTATTATTTTTTTTTATTATTATTGTACAGCACTTTGGGCAACTTGTGTTGTTTTTAAATGTGCTTATAAATAAATTGACTTGACTTGACATATGTTCTATGATCTAAAACATTCTCCTATAATCAATTTCATCTAGACCCAGATCGTGTGTTCTGGACCAGCAGCACGTCCCTGCGGGTGGTGAAGAAAGAGGGTGAAGATTACCTGCTGCCCTGCCTACTGACTGACCCAGCAGCCACAGACCTTGGCCTTCGCATGGACAATGGCAGCACTGTGCCACCAGGGATGAACTTCACAGTTTATCGGCACCATGGTATTCTCATCCACAGCCTCCACCCCAGCTTCAATGCTGACTATGTCTGCACAGCCAGGGTCAACGGAGTGGAAAAGACCTCCAGAGCCTTTTCCATCAACATCATTCAGAGTGAGACCTCTTGTCTGTTGGAAATGATGCTGAGTTCTTTGAAGTGATATTTGCACTGAGTTTGACATTTATTTTTGATTTCCACTTGCTCTAGAGCTTCGTTTCCCTCCATACGTCTTCTTGGAGACAGATGAATATGTGCGCATAGTTGGAGAGGAACTTAAGATTCGCTGCACCACACATAACCCCAACTTCAACTACAATGTCACCTGGAAATACACCACCAAGTCGGTCAGTATGATGCATTTTAGTTTACTTAATTGTAGCTGTAACTTTGATTTAAACTTTTTTTTCTGTGTGCAGAAACCAGTCATTGAGGAGCTGGTTCGCTCCAGTGGAGAAAATCGCCTGGACATACAGAGCATCCTGACCATCTCTGCTGTAGACATGGCAGACACAGGGAACATTTCCTGCATCGGTACAAATGAAGCAGGGGTGAATAGTTCAGCCACATACCTGCTAGTTGTAGGTAAGCCACAAGAAACAACCACATTTGCCATGACTGATACTAAAAAGCTTGGAGCAGCTATTAGCGACTGGTAAATGCAAACAGATAAACAAATGAAAACTCTGTCTCTTGATTTTTGATTGAATAGATAAGCCCTACATCAGACTGCTGCCGCACCTGTCCCCTAAACTGGCCCACAAGGATCTTTCGGTTGAGGTGAACGAAGGAGAAGATCTGGAGCTCAGTGTGTTTATTGAAGCATACCCTCACATAACAGACCACAGATGGCACACGCCAACATCGCCTAACACATCCACACAAGAGCACAAGCTAATTCGATACAACAACAGGTACAACACCAAGGTCTGAGTTGACGTTGTCCAATCAAAATTAACATCAACATCCCAAAGCTGCTAACATTTTAATGGAGTACATTTTAGAAAGGGAAGCTATGCTGGATCTGAAAAATTCTGTCAGTGCATTTTCTGTGAATTTGACAGGAAAGATCAAGGTCATAATACTTCCTCAGGTCATGAAACTTTTGGTAGAGGGAAGAGGGATGTTCTCTTTTTAGTTTGTTGACGTACTCAGCGATGATACATTGGAACAGCCTGAAGTCAAACCACAAAATTAGTCACTTGTGATTCTGTAGACATTCCTCTTTTCTCACTTTAAAACTAGTTTTTATTGGGGTTTCTAGGTACCATGCTAGTCTGCAGCTGAAGAGAATGAATGCACAGGAGCAGGGCCAGTACACTTTCTATGCCAGAAGTGATTTGACTAATGCATCCATCGCATTTCAAGTCCAAATGTATCGTAAGTGATGTATTAAACACCAATCTAAGCCGTATGCACATTCACAGTGTTGGGCATAAATAAACATTTCCCCCCAAGTTCTACAACTGCAAGAATTTTTGGCAATTTAGCAAAGCTGAGTATCAATTTTTTCCACCTTTGTTTGGTTGGCAGAGAGACCTGTTGCTGTAGTAAGATGGGAAAATGTTACCACACTCACTTGCACCTCATTTGGCTATCCTGCTCCCAGAATCATCTGGTACCAGTGTTTTGGGATACGCACTACGTAAGTATCCCTGCACAGGGAACAGTAGTCAAAATAAATAATCGGACACTTTCACCCACAGCAAGGATGTAATATTCCTTTACCAGTTGTCTAATTGTATATATATTGCAATGAGGCAGGTGCAATGAAAACATCTCAGGGATACAGATGGCGATCCCCCTCCAGGCTCCCACAGTGGAGGTCCAGAGGGAGGAGTACGGTCCTGTGGAGGTGGAGAGCGTCCTCACTGTGGGGCCGTCCAGTCGAAGGATGACAGTGGAGTGTGTTGCCTTCAACCTTGTCGGTGTCAGCAGTGACACTTTTGCCATGGAGGTTTCAGGTGACTATTTTATCATATGTTCTTTATCATATGCAATCATAGTCACTGTACTTCTCCGTTTGGTTACTGGATGGTGACTCAGACCAAATCTGGTTTGTAAAATTGTGTTCCCACAGTCAGATGATCATTTTATATTTTATGTTATGAAACTGTATAAGTCTGTTGATTTATTTTGTGTTGCACTTTTTAAACATGTAAAATAATATGCTAATGAAAATAATATAAACAAAAATCTACAGGGTGACAAAAAACAGTATGGGACACCAACAGTCATTCAAATTAAATTATACATTAATATGGGTCTTTCTCCAACTGGGCAGAGGACCTCTTCATTTACATTCTGACTGGAGCAGCAGGAGTTCTGACCGTCTTCCTCGTGCTACTGGTTCTCCTGTTTTACAAATATAAGCAGGTATGAAACACTGAAGTGTAATCCTAATGTGATATGGGTTCTATTGCTTTGACTTAGTATCATTCTCTCCTGCTTTGTTTTCAGAAACCCAGGTATGAGATCCGTTGGAAGATAGTTGAGGCAAGAGATGGAAACAACTATACCTTCATTGACCCCACTCAGCTGCCTTACAATGAGAAGTGGGAGTTTCCAAGAGACAAGCTGAAGCTAGGTTTGCAGAATGTTATCATGGGTTTATTCAAATGCTCTTCAGTGGTCACATTTTGGATCATTTGCACTGATTCAGTGCATTGGAAAAATATTAGATTATGACCTTATTTTATAATTATTGTAAATATATTGTAAGATATATTGTATATAGAATAATACATGCTATTATCTCTATCTACAATATTAATAAACTATATAAAAAGTGTACTCAAAATGTTTTTTTTAATATATTCTGGCCAAGTAGGGAAGGTCCTGGGAGCAGGAGCTTTTGGAAAGGTGGTTGAGGCCACAGCCTATGGTCTGGGAAAGGAAGACAATGTGATGCGTGTGGCTGTGAAAATGTTGAAAGGTGAGGAAATGTTCAGGCCTTTGTTTTAAAAGAGAGCTCTGTGTATGTTTACATGAGGAATGGAGGTCTGATTATTTAAAAAATAACATTGTTAAAATCAAAAGATTTTTCACATGGTCCAAAAGAATAATAATATAATGACAATCTCTGTTGTCTTCCTGCAGCCAGTGCACATTCAGATGAGAGGGAGGCTCTAGTGTCTGAACTAAAGATCTTGAGTCACCTGGGTCAGCACAAGAACATTGTCAATCTATTGGGAGCCTGCACCTATGGAGGTAAGCAACATCCTGTATTTGTTCTGTATAACATTTGATGACAAAACAGTATATAAGTAAGTAATATACTCGAGAACATGTTTTATTTGTTGAAAGGCTGATACTGTAACGTGTGTATTTCCTCATCAGGACCCGTGCTTGTGATCACAGAGTATTGCAGCCTTGGTGACCTGCTGAACTTCCTCCGCCAGGCAGAAACACTCATGAACTTTGTTACAAAGGTTCCCGACATCATGGAGAACTCAATTGACTACACGAATATCTGCAATAACAAACTGTTCATTCGAAGGTACATCTGCAAATGTGTGTAGTCTAATGACAAATGATCAGTGAAGAACATTCAGTCTCTGTATCTGTTTCTGCTGAAACCCACTCTCTTCTCTTTCTCCCCTTTATTTTCCATCCAACAGTGACAGTGGGATCTCCAGTGCGTCCTCGAGCAGTTACTTGGAGATGAGACCCAGCCAGCTGCCAAATGTGGAATCACCTCGAGGTAAAATCCTTTACCACAATTTCCCGGTTTAATGTACACACAATTGTTTATGCAATTATGCAGCAGCCTGATGTTGAAAAGTATCATCCTTTTTACTTCCTGATCCTGGATGCTTTTAACATTTTAACTGTGTGGTTTATTCTTAGAGTCTGTGTGTGAGGAAACTGGTGACTGGCCACTGGACATTGATGATTTGCTGAGATTTTCTTTTCAAGTGGCTCAGGGCCTTGACTTTTTGGCAGCCAAAAATGTGAGTGAACTTATCACTGAAAAGGACTAAACGTAAATACATCTAATAAAAAACACTTCTGTTATCATTTACAGCTGAAGCTGCTGTCCCTAGAAAGCAGATAAATGCCAGACAGCAAATGAAATAAAAAATAATTTGCATTAATATTTGTTATTCTTGTTTTTTATAGATCACGGATCAATGAATTGTGTTTCCCATTACAATTTTTATAATTACTTAACACCATAGTTATATTGCCATAGGCTATCTTACTACATTTACTGATGTAATTGCCTTTTATTGTGTGTGTTTTTGCAGTGTATTCACAGAGACGTGGCTGCAAGGAATGTCCTCTTGACTGACTGCAGAGAGGCAAAGATTTGTGACTTTGGTCTGGCACGTGACATCATGAAAGACTCCAATTATGTGGTGAAGGGCAATGTAAGCACTTGAGTAGACCAGAAACAAGTCTTAGTTATATGAGTTGAACCAGATAAAAATAACAAACTTTTTTTTCCTGTTGACATTTTGTTTGAAGGCACGTCTGCCAGTGAAGTGGATGGCCCCAGAGAGCATCTTTGACTGTGTCTACACTGTCCAGAGTGATGTCTGGTCCTATGGCATCCTCCTTTGGGAGATCTTCTCTTTAGGTCAGAACATATGCATACACTACTAGTCAAAAGTCTGGACACACATAGAAATGACCATGTTTGTGAAAGATTTGATAACATCAAATGGATCAGAATGAATGTGTAGACATTGTTCATATTGTAAATGACTATTGTAGCTGAAAACAACAGTTTTTTAAAAGGAA
>JAUMHL010000002.1:10640352-10674266 GCA_032362345.1 Sandelia bainsii | reverse complement strand
ACAACTGAAGACATGTATCTTTTCATGAAAAACACGGTAATTCCTATGTGTGTCCAAACTTTTGACTGGTAGTGTATATTTAAGGTATAAGCATTAACAAAGACCATTTTATAAAAGTAGCTTGTCCTAAGCTGACTTTAACCACCAGACAGTCCAACTGTTCTCTCAAATGTTCATCATGACTAAACAAAGATCCCTTTTTTCTTTGCCCATCTTTCACCCCATCTAACATCTTAAATAACTGACACATGAGGTAACCTCATGAAGTGCCTTCATTATTCCTAATTTTGTTTACTTGCTTTGGGTTATGTCCCAACCCCAAACTCCACTTAACAAGCCTAAACTCAAACTTAAAAAACTGCCCAAATGAGAAAATAAATACGAGCTTTTTACAGTATCTCAGAGAGCCCTAACATCTGTGTCTGTTGATTTGGTGTGGCTGTCACACCACTTGGAATAACTGCTCTGTGGAAATGGGAGGCACTGAATCTGAGTCAAGGCCTAATCATTTGTTGTTCTGCTGTGAGTCAGGCCTCAGTTCTGCCTGTTAGCCACATGATCTCAAAGCTAGGAAGCCATGTAACTGTTATTTCACGGCAACAAAATACGACTTAAAAGGAGGAGTTCTCATGAACGAGTCTCTATCATGAAACTGCGTCATCACCTCCATAAGCCTCTCCTTATTTCACTCGATTGACTTTATACAGTTTCTTGATTTTATCTTAAAAGTTGAGCCATATTCCATTATATATTAATTCTATTCTATTCTATTGTTTTTCCTGGTGAATTGTGTTTCAGCTACACAATCATGAAGATGTGCTGGAATTTGGAACCTACAGAGCGTCCAATGTTTAACAAGATCAGTCAAATGATAGAACGACTACTTGGGGACCAGCCTGATCAAGAACAGGTGAATTAGTGTGAAGCACTTTAGTGACCCATGTCTGGTATCTAAGAAGCAAAACATGATGTGCTCAGGAAACCCTCTGTTTTCATTTAATTATTTCAAAGAAACAACAGAATTAGCTGTGCTGTCAAACCAATTAAATTAATTTTATTTTTTGTGATTAAATTTATTATGTTTATTATGTTTATTTTACTATGAGTGTTGTTTCCAAGGGACATTCTCGCAACTTTTAGTTGTACTACAAATAGTTGTACTATTTCTAGCAAACATCTTTTGTCACACATTAAACAAGGAACCAGTAATAATGTTTTAGATAACCATGATGTTCAAATGCAAGACTTCTTTCACCAATTACACAATAATATTGCAATCAACAAAATATTTTACTTTTTCGGATCATGTCTCACCATCTTAATGATGTCTCTCTACAGCTATTTTACCAGAATGTGCAGCAGCAGGTCACAGAGGGGGAAATGTGTGATGAGCCCAAGTGCCTCGACAGCCCCTGTGACCTGTCTTGTGACCAGGAGGAAGAGGAGCAGCCTCTGATGAAGACCAACAATTACCAGTTTTGTTGAAATCCCAAACCACCAATCAATCAGTAAATCAATCACTTATCAGCAAGTGTCAGGAGAGTGGGATCAGCTGTAGTTCACGGCCAATGTACCACAGCTTGGACAGTTGCAGAGTTGCCTTCACAGCTATTTTTTGCCTGCCGTGCCGCTTGCCAGACAGACAGGCAGCTTAGTTTATTAGTTTCTATTACTGCCCCTTGAGTGCAAATGACTTGTTTTTGTGGAGAGCTCAATGGTTTTTGTCAGCGGGTTCATTTCCTTTTCATCAATTTATTGCATGTGAAGTTTCACATAGGAAGTAACCCAAAAACTGATGAGAGCTAATCATCATCTGTAGTGTAGAGAAGCTAGGTTTGATCTGATCACTTTAATTGAACATTCAAACAGTGCAAGTGTTTCTCTGGTTTAAACATGCTAAATCGACTATGGAAAAGTGACCTGAGGTGTATTTCTTGCAACACACTTACAGTAACTGTTATTTGGTGGTAACATGTGATTGTTCCACTTCAGTCTAATTAATTAGCCAGAGTTCAGTGTGATTTCAGAGCAGCAACTACAACTGAACTGAGCAGCGAAATCTGTGGATCTGTAATATATCAGATGAACAATGTTTCATGTTTGACAATGTGAAAGGCTTTTTTTGTGTATGACACAATTTAATCTTTTGATTTCCTGTGTTTGGATGTAAGTTTTACAAATGTCTATATGTAGCAGTCAGCCTTCACTGCCAACCATATGAAGATTTCAGAAAAAGATATAAGCTACATGAGAGATACAGATGGCAAATTCTGCTTTCTTCTGAATGGAACACCCATGAAATGTCTAATAATGTATATATATAATGATGTAAATCACAAATTATCTAATTTTTTGCTATCTATCTGTATCATATGCTGTATGTGTTGTGTGTGTCTTTGTGTCTATGTGAGAATCAGTGCAAAAGCTACAAATTAAATCACTGAAAAGCACAGAGGCATTGAATAAAGCTTAATCATTGAAAATTTATGTACTACAGGGACATAATGTATATATTTCAGATATTTATAACATGCATATTTCTCTGTTGTACACAAGTGTGTGGCCTTTGTTCTTCTCTCCTCACTTCCTATTTTTTATTGGACAATGTCCAATTTGCATTTCCTCTGGAACATTTCCTACAGTGTCTCTAGACATTGCACAACTCTGAAATCTTCATAGGGAAGTGCTCATCCCATCTCCGAGGCTGCAGAACATCTAAATGCGTTTTCGCCTTTGTGTAACTGAAGTCATGTTTATTTTTTATTAAGCAGCTTAACACTTTTGCACAGTTTTCACTTTATCAGACGCCATACAGTCTGAAGTATATTCAGAATAGAAGTCTATGTTTAATTTCCGATTTACAAACTGACATATTTTCAATGTTCTATTCTGTCATATAGATCCTCTTTCTACATTATCAATTAATTTCTTCTCATCATTTTGACAATTTTAAATTTTTTGGGCTGCTTAACATTTCTGCGCAACAAGCTTCTTGTTATGATTTATAAAAAAAATTCAAGTACATTGAAAAAGCAAAACATAATGAACTCATTTGCACTGTTATACCATAAGTGAAGGTTTTGACTGTAAAATACTGTATCTGTGTTGTATAGTCGTGTTGATCATAAGCAGACGTAGGTTTTGTAAGCTCTTCCTTAGGTCTTTAGTAAATATAAAGACAATACCAGGAATAAATGTAAGGCCAGAGTGCTCATTGTTTTGTACTGTTGTGGCTGGTCCAGGGTGTAAACTGCAACACAAGTTCATTTTGCACGCAAAAATATTAATTAGCAAAGTATACCGACTACAACATAATATTTTCTTTGGAATTGAGTGACTCCTTTACACACAATTCCTGTAAGTCACCAACCATGATGACTTTGCTTGAGGGAATAACCCACACTAGATGTATTGTGCTTATAGTAGGAAGTCGAAGCTTCAAAAATAGATAAAGAAAAAACAAACAACAAAATCATAAAATACGGGAGGATCTAAGTGATGCATCTTTAAATGTCTACATGATGATGCATGATGGCGCTGCAGATGGCTGCCTCAGCACAGTGATCTCTAGTACTTTCTGTTTTTTGTTCTGGTTTCCTTCTTTCTCGCATCCCATGACTGTTTTTGTATTTTACTCGTGTTTTTGTGCATTGTTGTTTCTGTCTTTCTTACTTTGTGAGTTACTAGAGAGACACTATCAGCTGGAGACAAATTTCTTGTAAGCACTTGTGCATACACGGCCAATAAACCTGATTCTGATTCTGATATTTTGTCTGAAGAACTGTATAATGGTAGCAGGACAATCATCATCTAATCTGATCTGATTCAATCATTGATCTTAAGACAGTGAACTCATGTTAACAAAACAACATATGCCTCACTTTACTATAGCTAAGGCATCAAACTCAAACACTTGATGTCAAAAAACTTGCTGAGCCTGTTCTTTACATAGTCTAGAACTGTTTCACACTATGGTGCTCAACATAACCATGATATTGATAATGTCTGAAACCTCTTTTCATAGCACATGACTAGTATGGGAAAAATTGTAATTCTGGAGGGTGAACATGAGTAATAACAAGTAGTATAAAAGTGTTTTTTGTAGTCAAAGACTTAAAAAAACCCTCACAAATGTCTACGCTCAGAAATTGCACAGCACGTGATAGTGCAAGTGTGTTAGTAATGCTGTATCAGACAATGATTTGCATTGTCTATTAATGAATGACTCAGATTTTGAATCCGTTTTAAAAGTTTGAGCACTGTCACCACAGTGAACTTGATCAAACTTATTTATTTATTACGTCAGAAGTTTAATTTACATTTAATTAATATCTAAAGCACTTCATGCTGCTAGGTCTACTAAATACCAATATTATTCTCAAAGGCTGACTGCTGATTGGCTTTTACAAATCAACAACTGACTGAATGTGTCCTTGCATGGGTCTCCAGTGAGAAGATAATGTACGTAATGTAATGTCCAAAATAAAGAAAAAGCTCCAAGGTCCATTACTGCAATATCATACAGTACAATAAAAACATACATAGTTTATAATTTCTTTTCAAATGCAAACATCAGTCCAAAAGGCAGCAAGTGGCAGATGAGAGGTACAAGTGTAAAACATCAAGCAGTAATGTCTCTGGACTTAAAAGGCAATAAATACATTATAACATTCATGGCTAAATATTTACATTTACGCTGAGAAATTAAAATCCCGCTTACATCCTTTCAGTCACTGGAAAGCATTAATTTAACTTTAGGATTTAAGTTCATTTTCACATAAAAAAAAACTCACTTCTTTTTACTCTTGGCACCACACTGGGGAAACAAAATAATGTTACATTCTCTTAGTCATCTGAAAAGATCATTTTCTTACATTTGTCTCAACAAATATTGACTCATGCTGATTCTCACACTCACTGTTAGAGATGGTTAAAATTGGCCTTGCAACCTGCAATCTGACATTTTTTTATAGTATTTTCACAACAGACTCTAGTTACCACCACTCTTATCATTACCTACCATAAGGTCCACTTCTCCAAAATTCACAAAACTGTATTAATTTTCATAAAATCTATTTCCTTATGTCAGCAGGATCCAACAACTATGCACAGCTGATGTACTGTGCTTTTGTACATGCTCGGCTTCAAATAACATGGGAATACACTCTGGTAATTTCTTCTCCCTGGTAATTACCTGCTGTGCTCTCTGTGCATGAAGCCATTTTTACATTGCACTTTATTCTGCTATCTATTCTGAACATTTTTACTCAGGCAGGACAACTTCATATGTCTCTGTCCGTCCCTCTTGTGCCTGTCCCTCCATCCCACTTCTTTCACCTTCCTCCTTCTCTGTCTTGATCTGTGCCACACCAAGCCGGTACAGAGAATCCCTAATAACTACCTCTCCAGGCTGACAGGCCTTCACCACTTGGTCAATCTGATGGGTCACAATGTCCCTGCTCGTGAGATAATCTACCAGACGGTTGAACAGGTAGTAATAAGCTGTGTTGTTAAAGACTACAGGTTGCATCCGCACATGGCTCACAGAGGAACAGTCTTCTGATGTCTCTGTGGAGTCTCTCTTAGCCTTGTCTGTCTGTTCTTTCTCCTCTTTCTCCTCCTGTTTTGTCTCTTTTTCCAGTTCAACAACCAGGCTGACATAGGGCTGCAGTTCTCTGCAGAGGGACATGGAGTGGTGATCTGAAGGAGGCGCAGAAGGCCCAGCGGGCTGCTCTGCTCCAGGAGGATGAACCAACCAAGAAGAAGAAGATTTGGTGATGGGGTGCATCTGCTGATTCTCCGCGACCAAGGAAAGGTTGGCGCTGTACGGCTTGTCTTGCAGTTCAGCACATGATACAAACTAAAAACCAAAAAGAGGTTTTCACACTTTACATTTACTTTTTTTGCAAATGCTTAAAGTAATTAAAGTTATGTAGCAAGATACAGTATTATCTTGTACTACAATAGAAAAATATATATTTTCCTCACATTGAAGTGATAGTGTTTTTGTTTTGGGTAATTGTTGAGCAGGAATTTAATCTCTTAACAGATAACTGGATTTACCTCAGGTTTTTCAAAGGGATCAGAGAAGCAGCCTTGGTTCCTGCCCCACATCTGAGTTGCCAGTTCTGGATACTGCATGTCAGTACAGAGCGCTACCTGACGAGCAGAGTCAGTAACATAGACTGGGGGCCAGAAGCAAGAAGACAGAAGCAGGTCTACGTGGTCTCGAGCCGTCTCTCCTCTCACTAAGTACTTAGAGCCGCAAACCACCTGGACACGAATATAACAGAGATTTTTTAGTTTCCCATCAGATCTTTGATACAAATGTCTTGTTGATTTGTTTTAAATTCCTCAGACTGACAGCTTCACTCACAATTAGCTAACTGAATAAATCAAGAACAGGACCACGTTTTTACCTTGTGAGGGCAGACTTTGGACAGCTTGCCAGCCGTGAGGTGTGAAAGGGGCTGGGGGGAGGTGTAGAGGCCACTATGAACAAGTGTGTACAAGGAGATCAGAGAGGCCAGCAGCTCATCCTAACAGACATAGAGACGGAAAGGAGGCATTTATCCAAACAAACTCCCACACAGATATGAGCGGGTCAGAGGAAGCAGAGATAAGAAACGTAAGAGTAACGACCAAGGAAACCATCTCTCAACTAAATATAAGATCCTGTCACAAATCATCTGGCAAATCACCCTTGAGCAAGACGATAAAGTCTTGCCAGTCACAGGAGGTGGAACAGGGAATTTCTTATACAGTAGACCAAGTTATCACATGATCAGTGTGTTAGCTCCAAAAATAAAAGCTTATATTCTGTGTAGTATTTTAAAGTCAACATATTTACTTCCAATCATTAACATACATACAGCCAAATTATGGTCTCTCTCTCTCACGCACGCACACATGTGTTTCTATCTTTGGGGGGAAATCCATTGACATAATGCATTCCCTAGCACCTTACTCTGACCCTACCCAAAACCTAATTTTAACCCTACCCCTAAAACCTAGTCTTAACCCTCAAAATGCTCTTTGAAGTTGTGGGGACTAGCTAAATGTCTCCACAAAACAAAAATATCCTCACTTTTTAAGGAAAATGTGGTTTTTGCTCCTCACTATGTAGCAAACACGAGACCACACACACACGCACACACACACCTACCTTATTGCAGTCTGGGGCAACGCTCGACCCACAACGGTCAAGTATTGTCCTCAGCTCATCCTCACTGTGATCTTCAATCCTGTCGAGTCTCAGCTGACCATCGTGAATGAGACGCACCAAAACTGATGGATCTCCTGAAACAAATGAGGAAAACCATTGTCTTAGAAGTATGTTTTTTTCGCACTTTCAGAAAAAACAATGAGTTCATATAAAATCTGAGCTTCTGTATTTATATAAAAGAATCAGATACCTGAAAGCTGCTCTGTGTGTGGCAGGACCTTGTCCTTCTCTGTGTTGATAACAGTGGAACTTCTCATTAGAGGGGGGATGAAGGGAGCAATGATAGAAGCATCTACCCGTGTGATAGGGATGTCTGTGGGGAAAGCCGCCTGTTCGATAGCCTCACTCTCCATGGTCAGCCAGAAGTCATCCACTTGTACCTCATCTGAGACTGAAAACTCAGGCCACGTAAACTACAAACACAGCATGGTTCAAAGAACTGTGAGACATGTCACTGCTTAACAGCTCTAAGACTCAGCTTAATTTTGCAATAACCATACAATTAATCTGTCACCTCAACATTCCTTAGCTCCAGAACATTTTTTGTGTATCGCTGTGCAATCTCCATCTTAGGAGCAACACCGCAAATGCCACAGATCATATCGTTGTAATCTCGCACTGTCAGACACTCAAAGGCCCAGTAGCCACTCAGGAGAAGCTCTTGAATTTGAGATAATTCCTCTGGACTTAGGGCATGGACTGATGAAGAAGAGGAAGACACAGTGAAAATCATGGAAAACATACTGTGAAAAACTGTCAATCTAGAAAATTAAAAGAGAAAAAATCTAAATTAAACAGATATGCAGAATATAATTCAGTGTTTACCAGGGTGGTTGGGGATGTGGTCCAGTACAGTCCTGGCTGCCTGTAAGGGGGCTTGGCCCAGTTTGATACGGGCCCTGATCTTCAGGAACAGGTCAATACTCACCAGCAGTCTGTTCCCAATGTTAAACAAACCTGTCAAACAATACCCAGAGTTTTTAATTCACAGATAAAAGTGAATACAGTGTACACCAACGTGAAGAAAACGTCCCCAGGAGAAGCCCTGTATCTATACTTGATAGACTGTGACTTAGTATTGCTGTAACTACGAATACAGAAGCTAAATATTTTTGTTTAACTGTGGTCTTATGTCCACAAATAAAACAAAATAGCTTGAAAACCTGCTGCCAACAGTGACTCAAACAGAGTTTCTGTTAAAACACTGAAGATAAATGACGATAATTACAGTGGTTTTTGAACAATAATGTTTTGCATTTTGATGTTACAATGTGTCATAATGATGTGTCTGAAACATGTACATGCCACATTAAGCAGCTATATATCAGAATAAGCTAGGCATCTTGAACATAAAGTTCTATATTTTGGCTGGTATTCATCACCATCCACACAAAACATGTAAAACATCAGGAAGTAGGGGACAATGTGTACTGATGACAAATGGGTATGGTAAATGACAAACGTAGCACTTGCTGGAATCTTAAATGCTCTATGTAAAAAACACATGATCCATAACTGTAGTGTTATTGGCCCTTTTGGCCAATGAGCAAAATAATGACTGTAACGGAGGAAAGTTTCTTATAAATTCTGCCTGATGGGCAGATAATTGCCTTAAATACCCACAGAGGCAGCTACCATGTATCAATCAGTGTATATTTGAAAAGAGTGAAACAGCAGTGACATAAGTAATTCCCATAATATACCCACAATCTGAGTTGTCACTGACTACAACCAGATGGTGACTATCATAATCATATTTATATCATATTTATAATCAGATAACCCCACTACATTACACACAGTACTGATAATGACCGGAAATGACCTAGTTTTGATTCATTTTTATTATTTCTATTACCTATTTTTGTTCTGTAAATTGTGTATTTAGTATTTGTGTTGGTGTTAATCTTTTATGGTTATGGTTCTTTCTTTCTTTCTTTTTGTTTGAACGGAGAGCTGCTGTAACATGCCAAAATAATTTCCCTCTGGGATTAATAAAGTTTTTTTAATCTTGAATCTTGAATGAATAATGGTGCTGTTTACCTGGATGCAGGTCAGTGAAGCTGTGCAGAGCCAGACACTGAACATTGAGACACACCTTGAGCTGGAGAGAAGATGTCTGCAGCAGTGTCTCAGTAAGCAGCCAGCAGTCCTCCTGTCCTGCAACAGTACTAATATGTACAAGTACACACATGTGAGTATATAATAAGGAACCAAAAGAATTTAAAAGTAATAAAAACAGAAGCAGCCTACTTGGAAAGAAAGAAGTCACTCATTAAAACCACACAAAAAAAAAACAATACCACATTTCCTCATTTTCATTCCAGGTCCTATCTTCTCACCTCTGACAACCTTTGAAGAGTGGGTAGTTACACAGCCCACAGTGTGTGGCTGCTGATTCATAGAACTGAGGCCACCCTGATTCGACCAGAGTCTCCGTCTCTATGTTGTCTTCATGCTCCTGATCACCTGGCTGAACCAAGACGATCTGAAGACTGTTGAGCTCCTGAATGAGATTTAACGTTTCCTGAAGTTCTGTCTCACCTTCAGGAATCTGCAGCGAATGGCGCAGCAGCTGCAGTGTATTTTGACGCTGGATGTCTTTCTGCTCAGGACTCAAGGGCTGGTATGGGTCCAGCAGTGTCCCACACTGAGAAAGAAAAAGCAAACAAACAAAACAACAAAAAATAATGTGAACATTCATCACATTCTATACCTCTTATCCTACATTAAGGTAACAGCTAAGAAGTTAGCTCTAAGGTTATGTAACATAATTATAGAAGTATCCACCCATCCATTATCCTAAATGCTTTTCCTGTTAAGGATCGTGGGGATTGCTGGCGCTAATCCCAGCTGTCATTGGGCGACAACCCTTCACATTCACATTCACACCTATGGGCAATTTAGAGTCACCAGTTAACCTAACTGTATGTCTCTGGACTGTGGGAGGAAGCCGGAGTATGTGGAAAAAACGGACACAGGCACGAGGGAACAATAAACAAAAAGTTAACAAACAGGATGGTTTCAATGTAAGAGATCACAGCAGTTCCACTTGCTTGAAAGCTTTAGAGAAAAAAAACAAAAAGATGAATGACTTGACATCAAAATCTGTTTGAAATCTGCTTCTTGAATATAATCCAAGATTTTGCTAAGGCTAATAAAGGTGGTCAAGAGGTCAGAGATACAGAGATAAAACTAATCCTACAGTATGTGGAGTTGGGATAAATCTGGAGGAATTAAGCTGCCACCTTTGTTCCCTTGTTGTTCTTCTGCGTCAGCTCGCAGCCACATTTAGGGCACACTGCAGGTTTATGTCTGTTCTTATACATATAGTCACAGGACGGGTTCTTACAGCGCCCCCTGCCTCGTGCTGTGGACAGTCCCAAGTCCTAAGAGAATAAAGAAGAGCATAAATTACCCAAATATCAAGACACAAGTATCATCCAGAGACCAAATTATAATTTAAAAGAAACATTAGGTGAAATCTAATTAAAGAAAGAAAATGTACGTCAGGCTAAAGTGCACAAGGAAAGTAGTGTACTGACAAAGCTGGAGACAGTGTGCTGTTTGAAAGGCACGACTGAGAGGACATTCACTCTCCCATCAGTCAGTGAAGACACAGGTTCGCTTCCAACGGCTGGGACAGAGGAATCCTATGGAAAAACATGCATACATTGAGAAAACTAGATTAAATATTTGGAATTTTCTATTTGTGTTCATTTTTCAGTGTTTGTGTGTGTGCGTGTGTGACAACCTGCTTGTCTGTGGATGTCCGGCCAAGCTGCTTTAAAGTGCTTGGTTTGAGACCTGAGAAACTCTCTTGACTCACTGTGGTTAGAAAAAAAGAATACATCTGCTGAGAGCAGAAACCTTTCACAGATCAGGTCTCACTTGTTCTCTGTATATTACATGTAGAATTTAAGTCTGTAGAAGCCAGTAAGCACTAAAAGTATATAAAATAAACATGTATCCAAAGTACAAACTGAAAGTATAATTAGAAATAAAATAAAATGATGCACTGTACCAGTGAATGATCTGTTGTGGTTTAAAGTTTGTAATTTTCCTTTGTCAGGAGGGACAGTTATGATCTGGAACACAGTACGGCCTAGAAACACAAACATAAGCAAATATGTAAATACATTTGACGTCAACAACAGAAAACTGCCTGTATGCTGTTCTTCTTACCTGTGCTATGATAGGCAGGGAGTATGGGTCTCATAGGCCTCTTCTGAACAGCAGCATTGCTTCTGTCCTGACCTTGGACTATCATGTCTTTAACACTGTCTTTCAATTGTCTACTGAACGACAAAGAGAAAAGTATGTTAAGTAAGATACAAACTATTCTCAAAAACTTGCAATAACAACAGTTACAATAACAACACACAAAGGTGCCAACATGATCCTATTCCATTTATATTTCAGGCTTTTCAAATAAATAGACAAAGTGTAAATGAAAAAACTAAAAACAAGGCAAATGTGTAGATTTACTAAAAATGAAACACAGAAACCTTGCTATGTCTATGCACCTACTTCACAAGCATTCATCATTCATGCTGCAATTTGTAAATAGCACACAGTATTGAAGTCCACATAGCAGACCGTAAATAACATTATATAATATTATGATATTACTATAATATGATATTAATAGAATATCTGAATTTGGCCATGAGGACCCAGCTCTGTACACCCCAATGACAAAATACAGCATTAAAACTTCATGGATCCTCACTTTGCTTGTTGCTGTAACTTGGTGTTGCTGCCCTCTGGTGGCTTTCGAGCTGGACCTGCACGTTGCTTTCTGGAGCACCGCTGAATTTGCCCTTCTTTTTTGTTCCCAGCAGTGCTTGTTTTACTGACATCAGCATTATCCCCCTGAGCAGAGGGTATTGTGGGCTGACAGCTTTCATGATGCTTGGTTTGAGCTTTGCATGGTTTTGGCAATGCTGCTTTCTCTTGTGTCTTCTTTTCCTGATAAATAAATACAGCCAAGTCAATTTACTTAAAACCACAGGCCAAAACTGAAGGCCTAAACTTTTACTACTACTGCTTCTGCAGATACTGCTTGACAATTACAGCAGGTATCCATTTTCCACCCAAGTGGCTCCCACATTCAGGGCACGTTGGTGGCTTGTGACGGGTGACATATACAAATGAACAGCCAGGATTCAGACACCTCCCTCGACCTCGTCTGGTGTACGTCTTTACAGACTGCAGAAAAGGGAAAATCAAGTTCATGGTACTCAATAAAATTTGCTGTTCTAGATCATGTTATTTTTGTTTTTCTTTGTATAGACTCTATAAGTCTCAGTTTCAGTAGTGACATTTCTAAGGTAACTGAATAGTGTGGTGCTCACCATTTTATATGAAGGCTTGGCACTTTGTTCCTTGCTGGTACCTACAGAGACCATCATCACTGGGCCCACAGAGCTGACACTGGACAAAGACTTGGGCTCTAGCAGATTCTGAAGTGAAGTTAATAACAATCTAGTTTATCTATCAAGTCCTAACAAATGTTAAGTTGTCATTCTGCTGGTAGAAGGATATTTAAGTCTCACCTGGGCAGGTATGATGGCAACCACCTGTGCAGTTTCTCCCTGTATTTGCTGCACCATTGTCCCGCAATAACCACTTCTAGCAAGTTTTGTCTCATTTCCTTTCAGCAGGACTTGTGAGACATCTGTGGAGGCTGGGGCTCTGGATGAGATGGAGGATAAAGCGGTGGAGGAAGAAGAGGGTGGCATTCCTTGGAGGGAAGTTGGACTAGACACCGCTGCCATTTCCCCTACTATGTTATCGACAACAATGGGCTGCTCAGAAAGTTCCACCTCACCGGCCAGCCCAGGAGGTGGGAACTGGGGCTCTTGGGTCAGGGAGTCTGAGGGCAAGCTTCCATTAAATTGAGGGTCCAGAGTGTCCACGCTCACCTCTGGCTGAAAGCCTTCCAGCTGGTGATTTGAGGGGCAGCCTTTAGATAGGACAAAGTAACTGGCTCTGGGGAGGATTTTACGGAAGCCTGGCAGGTCTTTGGAGGGGCTGAGAGACTGGGAGAAAATCACAGTTATGACCATTGTTAATGGCTTCTTGTGGAACAATTTTGAGATTACAGTAGAGTAGAGACAAGTGGCTGGTGGAGAGATAAAGCAGGAAAAAGCTGTTTTATCTCTGCTGTGATAATTGAGACTAATGGGTCGCTTAATTCTCACTTTATCTGTAATTATATGAGCCAAATTCATTACAAATGAAATCATCACTACATGAGTGCTCTGCTCTGTGTAATCATAAAAAAGGCTCTGATATATTCAACAGCTTATACCAAATCCAGCACTCCTATCATCAACAAACCTTTTCAGAAGACTGGCTTGGGTTGACTGTTAAGCAGCATAACTAATTTATTGGTTAAGCTCCTACTGATGCAACTGTTTTGGCAAAATATATGTTACTACCGTTATTTAAGGTTACTAATGAAGATAAACAGGTTCTGTCAATTTCAGCAGATTGTGATGATTTTTTGCAAACAATTGTTAAGTAATTTTTCAATAAGTGATTAAACATTTTTAAATGAGCATTTACATGGCAGATGTTCATATTTAGATGCATATGTCCATATGTACACCTCTTGGTTACTCTTATTTAAGTAGTTATATGAGGAGTTATATTCTGAGGGTTAGGGAAATAAAATGGCTCCACTGATGGTGAAATCATTTGTTTGCCTGAAATCAAAAGTTAAAGATGTTGAGCTTACTGTGCCATCTTTCTCAGACTTGGCCTTCTCCAGATAATAGCCTTTCTCAGCCACACTAAGCCTTTTCCAGCTTTCACTGATACGCTTGTTGATCTCTGACTGGGGCAGATTAGGAAATTCCTGTTGCAAAATCTGGTGAACATCAAAGTAGTACAGTAGGTAGGCGGACCTAAAACAGACGGATTCTACAATCAGTATATGATGATGAGAGAAATATCCACACCTTACAATGTAGATAAAATTGCTATAATTAAGCTGTGTATAAAAATTCTTTGGGCTGTGCACATTACCTCGGCTTCTTAGTTTTCTCAACACTGTCTTCTTCAGCTTTGATCTTCCTCTTTTTTGAGGTAGTCACTTCCATTTGGTTGTAGCAGCTCTCCACCTCTTCAGTCATTTTCACAACCTCATACACCTCCACCTTCTCCATGAATTGCAAAGATCTACGGCCAACTTGAAAAACACTATGAGATTAGTTTGTTCTTCATCTTTGAACCCAGTGAAGGTAGACTTTATTGCAGGTGTGTTGTATCAGGTTTGCATTAGTTTAACTAAACATTTGGAAAACTGGCAACTGAATGTATATTGAAAAAATCTTCATTAAAACATGACTGTGCAGCCTAACAATGACAGCACTGGATTTCTGAAGCCTATTGTAGCTCAAAGGTTTGCTACATCTCAGATAGTCTGATAAAGGCACGAAAACTAGGACAGAGTGATTATGGGCTGGCAATTCATTCAAAGATAACAAAGCCCTGCAGTATCTTAGGTAAAAAGGAACAGTCATGCATACAGCATATAATTGTACGACAGATACAGCGTTAACATGTTAAAAACTCTGGTCCTTCCCTGTTTTAGTAGTAGGTTTAATGGCGTGTGTTTATACTGCCTGCACAGTCAGAGTTATCCAATGAAATGCCTTCTTATTGAAGCCTTACCTACGACGGCCCGAGGCTCGACAAACTGCTCTGAACAACCTTTAGAAGTCGCAGAAAAAGTCAGGCATTATGCCAACAGTAAGTAAAGCTGAAATTTGTCTATGTTTCATATTAAATCAAAGATTTGCGATGAGTAAATGCCCGTAAAGTAGCTTCGTCTCACGTCGATATGTAAAAACATGGCGGTTTGTTGCTATGGTCTCCAGCCAATCAGATGTCGGAATGAACTAAGTTAAACCAATCACAGAACACGTTTTTGACACGTGAAACTTAAAGGCGTGCGTCCCATAGACCTTTAGAGTACAGATCAGTTTGTGACCAGCGTCAGGCACACTATTGTACACGGTTTAGTTCATAGTTCCTATTAATATAGCTACATAAATGGCGTAAAATACCAGGAGTATGTTTCATAAAGTCCAATACAAATTGTATTGTCCACAAACTTTATTTGACAAACATAAATAAAAGATTATTTGGGGACTTTACTACTCAGGCTAAGTTTGGGCAATTACAGACGACAGTTAATATTGATGATATCTGCACGAACATAAAACATTTGAGTTTATTTGCACAGATAAAACTCTAACAGTAAAACCGTAAGTAAGACAAATAACAGTAAAAATTAATGTGAGGTATAAAATATTTATTAAAGTTTGCTTTGATCTAAATTACTTTAATGAGGAAGAAATGTTAATCAATATATACATAAGGATTCCATAAGTTAGGAGCTTGTATCTGATAGAAAGCAGCACGATCCTTTTAGGAGGAAGATTTGGTAACTGGATAAGTAAAAGTGAATTTGAGAGTTTAATTTTAAGACTAAAATAATATTGAAAATAGCCTAGTAGCTAGTTTTAACTGATTTATTAAGAAGTAAAAACAAATGTTTTACTTTTTGCAAATGTAGCCATCAAAACAAAACTTAAACAACTGAATTCTCAAGATCGCCTATCAACATAGCCTAAATAATATTCAGATCTTTATTGTGTGGCCCTCCAAATACCTTTTTCAAAATACCCTTTTTCTAGAATATTAAATCCAAATTGAATCATTTCACATAGTTTAGAAAGGAAGAAAGAAATGCACACAATGTGTAGCGAAAACTTGAAGAGAATTACAGAAGACATAACGCCTGTCATTGCTGCCATAAAGTACTAAGTAAGTAATACAGTAAAGGTCTGAATACTTAGTTTTTAATAAAAAAAAATTTTTTATTCTAAACATTCACTTTGTCATTATGGGGTAATAATAATGAATAGGTGGGTAAAAATGGCAATTTCAGCAATTTAAAACAAAATCCAACACAAAGTTTTCAAAAAGTGAAGGGGGGTGACTGTATTACATTATTTAAAAAATAATCGTTTTTCTTTAAGAATTTTGTTCCTTATCCTTGCCTTGGTAGGTACAAGAGTGGAAACAGTATGAGACTATTTTACATTAGTCTATCCCTTTGTACTGTGCCACAGAAAAAAGGGGAAATGGATTTCCAAACCAACACTGTGATTTAGACTACCTTATGTCTCTATTTATTGTTTTTTATTTAACGTTAGTCCTATAAGACAAACTAGTGGCTTCAAACACCCTCTTCTTCAGGTCCAGACCAAACTAATCGAGCTGGATCAAAACGGCAGCTCAGTCATATAAACTGAACATCGATCATCTCACTGAGCAAAAATGGCGGATGGTAAGGTGAGTGAGTGAGTGTTGTGCTCCGGATTTAAATGTGTTATTTTCACGTGTTTTGTCAGATGGCAGAGACTGTTAGTACGACGAAAAACTTTTCCTCTCAATAGCTGCAAGCACTGTGTTAAATTAAAATAACGACGATCGTCTCTAAATGAAGTCGATCGTTGAGCTGACTGAGTTACTGTGAGCTGCTAGTAGCTAGAAAAATCGACAAACTTAGAAAACTATTCAGCTGTTTTCTTAGAGAAGCTCTCCTTGAGAAACAACTTTAGACTAATGTCACAGTAACATTATCAATCCTCAGTTATAATAATAACGTTTACCTGTCAGAGTATTTAGTTATACAAATGTGACACATTGGGTTTTATTTCAGGATCCTCTGAAACAGTTGAAAGATCTGACACAACTCAAGAATCAGTTGGAGGAGATTCAGAGACGAGTGGAGAACGAAGTTTCTGTAGGAGTCCCTCAAGTAAGTTGTTTTCACACGATGACCCACTTCTCATAAGTTAAAGTTAAATTTGTTTTGCAATAAAATTAGAAGGATACAAGATCCTTCACTGAAGGATATGAACTAAGGGTGTCTCACTATATCCAAATTGTTATGTATTTATCACTGTTTTTGCTTCGCCTTTTATTTAATCATGTCTTAGAACTGCCTCAAATACTCCATTTATCATTGATTTATGTTGTCATGACCTATTGTTGGTGGGATTGTTTCCCCCACATAAACTCAAAATGTGTTAAGTTTTGTATCTCATACACTTTTGTATGTCCTAAAAATCTTGCTGTCATGTTTTGCTCCTGTAGGGAAGCTCTGTGCTGGGATCTCCATTTCTGAAGGGCTTCCTGGCCGGTTATGTGGTGGCCAAACTACGCTCCTCTGCCATCCTCGGCGTGCTGCTGGGAACAGTCACCGGCATATACGCTGCACAGAACTATCAAGTGCCCAACATCGAAAGGACAGTGAAAGATTATATGAACAGCCTGAAAAAAAGACCAAAATAATTTGAGCTGGCTGCTCGTGACTTAGCAGGCAGAAGAGGAAGAAATGCTGTTACAGTGCTGGCTTGTGATCAGCCCTCAAGATTTTTAAACTGGATTATTGATATAAAAATGTAACTGCAATTTTATTGGTATCCAAGAAAAAAAAGCTTTTTTTTACTTTGCAATTGTACTTTGGGGTCAGATAGTTTTATACAGGATCTACTTGCATGCCTACTAGGATTTAATGTTTCATCAATTTTATATCTTGGTTTAGTTGCCTGGAGCTGCTATCTAAACCCCATTTAGTTTTTAAATCTGTCATGTGTAACACAGACAGTAATTGCACATTTCCTATGTACACATAGTACAGAATTATACATAATAATAGTGTTATCTAGGTTTTAATAGTTGAGGTTTATAGCTGTTCATTTTACAAATGGTTTTTTTTGCACTACCACTATTTGTATTTGTCAGAAATTACGTGTTGATTCAGCATCACTGAGGATGATTGTGATCCAGAATGTGGGAACCAGTTCCTCAGTGAGAATTAGGAGACGGTGGGTGAAAAGGATTCAGTGGAGTGTCCTCTTGGGGCTGATGGTCCTCATCTACGGCTCTCATGCACCACTCATCACTCTCACCAAGACAGATGGTCAAGTTCCCTTCAACCCCTCATCATGTGTTGTTATGATTGAGTTAGTGAAGCTCCTTGTCTCGCTGATGACTCTTTTTCTAACTGGGGGTACATCTGCTTTACGTGCTCCTCCATCTCTTGTCCTTGTTGCCCCTTATGCAGTCCCTGCCATACTCTATGCTTTCAACAACAATTTAGTAGTTGTCATGCAGGCCTACATGGACCCAAGCTCATACCAGGTTCTTTCTAATCTTAAAATTGCCTCTACTGCTCTGCTATACTGCTTCTGCATGGGAAAGAGGCTCCAGCTTGCCCAGTGGTTAGCCCTGGGGCTTCTCATGGGAGCAGGGGTTTGCCAAAGCTACAGCAGCTTGGATCTAGGGGACCCTGTTAGGGCTGAACCCAAGGAAGGTCTCAGGCTTCATATCACAGCTTGGGGGCTTTTCCTAGTGCTGGTGTACTGCTGTGTTTCAGGGCTGGCAGCAGTATATACAGAGAGAGTACTGAAGGGCCAAAAGCTGCCCCTCAGTCTGCAGAATCTCTACCTCTATGTTTTTGGTGTGGCTATCAATGGACTGTCCTCCTTCTCCTCTGTAGCAAGTGAAAAGAGCTTTCTGGATGGATACTCATGGGCAGTTTGGACCATTATAGCAGGACAAGCAGCTAACGGGCTCCTGATGTCTGTGGTGCTCAAACACGGCAGTGGGATAACCAGACTGTTTGTAATTTCCTGCTCCATGTTGGTTAATGCTGTGTTGTCTTGGACCATTTTAGGGCTGCAGCTCACTCCTTTTTTCCTCCTACCCGTTTCTATGATTGGACTGGCAGCTTACCTTTATTACAGATAAAAAAAAGCTCAACATCAGGCAAACTACAAGACCGATTTACACCAAAATGAACTCTCATTACGGTGAATCTAAACGTCTGTTTCCCTCTTTATGTCTAATTTATTTTCTGGCTTCTGTCTTTTTGCCTTATCAGTCTTGGACTGAACTGGACTCCAGACGCATGTATTTAATTTGAAATTACATAACATATTATGTGTGAATAGTCTTGTCTGCTGATGCCTAATTTGACAATTTACATAATAGTTTAGAGTTTAATTTATAATTATGTTACACTTTTTTGTATGTGTCACATCTCTGCCAAGAACCAAAAGATCAAAAATAAAGTATCCAAGTGTTAATAACAACTCATTCTGTGGGTTTTATTTCCTTATGGGTTACAGTAAGAGTAATATGCTATAAATGTCTTTTTGTTGTATTTATTGCTGGTGGGATAACAGTTCAGACTTAGGTTCACCTCTCACAGTTAGAGTATCTTGTAGCTCCCCCAGTGCTGTAAAAGAAAAAGAATTGTTTAATGCTGAAGACAGGTACTATGGGCAGTCCTTTTACATTGTACTTCAGAGTTTAACTTCTGCCTCAACCAGCAAAACTAGTAGAGGAAAAAGAAGCAAGCACTGACCTTTGCAGAGTTGTTTGTTGTCAGCTTGTAGCTGCTGGTTCTGGGCAGACAAGTAGACAGCATCCTGCACAGCCTCCAGCAGCACACTTCTGTATCTGCCCTCTGACATTTTCCTCTGCTCTTCGTTCACCTGGCGAAACACTCTGAACACCTAGAGAACAGTACAACAGATAAAACACATATTGGTTTTATTCACTTTCCTGCCTGCTAAAACACTTGTGTGGTTTCAATGTGCAAAATAATTGTGCTTATTGTATCCACCACAGTTGTGTTGACCAAATGACCAAATATTTATATGGGATGGCTTTATATGAACTCTCAGGTGTTTTGAACACCAAAGGGAACATAAACACATTTACTTTAGATTACTCTTACATCTCTAGGTGAAAGAGACCATAAAAATAAAGCAATAAATTAATCAAATAAAATGAAATTTATTTTTTGAATCAGTGTTCTCTGATTGGGTTAAGACAAACCCCACCTGCAGGCTCTCCTCCCTCAGACACTGCAGCTCTTTTTGGTGTCTGAGATGTTGATCCTGGAGGTCTCTCTCAGCCTGCTGGGCCTCAGTGCGCAGGGCCTCTATCTGGAGCACCAGGATCTGCCTCTCTCTGGTCAGCACCAGCATCTCTCTCTGGGGACCTTCGGTCTAAGAAAGGAGATAGAACATGCTAGGAAATAGTAGAATTAAGTTGCAATTGCAGTGGTTTCCTCTACCCACCATAAATCCAGCCTTGCATTAATGTAAACTGACTCAGCATGCTATAGGCTAAGATAGATCACAGGCTCAACAAAGCCAAACGACAGCGTATCTCATTATCTTACCGGTAGCTGTTCCTGGGCCAAGTCTCTCTCCATCTTCTCCACCTCCTCTTGAATTAATCTCTCATGATCCTCCTTAAATTGCCTCCTCTGCTCCTGTGCTTTGTTGTATTCCAACTGAGACTGATCATTAAATTGGCAACACAAATGTCTTACTGTGGGTTTCCCACTCTTGCACAAATAGATCTTATTTATATGTTTAATAGGACATTTACAAAGCTTTGTACACATTTTATCCAATCAGATAGGGATACAATATTTTATTTAAAATGGCAGGAACTGGACGGTGTTCATACATGTTGATAGAAGTCCGTTTTCTCTGTAGCAGCCCCGTTCTTCTGCGTCTCCTCTCTAAGAGCCTCCTTCAGCTGCTGGATTCTTGACACTCTCTCCTGGACTTTTTCTACACTCCCTTTACCCTCTGTTTGCATGAGAAAGACTCATTATACTATGTTTTTCCACCGTTGTCTCTGAAATACTAGTTATATTTCTGAATGACAGAATATTACCTCTAATATGTTCTTCCATCTCCCATCTCAACCGGTCCTGTAGATATTTCACTGTGTCTGTACTCACTCTAACATCTGTGCTGTGATCTCCAGAAAACTGCTGTTGGCTATTTAAGGACTTACAACTCTGCCAAATCAATGCACAACATGTGACTCATTTCATCACGTTGAGAACAAACATGATGTGTTATTATTTTGCTATCTAAAAACATAGAATTCAGGAAGAAACCTTTATTTTGACCTTTATCTTCTCTGACGCGTCCCTCCTCTTATCCCATGACTGATTCTTCACAATCTGTTCATGAGGTCACAGAATTAATTTCAGTTATGACCTCACTTACCTCCTGCAGACAATGTGAAAACACTGTTTAGTATTGGGACAATTTTCAGAGTTACCTCCAGGTTTTGCATCAGCTCTGCTAGCCTGTAGGTGTTGTTAACTTCATTTTCCCCCTCCGACAACAACACGGTTCGTAGAGCCAGAATGTTATCTCTGATCTGTTGTTCAGTTGCTTTTGGGCACCAGCGACCAATGGTGGCCTTAGTTACTAAACTTCTCACTTTCTGGGACACAGCTAAAGCAGACGGGGTCTCATCATCTAGAAGACCTGATAAATAAAGACAATCATTTGTAGACTCAAAGGGTTATGGGTAAGTTTTTATGTTTGGGCCCAGTGGTCCACTTACCCTGGGGGTTAATGAAGTAGATGAGGACTGTTCGACTGTTTCCTGTTAAGGCGTCATGTAAGAGGAGAGGAAGAAACTTGTCGCTTGTTATGCTTCCACAAGGCATTTGCTCCACAACTTTCACCAGTGGGCTGACTCTGCAAAATATTCAGCTGTTATCACTGAGTCCAACACACACAGCGTGGATTAAAAAATATCTTATAGGACTATTCCTTTAACACATGCGAGTTCTGTACCTTCAATAATATATAGTATGAGGGAAGAGTCTTGAAAATGATTTCTGTGTGTGGTGCAAGCTACCATGCTGTTTGCCAATTCTAACTTTCACCATCCTCCATGATTAGTTTTGAGGGTTTGTGGCTGTGAGTAGATCCTTCATTTCCTTTGTGTATTGTGTTATCAGAGAGTAATTTATATCAACAACACATACAAAAATCAAGGGTTGTTTTTAGTAGTAGTAGTTTACCTTATTATTTCATGTGTCAAGTGTACAAACAACCAATATGTATTTGATTCATATATTGTGTTGTAAATAGTAGAATACACAACAACTGAAAATGAAGCTGCATGAAGCTACAAGGCTCATCTGTGATTGTTAAAATTGAAAAAAAATCCTGACTGAAAAAAAAAGGTCCCTTGATGATAGCAAATGTTAAAGAAGAATTTAACTTTCAGAAGCAATGGACTACATGTTAAAATATAGCTCACTGCAGGACTTACCCTCTGAGGTCAGTCCTGCTGGCTCCTCCTGCCATATGGAAGAGCTGCAGTCTGCTGCGACACACATCTGACTCCACCTCCTCTGGATAAAGTTTCCACTCAACAGCCACAGAAAACAACAAGCTACATCTGAGACACACACACACCATGAACATGCAGCGACAGTAACAAAATCATTATTTCATTCATTTCAAGGCAACATGAATGACACTGCATACAACTACAACAAAGGAAAATTACAGTTTAATGGGACAGAAATACACTTAGCTCTATTGTGATTAATCCATTAAAAGTAAATTAGTTAGTGGATTCCATGGTGAGTTTTTGACCAACCTACGGGAAATGGAGCCTGCATTTGCATTCACTGTCTCTTTGCATGTTTCATACACAGCATAGGCTTCTTCTTCTGAACACACACACAACTCACACAAACCTCCTACAACACTGATAAAAAAAAGAAGATAAAGAGTAATCAGTTCAGTCACATTTATAAACTTACATGTATAAGTGGGGTATATGTGTTGTATTGGAAATCAATATGTATTTGTTGTGTATTGCATTTATCTTGATATATCAAGTTGTCATAATTTGGACTTACCTGCCAAGGACCGGGTGTGTCACAAGTTTTAGAGTCTGTCTACTGGGGCTCAGGAGATCTACAGCAGTGCCATCTGGATAAAACTGACATTGAAAAACATCAAAATGCATCCTGCACTACAATATGTGTCGTATGATTTATGGGTAAGCTGTCTTACACAAGGACAAACCTGAAGGAACGACACAGAGATGAATAACTCATCTTTTCCTTGTGATGACATACAACTAAAGAGATTTGCCAGGAGCTAAAATAGAGTCAACTGTAAGATTAAAAGTGAGAAAATATAAAATCTGCAAATATTAAGTGTAGTTTGGTTGTGGTCCCCACCTGTTTAATGATACTATGATCAACCAGAGTGCAACTATTCTCTGTGGAGGCTCCACATATCAGCAGTGCTCCATTATAACCTTTGGATATGGATTCAGTGAGAGGCTGCAGGAGCTCAGGGTGGACACGCTGCAGTTTTATTCAGAGTATTCAGTTTAAAGACATCATAATATATGGAAGTTACAAGATGTACAGAGATTTTATAGCTAATATAGAACAATCACATTGGTCTAAATGGGAGGTCAGAAGCTCTTTTGTACCTGTATGGTGTCAACAGTCACAACTTGGTCAAATGAGAAGGTCTTTCCTTCCTTATGAAAAACACAGTGCAGCACTGAGAACTTACAGAAAGCAAATGACTGAATACTGATTGAATAGTAAATGTTACTGTTTTACCTCATTTCTTCTTGATGTGTAGTTCACACAATGTCCATCATCACTTCTACCTACATAGTCTTTTCCCTCTGAGAGCATAAAAAAAAACATTTAAATCCCCAGAGGCAGTATAACAAATTTGCAGATTTTATGTTTTTGTCTATTTTTTGTCCTTGCTTTACCTGGAATTATACTAAGTACAACTCCCACTCTCACTGTTTCAGCTCCCTCACATATCTGTAGAAGCGTGGAAATCATGTCAGAGAGATTACAATAGGACTTTGTAGACGATTACAACAAGTCTTCATCCTCTTAAATTCTACACTATATTCTGTCATTATACACAACCATAAAAACAATATGGTACTTACAGGTGAACTGATGTTCATGGTGGCCATCCTGCACTTATGTCTAACAACCACTGGGTTACCTGGATTTTATTACACTGGGTGAAATATTAATGAGCCAGAATCTACTTTCACTGGTCTAAGTTATCAGGGTACAGTTACCAAGAAGGACAAAAAGCTCACAACTAGTTATTGTTGAGTAGTAATAAGTATTAAATAATTTCCTTGAAGCATCTTAATCATGTCATTTTGTAACATGGAGCAGTAAGAGATCACTGACATTTACAAGATTTATTGTAAATCAACTATTGTGGCAATTTGTAGCCAGACTATATCAAAGAGGATTCAGATTCAAAGTCTTTGCAGTGTTAAACATTACTTTAATGCTTAAGCATGTCACACACATAGCAAGCATGAACTGTACCAGAGTGTGTGACCCCTTCTCTGTATCTCTTACTTCTTAAGCCAAATAGGACTATCTGCTGTGAGGAGTAGCCGCTATCTTGGTTCTTCTCAGTTCTCATAGCCTCTCTAAATGCCAAGGCCATACAGCTGTTTCACAGTCTTTCCTGTGTTTTTCACTCAGAGGGAGAGAGAAGAGCACACACCTCTTTTTGATTAAGGAAATATTGAACAGAGTAATTTTCCACTTCACACAAAAATATTATATATATGACATGTACATACAGTGTAACAATACTGCTCTACAAAGGCAAAGTGCAGTAACAACACAAACAGTGAAACTGAGAAAAACATGTTTTTATGTTGACCAGCCAAACATGTTGTAGGCTATTGATTTGTGGTAATGCATTCACGTGATGTCTTTTTAGAAAGACATTTTCATGGATAAGAACCACAACCATTGACTAGTGACCAATGACCCAAATATGACTCAAAATATCAGAATGCAGATATTGCAGTCTGGCTTTAGATGGCCTTAAATATGTATATACGCATTGCAAAGGCGAAGGGCAGTACCTACAATTTAAATGTGTTCATCCCACTTTTTTCTGTTGTTTATTAGGAGTTATTACCACATTATGTTTCCTTGTGTGGGTTTTTTAATTAATGATTTTTGCAAGTTTTGAATTTTGAAATGACCCTCAAGCATATATTTTTTTAATCGCAATGCCCTTTTCAGTAAGAAATTTACTTTGAAGTGTGATGATGATAATGACGAAGAAGTATTAATGGTAATGGAGATCATCTGATCATCATTGTCATTATCATCAAATATTTTACTTTGTACTCTGTTTATTTGACAGCTTTAGTAACTAGTTGCTGATTTTTAATAAAAAGATTGTGCTGCTTTCACCAGCCGCTGTCTATAAAAAAGAACACATTTTGGGTTGCCAGGCTGTGAAAGTCTTCATGGTGTCTTTCTTTTCTGTTTGGAAACAGTGCTGTCATAAAAATTGCTATTCGATTAATAAATGTTTAAATAGTTGATAACACATCCTCTGCAGCCAGAATTCATACAGTCCAATTAGTCAAGGGGGGTAAAAAACGATCAATAACTTTTAGTAAATGATTTATTAACCATTAATTGAGACATGTATAACATGTCATAAACTCTTTATAAATGGCATTAAATCCAGGGGCCAAATGTTTTGTCAATTTGAAAGAAAAAACTGTAAAAGAAAAGCTAAAATTTGAAACTGAAGGCTGAATTTGTGATTTTAAAATCTGAAAAATAACATAAACAAACTTTAAATAGGTGTATGTTTTTAAATTTAAATGTAAGTTAGATTAATTTTTTACATTTCTGTAAATAATTAATTAATTTTACAAATTTTCTTTCAAATTGACAAAGCACATGGTCCCTAATGCTGTATTTATGAAGGATGCCTAATGAGACAGTGAGAGAAAGGCAAACAAGATAAATCAGGAATCACAATAAGTCAGTAAACAATGTTACGCAGACAACTGTCTCACTCTTCAGGTTAGTGGAGACAAAATCATTATCTGAGTCTCCTGCTGGGCCACTTTTCTGTCACAGGCCAGTCGCCCACAGACATAGTGTGTGCGCTGTTCAGGAAGGTGATGGTCTCTTTCAGGGCGCTGTCACATTGAAAATGGTTCCTCCCTGCACAGAGGATATAAAGCTGTTCTAATGTGTTCTAAATGAAGATGGTAAGCTGGTTACTGTGCACCTTTAGCTCCTGGAGAAGGACTGTTTTAGACAGGTGAGATGTATGAGGTGGTTATTTGAGCTTCTTAAGGGGCTCTGAATGCCTCCAAAGATACTATAATGCCAGTTATAAGCCAGTTCTGTCAGTTAACATGGCTCCAGCACCTGGAGGCAGTGTGGATAAGGAAAGATGAAGAAATTCTTCCTGCTAACATGTGCTGGGTAGAGAGACTGGAGGAAGGTGAGGGTGGTGTCAAGAAGAATTACCTTTTTTCGAGCAGATGTCAGGTTCTCCACTCTTGGAGTCTGCAGCAGCACTTGGACAAATGTCTGGAGGAGAGATGGACTCACTGTTATATCTCAAAGGCACATACAGGGCCATTGCATTGATGAGGGGACTGTGACACTACAAAAAATGTGTTCATCTATTTGGATTAGCAGCAAAACAAAAGTTAAATCAAATCTTACATCTCAGATACATCCTGTTTGCCATGTTTCATCTCCAGCTCCAAAGGATGGAAACAAATCAAGATTTGTAGAAAACACAAGTACAGTTTCAGCAGGGTTGGAAAGTATATTCTGTAAGTCTCTAATGTCTAACATCTAAATATTGGTTTCTAAATATACCCAAATATAAATTTTAATGAAAGAGTTCTGTTAACATTAAAAGATCCCAAAAAAGCTTCAAATTTGATCTTCTAGGACCCAAAGAAAATGCTCACATAAAGTACTGACACAACTGACTTCTGAGTTCCAGCTCCAGGTGTTCACACTTCCTGTTCCTCACACCTCTAAAAAAAGAGAAGATCTGTGTTCTAGGACTCTCAGTACTTTCTCCATGCATGACTGAATTCCCCCAAAATAATCTTATCAGTCTGATCTTTGAATGTCATCACCACCAGGGGGAACAAGACAAACCAGCACTGATTTATCCTGGCAGATATACAGCTGTCAAAAACACCATAAAATAACATCACCAGCAGCTCAGAGGACTGTGAAAACACCACTGAAGGGCATCAGCTGGAACTGAAAGCAACTTTTGTGTCTGTCTCTCCTTAGTGATGATCTCAGAACATGTAAGTGCGAAGAGAGGGATGGGTGGTTTTAAAACGTACAGGAGAGAATGGGAATAAAAGGACTAAACAATGATTATATTTATAATATATAAAACCCTTCAAGTTCAAGTTGTTGAACAGGAAATGTCTTCAGTGTAAAAATGAGTTTCCATAGTGCTTCTATGAAAAGTGAACTTAAAACCACAAACATATAAAAATAGAAAAGCGAGCAGTGTCACTGCATCTAATCATGTAAGTTTATTCAGGCATTTGATTTAAAATTCCAACATGGCTGGAGTTGAATATATGTATAACAATGCAAACAGTGTTGTTAGGTAAACTTTATTAAGCCTTCTTAACACAAAAACCTTCACAGAAAAGTCACTTTCTCAAACTGTACATTCACTTCCTTTAAAGAGTCAGACCACCCGAACTACAAAAAAAATACGAACCTACTCAAATCTCATGGTGTCTGGCCATACAGATATTTTTGGTTTCATTATGAGAAAACATCTCTTTCAAGAAGTGTCGCCATTACTCTGAGTGATCCACAGAACTCACTGTGAGCAGTTCTTGTTGGAATTACTTTCTACCAGAGAAATAGTGCAATGAAAACTGTTCCCTGTGAAGTCTGTGAATTATCAGAAACATCTTCTCAGCTTCTCTCGAAAGTGAGTGATCGCATTTTAAATTTATTTGCATCGCTATAAAATATAAGCTGGGGTGAAGAAAGACATCTCTGAGGCAACAAGTACACCCAGAACTACCTCCACATCTAGACATCTAGTAGAGGTAAGGGAGAATTTTTTTTATCCTGTAATATGAGTGAACTGACCCTTTAAACATTCTGTAGAAACACATTAAACACTGACATATTTTAATATACTGTAGGTTATATGAATGTCTAGGTTCAAATGTCAAATGAGAACACCCCAAAATAAGTCTGTTATGTATAAAAGACAAAAATTACAAACATTAAAAGCAACACACCGTGACAGGCCTCTATTGATTTGGTTTCCAGCAGCCAGCAAAGTGGTTAAAATCAAGAGATTAAATGGAAGAAGAACTGATCAGGCATTAAAGCCATTACTATATACGACTCAGAATCCATTTTAAATTAATCGATTTCTCATGTCTGCAAAGTTTGCTTGATGAAGAGAAACATCTGGCTTCACACTTTAGTTTTTCACTCATCTAGGAAAAAGAAGAACAACAATTAATGATCTGTAGCAACCAATAAATGACAGAAAACATTCAACCTTCAAATTATAAAACATCTAGAATTTAAGCACTAAAATTTGAGGCACTTACCATCAATGCTGAGGGTCTTCTGCATCAGCCTTGGTGCCACCATCATGCGACGAAAACCTGAGCCTAAAATAAACGAAAAAAGGGCAATTAAGTTGATTTTATTATTCGCAGAACCTTTGCACAGTTTAATCAAGAAGCCTTTAATTTGTGTCTCTACCTCTCTGACAGTCAGGACGGCCACGCATTTCGGTGCCCTCGATAACTTTGCCATCTGAATCCACACACCAGCAGTAGCCAGTGGCGCTCCAGCACTGTATGGGCATGTAGCGGCCCTGCTCGTCACACTGGGGCTTGTAGGAACCGATCTTGCGGTAACCAGGCGATGCCTCCAGCTGGCATTTGGTCTTGACCTCATAAGCTGAGGGAAGGAAACAGAAGAGAGCACTGGAATGTTAAAGACATGTTTGGTGATAATTATTGGAAGCATAACTTAACAATACATGGTCGATAAAGAAGATAACTGCAGAAAGGCATTAAAGTTAGATTAAATAGTTGTACATTTTTTTGAAATATGCTTATTCACATTTGTTTATAGGTGAGAAGAATATTACCACTCATTGACAATGGTAGGATATTGATCTTCTCTGCCACAAATATATTTAAGTGTTAAACTGCTCCTCTAAGGCTCAGCTAAATCTAACAAGCTGTATCATGAATAGTGCAGAGAATTATATTAGGATAAGAAAAGCTTTGGCAAGAACTCCTGAAATTGTTTTTAAAAACTGAGGCAGCAAAAAGAAATTGTTAAATGTTATCTTAAGCAAGCCCCTGCATCTTGTAAACTCCTGTGTTGCACACTATGCCTGCACAGCAGATCTCTTATACTGATATTGTCACAGTAACACATTATAGCAATATTAAATCTTATTATGTTAAAAAGCCTATTTTTATTTACTGGAAATGTAGGAAATTCAGCATCTACTGTCATAGCACCAGTTGGGATCAGCAAAACATCAACTAAATGAAAAAATATAAAAGGGAAAAAAAAAAGCTGCAGTAACCTGGCTCAGATGTGGGGGGTGCAGGCTTCTGCTGTGCCATCTGGAAGATCAGCCAGTAATGCATCCAGGACTCAAAGCTCTGCAAAGTACAAAATGCTTATTTATTTAATTTATTATCTATTAAAAGATCATTTATTTCATATTAATTTCTATTTTTATGTTTTCATTGCAGTGTGTGTGTGTGTGTGTGTGTGGCTTCACCTTCCACTCGCTCTCATTAATCTGCTGTTTCAGGCTCTGCAGGTTGGCCAGGAAGGTCTCATTGAAGTGGGGCATCTGGAAATCCTGCTCAAAACATGACCACAGCTTAGCAACAGCACAACATCAGCAATGTGGGGACACACAGCATACTGAGTGCAACATACCTGCATCAGATCCTGCAGCTGCTTCTCCACGCTGACAACAGCAGTGTCCTGCAGTTTCTGGTTTGATAGAACAGAGTATTTATATTCACACAATACATTTTGAGTGTTAAAGAAGTTGCCACATACAGATACAGTTTAATGAAGGGGTTTCCAGGAGGCAGATGTAAACTCACTGTCAAGGGTGTGCTGCTTTTCTTTGAATCCTCATCCGAAGTGAAGTCCGCCAGCAGAGGCAGGCTGTTCATGGGCATGTGCATCCTCATTGGAGCGACAGCTGAAAACAAACAAACAAACAAACAAAAAACAGAAAGGTAATGAAAATGATGCACCAATAAATATACCAAGACTTCACGAAATAAATACATAAACACATCGCTAACTTAAATTACATCATAAAAAGAGAAAACTACGACTGAATAAAATGTAGGTAACATATAGTCAAACCAAGCTTGAGCAGATGCTTTCATCATAAGAACTAGGTCCTGTGGTGTAAAGCATTTATTAATAATAATAATAATAATAATAATAATAATATACAATAGTATCTTCCAACTATGCTAATTTACACTGATAAGATCAACACGAAAGCACAGCACTGACAGATCGCATCAAGTTCCTTAAACCAAATTTTCACTTCCTTCTCCGCTCTTCATCCTCCTCCTCTTATGTGATGAAGATTACTCCTGAAAATGACACATCCCTATTTGACTACTGCTATGGCTAATCATTAGGACTTTAACCCTTTTACCCTGAGATGAACGAGTCAGCTGTTTGCCCATCCTCTCGGAGTTCTTCTGCAGCGTGTGGATCTGCTGCTTCTGGCTGAACACCATGTAGGCCGTGAAGACCTGGCTGGCCAGCAGCAGACATGCCAGAGTCGTCAGGCCTGCCACCTTCAGAGCACGACTGTTGGAGCCCCTGAGACACAGAAACAGAAAAATATGTCATTCTTGAAGAATATAAAGCAGGGGAGTGTGGGACATAGATAATATGAGTCAGAAATGTAAAGTGCAATTTTAACTTTTACAAAAGACCCATGGTACCAAAGTGAACTGGGGGGATTTCCAAAAGTGATGTGTGTGGCATTTTCAAAGCAGGGGTGATCTGATTTGATGCTGAAATTGGACAGTCCAGCACACACCCAAAAAAGTCCCACAAAAAGTCGATGTTTGTAAACACTGAGACAATGAAAATCCATACAGCATATCTCTAAAGCAGTGTCTCTTTAAACTTGTGATAATGTTATATAAATAATAAAAGTTAAAACATGAATATTGCATTTTTTTCTGCTGCTCATGATCAGCCAATAGAATATAAGCATCACTGGTTACTAGGCAGATGACTTCGAGGTGCTTTACGGAAGTACATAAGAAACTACATGTAGAGCCTATTTAATACATAAAACACGCATAAATTTAGTGAGTGTAATGATTTTTTCGTGCAAGGCCATAGTAATTGTATCTTAATTTATTTCATGAGAGTTCTGCTTAAAGTGAAGTGAAATCTAACCAGAAACCCGTGCATTTCTATGTACTACTTGTAAACAATGTGTTTTTTATTAAGAATTTAATGTGTTAATTCTTATTTACCTCAACAAAATATTATTAAAATTAAATACATATTAAAAACTATATACTCGGTGTTGTGAGAGAAACAGCAAGCTTAATTCATTTAACTATTGTACCTAAATTTGTTCTAACTAAATGTGTCTGCAGTGTTTTTACACTTATGTAAAAGTATCTGTTCTAGTTTTCCCATTGTTTCTAGTTATTTCTAACTTTGAAATAATAACACTGGCCAATGTTTTTTTTTCTGCGGTTAATTATGAACCAATAGCATGACAGCTGCATCACTAGTTACTAGGCAGACTCCTTCTCCAGATGCAAGAGAAAGTTGATGCCCGATTCCAAGTATTTAGTTAAGGTAAAAACATTTCAAATGTTGCATTAGAATAACAGAAATATAGAAACATATGCTGTCTCATTTAGGGCCGACAGGGTAAATAAATACAGATTCAAACATCTGTTGAAAAAAAGTGTTGTTTGCTGTATCTGCGCTGCTACTTTGAGGTTTAATCCAAATTTATATTTCTTGTTCCTATATATAGAAATAGACGCACTTTATTAACAAAAATTACATGTTGGAGAGAATTCAGCTTTATAAGAATAAAGTTGATATTTGACAGATGCTGAGACTCATCTCACCCTCTAGATGCTACAGGGAGAACAAGGGCCTCTTCACTGCCTGCCACACTCCCTCTGGCCAGGGGAGCATCTTCCACAGGGTCAGACATTTGTACTGGAGGTTTTTCTCAGCTTCTTCAAGGCAACAAAGTGGAGAAAGTCCGGCCGGACGAGTTGATAAATTGCCCTGGAAATGAGGAACGAGCAGCAGACAGGTTCCACAGAAAGGTGAAGAGATGTGGGAAGTCCCTGTGTTTAAAGCTGGAGCGCAGTGGGCTGGCTCAGAGAAGCTGTGAGAGGAAGCGAGCTCTGATTGGTCACATTAAAACACCATCACTTGTTGATAGAGGCAGACAACAGAGAAAGGAATCAGAGCAGCTTTACAGCTTGAACTGTACCATGTGCATTTGTATATTATTATTCATTGTTTGTGATAAATCTAAGCTGGTTTAGTCTGTTCAATGAACTTGTAAATCTATGTTTAATAGCAGCAATGTGATTATATTTTACTTAAATTGTACTACGTATTTATGCTAAACTTCAAGTGATTTACAGTGACAAATGAGCAAACAGTAAACAGAAACAATAGCAAACAAGATAATTACTACTACCCCAAATTACAATAATAGAGCAACAATAAATGTTTTCATACTAAAATGCACTTTTCATCTGAAAGTTTTTCAGAGTAACTGTGAAAATATGTTAAATTTCTTGTTACTTTCCATTTACCATTCTTTTAAAAAGCAGATATTAATATTTATGTTGATCATTGTTTACTTTCTGGAAGAACAGAAGAGGATTTATTTTTGGGTAGATATTTGGTGTTTTCCCAACAATTAATTAGAATAAAGTATAAATCACATATGAATCTACTCTGAGTTTATGTCAAACATCAGAAGGATACACTTATATGAATATCTGGAGTTTGATTTATTGTTAAATGAGCCTATGTTTCATGTGATTTTGAAAGTCCATTAGTATGAAGTGAAACCAAAAGATACGCTGACCAAGGCAGATAATTGAGTGATCTAAGTTTCTAGAAATCTCTGCAGAAAAGCAGTCACCATCTTCGTGCTTGCTTTGGATTAAGAGTGACTATTATTTCAACAGCTTTGAATAAATATTTATTTTCTGAATAAATAGGGAAACAAGATCCAACTACTGAAAAATACAGTGGTGTTTTATTTGCAAATTAAAAAGCACCGAACAATATTAGTTACACTGTAAAAATTATTGACAACAATTACAAATCTTTATCATACAGTCCAGGAGATTAGTACCATCGTTGCCGTTATGTGTTATCACTTAATACTTTATATGGAGAGACTCAGTACCTCTGTACAATAGTTGGCAGTGAGAGGACATGAGAGGAAACAATCTTATCAACACAAGTCTGCACAATGAAATTATCCAAACTTCCCTCAGTTCAGCACTGACATTTCACACTATGGGAATGGGCTGATGGAGAGTGTAAACCTAAAGACATTCAATAATTTAGGTCTTCCGAGGTTTGCGTATTTATGTACATTACAAAGTCAGGAAATAAAAAGAACAATATGTGCATTGTTATTACATCAGAACATTGTACAAAACTATTGCAATAAGAGCAGCTTTTTGTTATCTATGCTTGACATCTAATTGCAGTGGTAACACCTTGACCGACAACCAAATGTCTGGATGGGCATACTGTTGGTTTGCCTGGTGACTTTACAGGTTTTTCCCAGAGACGGGGGGGGGGGGGGGGGGGGGGGGGGGGGGGGGGGGGGGGGGGGGGGGCGGGGGGGGGGGGGGGGGGGGGGGG
>JAUMHL010000002.1:10612905-10640342 GCA_032362345.1 Sandelia bainsii | reverse complement strand
ACCCCCCCCCCCCCCCCCCCCTCCCCCCAAACTTAAACTCATCTAGTAAATAAAATGAAACAAAATATAAGACAAAATATACAGTTTTGACAAACAAAACCCAACGCTGAAAACAGATTTTGAAATGAACAATCCTGCTCTGTACACAATCTGAACCTCTCAGACCAGAATGCTTAATTTTACATACAGTAGCTAGCTTATGATCTTCTTCACAGATTGGAGCAGGAGCAGTTTTGTTAGTGTGCTTTCCAGTAACCTGTATCCTTACTTGAGTACTTTAAATATTGTGCTTTCAATATTTATCCTCCTGTTCTGGCTTTAGCCAACCCAACTGTCATGGAACTGACTAAAGAGGAGGCTGAGCTCAACAGTTTAACCTTACTGTACATCTGTCCTGACATGTGAAAACTGAGCTAAGATGTTTAGTTTTGGTACATTCTAATATAATGCATTGCCATCAGCATTATAGAAATGCTCAAACAAAACCAGAGTAAAGAAAACAAAACATAAAACTTAAAAAAATAAAATAAAAGAACCACCATCAAAAGTCCATGTGGTAATAGTTTAATGAAGATTCTGTCCTGGCACTTGTAAATATAATAACTAGATTCTACCAAGGCCTAACAAGTAAGGCTACAACATGCAGCCTGAGTCAAGACTCCAGATGTCCCATTCTCCTCTCATACAAACACTTCATTTATATCAAAAGGCATTTGCTGCCAGTGTCTCTCTGTCAATCACAATGTCATCCATTTAGTGAATGTTATTTTAATGTGCTCCAAACACCACAACTCACTGTTAGAGACAAAAGTGGTAGAGCTCTTCCGTCACCTGTTTTCCAGAGATGAAAGTTGACATTTTTTCCTTCCTTTGATTTGCAGGGTAAAGTTAATGTGAAGAAGAGAAGGTATGATTAAGAAGAGCAGGGATGCGATTATCAAACATCCTTCCTGTGCGTCGTCGAGCCTTTTCCCTCCTTCAGGACACAGTAGAGCCATCGTCGAGGCTTCTCTGTATCTTGTCTGTCCTGCAGGGTGGGGTGACAGGATCAGGAAGAGAGTGGAGCTGCTGAGAGCAACTAAGCTCTATTTTTTTGCTCGCCATCCACTGTTGGCCTGTTCGTTTGGGAAGATCACTGTAAGTTTAGAGTTCATGCCTTAAACCTATTTCAGTTTCTTTCAAAACTATTTGGGATCTTCAACATTGGCCGGCGTCCCTTAATAGGGTCGAGCAGTGGCAGTTTCCCCCCTGTGGTGCTGCTACCTAGTGTGGACCAGCTCTTCTCTGAGCCAGCTGGGCAGTGGCTGGCCCATTCTGTAGAGCAGCTTGGACAGCTCGATGTTGTGATCCCTATAGTACTCCCTGAGGAACACCTGTGACTGAAGGAGAGAACAAGATCTGACAATTCACATCTTAAACAATCTAATCAAATCTAAAGCAAGTGAAAGTTCAACAGATGGCACCATTTCTCACAAGAAAAAAATATTGCAAATGATCATACCTCAGGGTCCATGTCAGGGTACCTGCGCCCTTTACTCTTTCCCAAACACTTTGTCTTTCCTCCTTCCAGCAGCTGACACCAGAAACCTTTCTTAGGGTCAAACCTATACATATTAGAATAAATGATTGATATTAGGTGAACAGGAGAAAGCTGTATTTCTTTGCCTTGTGTTACATGCTGCACACCAGACAGTGTGCTTGTTTAAAACCAGTTTTGCTACATACTCTACATGTGGTCTCTACAACCACCAAACAACAACCAACCTGTAGAGTCTAAAGGTGTAAAACTATCTGTAAACATGAAAGTTGAAGAAATTAAGTTAAGGAAGATCACTCACGCTAGGATCTTGTGGTAGTTGATGACATTTGTGAGGCCTAAAAACTTCTGGATTTTATCCATGACTGATGCAGGCTCAGTCTTTAGCATCTGTCCATCCAACACCAATAACTGGGTGAGACACAAACAGTCACAAATGTTAGATCAGGAACAGGACAATCAACTATGTAAAAGCTCAAATCATTATTGCAAAACAAATTTCACAAAAAATAACTGCAATTTTTTTATTACATCAGTGGCTCCATGAAAATGTTGAGGCCGAAATCAGTGGCACAGACTATTATAACTGAGATTATTTTTGTTAACAAGTAATGCTGCACACACTTCTTAGCGTCTTGCATATGCACATGACACATTTGATCAGTCTGGGGACAATAAGTGCTCTTTTTTCTCTTGTCTCCCTAAAGGGCAGCTCCCTTCCTTTGTTGTCAGGTAGATTTAAAACACTGCCTGGTCGAAAGTACCAATAAGTAAATAAACCTCCTTTGCACCCAGACTTTCTGGAAAAAATGCATGCCAGCCACCCAAAATGTTCACACTCTGACACAAGGTAACTTGGTTGGTGCAGAATACAGCACTGGTACTGGTTCAGTTACTGAATAATGGCCACCACTATGTGCATGGAAACAGCCATGGTACCTGGCTGGGGTGATAGTAGTTAAGCCAGCGCTCCATGTGGATGGCGTACCAGCCTGGCACCAAACAGCGATTCTGGAGGACCCGCAGTTTGACTGGAGCATCGTGGCCCGCAGTGATGACATCATGGAAGGAGTATTTCAAAGCCACTGGGTCATCATGGGCTCTTTGGTGCTGTTCAGACAAAGATGTGAGGAGAGAGTTTAAAACCAATTACAATTACTTTTTTTAAAAGGCCTCGAGTTTAACAAAAATGCAGTGATAAACAGGCATCCATAATTTTATGCATGAGCACACTTCACATTACAAGTTATCTGGTTTAGTACTGCTTATGACAGACCTGGTACCAAGAGTAAGCTCTGTCTGCTGGATTGATGAGGATTGTGATGATCTTGGCTTTAGGCAAAAGAGCTGCAGCCCTCTGAGCAGCCACCTCAGAGTCAAAGTAGTTGGCACTCTTTTCAAAGTAGTAGTCTGAACTGGTGTTGGAGGGCAGAGGGAAGTACTCCATATACCTAACACACAACAAACACAAAAACAAAGTGTCACAAGCAGCCATGTTTGATCTGGTCCAATTTGCTCTCTGCAGATAAGGATAATTTCTCAGAGCGCTGTGTGGGTGATCGACCATGTGCAACAGCTTGGCACCTCACATACAAAAAACATCTAGCATCAGAATACAATGTTAATATTTGGGCAACCCACTCATACATTTCCAGCTTGCCAAGTAAATTTTGTGTTGAACTTGGGTTCTGTGGTGCATGAAGCTTCTCACTGATGCAGGTTTCAAATCAATTAAAACTAAGTGTTCATTGTGTTACTGGGCTTGCTGTTAGGAATGCCAGTACTGAGTGGATATGATTTTGTGGGGACCTGGCATTTGCATTTTAATTCTTGCATTAATTTGCATTAAAACAAAAATCACTTGGTGTTGAATTTAACAAGAAAATAAGAACAAACCACAATATATTTAATCGTGATTTAAGTTATTGAACAACGGTTTACATTATCCTGCAGCAGTGTTGAGGAATGGTCATTTCAAGCTAAAATGTTATTCGATATTCGCTGGGAAAAAAATATTCGATAACTGTTCCTGAACAAGGCATTTGTACTGCTGAGTCAAGTGTTCTAACAAACTAAATGAAGAAATTTAAATATTACAAGTGATCAACAGCTGCAATGCCATTTCTTGAAAATTATTGAAGAGAGCTACTGAACTGCCCAAATTCAATGTCACAGAGTTTGTGTCAGTGCACTAGGTGCTACAAGAAGGGCAATTTATGAATCTATAGCTAGTTATGTGTAATTAATTTCTTATTGTTGTGCAGAGACTGAGGTGCTCGGGAGGTTCATTACCAGTCAATGCCTCTGTGGTAGTTGTGGCCATTGAAGAACTGGATCTCCTCAAAGGTCTCCTTGCTGGGGTAGTTACTGGTCAGGTCAGGGTGCATACCAAGAAACAGGTAGAGTGCTGTTGTCCCTGAGAGGAGAAAAAAAAACAAGTGGTTTAGAATATAAATAGAATATAAACAGAAGGGATTTAAAAGATTGCATATCCTATCTGTCTAATCTTTTTACCATCTCTGATTTAGGTTAATTTAGTTTCATTTAACAAATTCTTCACATAAAAACTGCATAAAAGCAAAGGAAAAAACACACAAATGTGACTGAAGAAAAACTCAAAAACACAAGAAATCTAACAATCTGAAACAAACAAAAAAAAAAAGAACAAAGTGTGTACAAAATAAGCATAAAAAAGATACATTGATTTTATATATTTTAAAATTAAAATATATATAATCAATATAAACAACTTGACATTTTAAAAACTCTTATATGCATATTATATTATTGGCATTCTATACCAATATATCTGAGGGAGTTCTGGTATTTACTGATTTTACAAAAATTAAGGTGAAGATGATGTGCATGTTTAGTAGTATGAAAATAAAGTGAGAATTGATTTTCAAATAAATAATTAAAACCTCAGTCAAACAAGACAAGACTACAGCTTTGAAGCGAATGAGAAAACTCATTCCAACTCCGTCCTTTAGGGGGTGCTGAAAAACTGTGTCTCACCTGTCTTTTGAGGGCCGATGACAAGCAATTTGGGGAAGCGGTCACATGTTTTCTCTTTGGACCAGATGTCCTTGTGCCTTTTGTCCTCACACGGATCCTGTAGTCACAAAAAGGCAACAATCCCTTGTTTTAAGTGTGGTTCTGGTATAATTTTAACAAATATGTATATTAAAAAATCCAAATTAAAGCAGGTTAACCTATGTCTAACAATAGAAAAATCTATCTAGGTCCACTTTGATTAATTAACAAAGTCATAAATACAGCGTTACTGCATACTTTCTGTAAGCAAAGGATATATATTTATAATACATTTATATTTTAAAGGGATATTTAAAGCATTACAACAATGTGTGTTTAATGTGCCATTGTCAGTTATTGCAGTATTGTGTTACTGCAATATGAGCTGGCAATTTCCAAATGCAAACGTTGGGTTTAAAACCAAACAAATCAATTACATTACCATCAGCTTCTTCTTCTCACCTGCCAAAGTGGATCCCTCTCAGAGGGGAAAAGGCTGAAGTACTTCTGAGCCAGCTGGACAGGTGGCAGAGTTTGCATCTTCAGGTTGGTCCATGTCTGGACGAACGTCACCAGACTTTTAAAGGTGTACAGGCCCAGGCGATCGTTGCCATAGTTGGACAGATGGGTCATGAAGATACTAATCTGTGGATTGGAAGGAACAAGCAGAGTAAGTTTTATTCAAGTGGATGAAGGTAAACAGCTGCATTAAATTTGACTAAACATATGTATAATGAATTTTAATGGTCTAATCAGCATTACGGTGATGTCGCAATCCCTGATAAGCCACTGAAAATTGATGAATGCTTCCCTTTCAGACTGAAACAACAACTTTTTCTTAAAGTGCATTTAAGAATAGAAGGGAAAGGTCACACAATGATCAAATTGCTTGGACAAAAGGTGTTTATTCCACTGTGTGTACATGGGTTGGTTTTTAAAAAGTCACAACATTGAGAAGACTACATCTGCAGACTATGCAGGGGGACATTTGTCGCAGATATGCTAATAAAAGTAACCTTTTTTATCATCAGAAAACAAAACATGTTGACGAATGAGGAATTTTCCAGAATGCATTTCAGCTCCAATAAAAGAAGCTTTCAGAGTAGTGTAAAAAGAGACAGCACGATGCAGACATCTCTGCATGAGTCACTGACTACTTATTGTCCTAGTCCTTGTTTAAATTTCAATTTACACCACCAGTTAAATGGGTTTCCAAGTGTGCAACACAAAAACTGTGCCATGCGGTTGTGTTTGACTCACAGGGTTCAGCAGAACAGTGAGGAAGAGCTCTCCCCCATTGATGAGCTTGTCCAGTTCGTTCGGACTGCCAGGGTAGTCTTTATAGAAGATAGTGTGTGTGAAAAGGCCACATGTCTGCCTGGGCAGCACCTGTGATATAAACAAATACAAAATCATGAAAAAAGGAAAAAAAACAAATATCAAAGAAATGCATTCACAAATAAAAACGCACTCCATCAGCCCTCTGCTGAGAGCGGAGCCCAGACGTCAGTACTCCAGGCAGTTACCCCACTCATTGTTTGCTTTCAATAACATTCATATTATGCAGCTCATCTAGCCAACGCAAACCTCTTATTCACTGAGTCTATATGGAAATTCATGGAAATGCGTTTACAGTTTGGAGTGTCTGGGGAACTGAATATCAATCATGAGTAAGCAGGAGAGACTGGCCATTCACACTGCACTATCTCAAGGACAGGAATACAGAGCTGAGACCACACAGGCTGACTGAGTGCTAGTACTACAAAGGAACTGGACTGAAGCTGCACTGTTTCTTATCAGCGCTGAAGGTCAACCTGTGAAAGAAACTGATAAGATTCCCCTTCTTTTGAACTGCCTAAATGTAATCTATTCTACTTTAATTTTGCTCTCATAACTACGTCTTATTCAGCATTGACTTGGGCTGTGAAGCTGAATAAAGGGTAATTTTTTTTGCATGTTGATATATGAGTGAGTGTCTGTGTGCAGACACTTGCCATGCCGTTACCAGAGATGTCAGTCTTCGTTATGGTGTTGAGGCCTGCTAGGCAGCACTACTCAGACAGGTGTCTCATGCAAGACTGGTTCACTTGACTACATTATTATGTCCCACTCCGTAGAACAATACAACAGCCACACTAATGAGATGATTGCCTTTCTCAGGATGCCTGTTGCCTCGGTGATATGGAGAAAATCAAAATAAGTTTCTGTTCAATGTCTTTGGGGACAAGACTTAAGAAAAGCAGAGGCAGAGAGGAAAAGACGTTGATGGACAAATGCTGGTTGTAGAGTACCCGTGGGCCAAGAGAGAAAAATTTATACAGAAGACTGGAGTAGGTGCACATGGAGAGAAAATGAATGAATGAAGGTTTGCATATGTAGATGGACTGAAAGGGATAATTTGCTCAAATGGTAATGGATGTTGAGAAGCCAAGTGAGGAAAAGCAACAAGCCAGAGGTAGCAAGATAATGAGCCCTGGGTGTATGAAAAGTTGTCTTACGCTGATGCCGCTGTGGATGAAACCTCGTCGGAAGCGAGCAGGCTTCAGGTGTGGATACTCCTCTGTGCTGGTCACCTTGATACCCCACACCTTCTTCCAGGCGTCATACAGCTGCATGTGGACAGGGTAGACCCCAGAGTGATGAGGTGCCACCGCATAACCCATATTAGTGGGTATCCCATGCTCCTGGAGGATGAAAATATATGAGTGAGAGTTGGGAGACAAAAAAATAAAATAAACAAAGAAGAGAGAATGGAAAGGTGGAGCAGTCATTCTCATTCTGGATTCAGACTGTCAATCTAAGCATGTGGGAATCACAGGAAAACAATGCAGCATGTTATCCAGGGTAATTTTATGTCATTGATATCAGCCTCACTGTTTACCATTGGTTGTCTATACACCATGTCAGAGCTGTATTAAATTACTGCTGCTTCACAATAAAAGGCACCAACAAATAGCCTAAGAAGAGCAGCTGTGACTCAGGAAGTAAAGCAAGTTATCTACTAACAGCACGGTTGGCAGTTCAACCCCCAGCTACTTCAGTTCACGTGCCAAAGTGTCCTTGAGCTTGACACTGAATCCCAAGTTGCTCTTGTATGCCTCATTTATAAGTGACTTTGGATAAAAGTGTCTGCCAAATGACTAAATGTAGCCTCAGTGAAATGCAATGCATTTGTCTCAGCAATTAGTGCTGACAGTAATAGCATTAACAAACGCACACAAGACTTAGTAATGTTTGGCATTTTTGTTGGGAGTGGATCATTTTTTAAATTTTGCTGCGGTGTAAAGGAAACCACAAGGAGCAGCTACAGCACCACACGCAGCATGATATAAGATCACTGTTGTAATTTTTATTGACAGATTTTTTTTTATAAAACAATGTTTCTTTGGATCCAGTGTAAACAGACACAAGTTTGTCTTCTGCTGTGTTTCTGACAAAGGGTTTTCTGTCATACTAAACCACACTTTCGGTTACCAGGGGTGACAACAAATGAGCCAGGGCTGAAATATTATGCATTATAACTTATAAAAGAAAAAGCAAACACACCTTGCCTGAGACTGCCTATTAGAACAAAGATGAAGGGATAAGCAAGGACAGCTCTGATCACAGTGGTCATTCAAAGCTGTGATCTGACCTTTGCCCCCTGTGTCTCACCATGGCAAATTTCTTGTTGAGCAACATCTGCTCAGCCAGCACGGACTGGTTGTGGAATAGATGTGGCTGCATGTGGCTCCACATGTGAGGAAACCACCAGAACTCCTTCACATAGGAAAGCAGCAGGTCGTCTCCAAGGTCCTCCTCATCAGATCCTGTACATAACAGAGAGGGTGGAAAGTTAGATGGGGAGGGAGGGAGGTGAGGGTGGTTGACACAAAAAAAGGGTTGAAGGATGAAGAGGAAATGGAGGAGAAAAAAATAGAAAAAGATAAAGAAGTAGCAAAGGTGAAATGGGGTCAGTGATGAGAAAAGGAGTAAATGAAAGTCAGAGAGACAAAGTGAGACACAGTTAATATTAGAGTATGTGGGAGGTAAACAGCAGAAGACAAAGTGAGGGTATAAAGAAGGAGAAGAGAAATTAAAATAATGTGATCTAAACTTAAACGTATGCTTTTTTTCTCTTTCAGTTTAAAGCATGTTCTTATCACTGCTTCAGTTAACGGCAACAAACTTTCTCTTCCCAGGCTGCATCTTACCAGCGTGAAAGAATTTCCCTGAGAAGCCCAGATTGAAGGTGAAGTTGGGCACATTGGTGCGCAGTTCCCTCTGTGTCTCCAGCAGGGCCTGAAACAGTGGGAGGAAGAGAGAGTGAGTCAGTACACGATGCTCTCATGCTGTTGCACAAGTGCATTAACGAGGAAGCGTGAACACCCTAGTGCATGCGTGCCCACATACATATTTCATTCTGCAAGTTTCTTTTGGTAAACATCCAACATCCACTCGCAGTTGCCTCGCATCTCTCCTTCATTCTGTTTGATATTTTGCTCTCCTCTGATTTGGGTGTTTGTTTCATTTGATCTTCGTGCTGGATGAGACTCCCAGCACACACCCCCTCTCGCTCTCCGATTTCTCCATCTTGTCAGGGTGCGATTTGTTCCTTAAAGCTTGCTGTTGCGCTGCCAGTGAGGAGGCCTTGATGCTTCTTCCGCAACTTTTTCTTATACCCTCTACCTCCATGTGTGAGGGGGGTCTGTTCTGCTCTGAGGGGACGCAAGCAAGGAGCTTTTCAACATTCTTTCTATGTCTCTCGGCCCCTGAAATATTCATTGCTGTGGAGCTTCTGTGACAGTGTGAGCAGTGGGGCCTGTCAGCTTTGAGCGGCCTACTGGGACGAATGCATTCAAAAGGAGAAGAGGAGCGAGAAGAAGGGGTTTCTGTATAACTGGCAGAGGATAGCACATTCTATGTGTGAGGCAATTTTTATATTTCTGCAAAGAGCTGTTGAAAACACTGGTTGATGAATACATAAGTAGATTCAATTTCTATTGTGTTAACTTTTTTGCACATGAAAAACACATGCAACTTACTCAAAAACTCACCTTTACATCAGGCACCTTCATGCGTGTGCCCTCTTTGCCCACGAAGATGTCATCAATGTCCACTAGGATGTAGCGCTCCAGTGACAGTGAGAGTCTCTTTCCTGTCAGAAAGGCGACAGCGTCCACAAACACCAGCTTGTGAAGCCAGAAAACCAAGTTGTTGCCAAACAGGACCCTTTGGATACCATCATGGAGCCCCAGGTCCTGAACTACTGACGGGAGCAGAGCAGCATTCTGCCCCATTGATGCAATGCTCTCAGCTGATTGGGTCTTGGCCAACAGCACAGGCTCATATGTAGAGTGGTTGGACTGGAAAACGGTCCAGTCATCCCCAGGGAGAGGTCCTGGCAGGGGCTGGCCGGATCGAGTGATAAAGAGCAAGGGGGACTTGGGGTTGACCGCGCAGTCCTTCAGACCCAAGTTAGAGTGAAGAAAGAGGGGGAAGCCTTTCAGCTGTGCACTGAGCAGGCTGTTTTCATTGGCCTGATCAACAGAGAGACAGAGACAAGAGAGAAATCACACACATTCATCATACACCAGAGTGATGAAGACAGAAATGTACTGGATATAATTCCCCAATTTCTCCCATCAAGTGTGAAATAAGGAATGTCAGGCCTACTCAAACGTGAAGGCATGAGGCAGCTTCTACCTGCTATGCTCAATCTGCTAGGCTCCGAGATTGCAGTCAAAATGAATAACCTCCTGCTGTGTCCTCCAAGATTAAAAGACAGAGGGCTCAATAATTATTCATTGATATTTCCCTCCCTGAATTTGTCATTCTCTGATTCCTTCACATCTCAGTAACGATGCACAAGTTCTACTTTCTCTTGCTCTTTTCCTTAAGACTAACTTAAAATTCTGCTATTATGTGTGTAAGAGTTGGTAACAGCACTGTAACTACATGCACTGTGTTTTGTTCACCACATTGGCTACTTATTTTTGTCCACAGAGATAGGCAAAACCCATCAAAGACACTGGATTATTGAGTCAGATGAGTTTAAAAATCCAATAACAAGAGATAAACACATATTTTTGACAAAGGCTTTCTCACTCCTTTTTCATTTAGGCTCCACAGATCATATAGCTGTATGTGTAAATATATAAATAATAATTATAAAATTAAACAAATTATGTTAATCTATATAATTATACTTACTAATTTATGTATTTTTTGTTTGACTTTAATAAATGCAGTCCAATGTAAAATAATAATAACAGCTGCAATAAATACTTCCTCCGAGAAGGTGATTAGTTCAGTTTTAGAGAGGTGGTCGTAAACAGGTTGGACAGAAACAAAAACATCTCATAATGCAATACAATTTACCACCACCGAGTACATCTTTCATAACAACCATGCAGCTGTACCTAATGAACTGGCAACTGAGTGTGTATTGGTTTGGCTGTACTGCAAACAAGTTTGGTTCTGACAGCAGGGCGCTGTTGTGTGCACAGGTCATTGTGATGCACACCCTCACTCTACTTCCTCCTCTCTCAATAGACGACAATCCCACTAGGCTTTCCTAACCTTCACCTACACTGCCTAACATCCCTGCACCACCATCCATGCCTTCACATCTCCGTCTATATTCATCCCATGGCTCAGAGATAGTGATTAAAACCACAAGACCTGAAAACTGTCCATGGGCAAAGAGGCTCAGCTAGGGATTACTCAGAGAAAGATGGTGAGAGAGAGAGTAAGAGAAATAAAGAGAAATGATGAGGACTGAATATCTGGAGAAACTGAAACAAAAGAGAACACAGAAAGATATACAAGAGACTGGGCAAGAAGATGAAGGAGGCCAGATTGCAGAAGAAAGAAAAACAAGAGTTAGACAGAACATAAGAGAAACAGTGCAGTGGGACTGAGTGATATTGAACCAGGCAGGTCTTTCCAACCCTGTGAATCCCATCTCCTTAGAGACTGTGCAGCCAGATGGACAGGGCAGAAGGTGTGAGTGAGAGGAAGCAGAGGAGAGAGGGAGGCAGAGAGGCAGAGAGGCAGAGGGAGTGTGTTGTTGTCCTAACCTTGAAGAAGCCAATGATGCCCACTCCATATTCCACACAGTATTTGTCCAGCAGCTCTCGGTTCCAGGCGTCCAAGTTAACATACTTCAGAATATTTTCATAAATCACCAGTGTGAAACGCCCCCTTTCTTTGTCTGTCAATGTGGGCATGTCCCCTTTACCAGGAGAGATCTCAGTCCTGTACCTGAACCGGCCAGACTCCAAGATGGCCACAATTTCCTGACCCAGTTGAGAATACTGGCTTTCCACAAACACCAGAACCACAGGATCTGTCCTGGCCCCTCCAGGATCTATCCTGGGGCCCCCTGAGACACTTCGCAAAGGTAGCAGCCGAGAAGGCGTGACCCTTGGGTCATCGGAGTCAGCAGATGCACCTTCGGCTCCAGATACACCCCCTCCTGATGGCTCCAGCTCCCGCTTGACGCCATAAAGGAAGTAGGCAGAGATAAAGACGCTGACGGTGCAGAAAAGGAAAAGCAGGAGGAGGGAGGTCTGCAGGGGGAGGAGACGGACCAGCCGACGGAGGCGTGTCACACATCCCAGCATCGTCTCGCGCCACACCGGCCCAGCAAGACACCTTGGGGGATGACTCTCTCGGTGTGGGTAGAAAATGGTGAGCAGGGATCGTTCACAAAAAAGTCAGTCTTGTTATGGAGCTAAATACAAATGGTGTTAAGGTAGCAGCTGCAGCAGCTACTGGAGAAAGAAATGAAACGGTCTCACTGTGGCTCTCCCTCATATTGCAGCGCTACTTATGTCACCATGGCAGAGAAATGGGAGGCCTTGGACTGCTGGTACACACTTGTGCCTCAGAGGGAGGGCGGGCAGGCCGAGTCACTGGTGGAGAAAGATGATGGAAGACTCCATCACCTGTCCATCATGTGAACCTGCCAACCATGTCCCCGCTACATTTCGCTCCACTCTTTTGATTGGAGAATGATATCTTGAGGAAAGTAAGGTCACGCAGGTCATCTCAGCATCAACATTCCCTCAGGATCGAATTTCCTGACCTAGAAAAACAGCGACAAAGAAGAAAATAATGTTAATATCTGACAGCAGAGCATCAGCTCCTATAGTACAAACATATCACATTTTTCACTTTTGTTGTGTGGGTTTAGCAGAATGTGGGAGATGTGTGTTTGTATGTACTGCAAGTGCCAAAAATCTAAAAGTTTGCTCCAAAGTAGTCCTTGCATTCACCTACACAAAGTCAGAACTGCCAATTTCCCCCCTACACACACACACACACACAAACACACCCACTCACACAGCCTCCACACAATCAATAGGCAGAATGTGAGTGACAACAAAGCCTCGGGGCGACCAATTGCCGATTCAGTCCAGTAGGAGTGTTTGAATGTATACAAGTGAAGCCATTACCTGCAGGGACACTCCCCTTTTATTTCCCTCAAATCCTCACAGTATCAAGACCAAAATGCAGTGCAGGAGAAAAACAAGCTGTTGGAAGGGAGGCCATGCAAGAGAAGAAGAATGGTTGACTGTGACAAACAGACCTGGCAACAATGGTATCCTTTACTTAGAGAAAACCCTGTATCACACTCAATATACATTCCCATATCCTCTTCAGACCTCACACAATATAAAAGCCCTTTAGTCAATCTCCATCAAGCAAAGTGTGAAAAGCACAAGATGCTACATAGGAATAGTGTGAGCTTCTCACTTACAAAAACATAATTTTTCCATTTAGAGAGCTGCTGGAGAAATGAAAACGAGCATCATTACCTTTGCATGGAAATGCTCTATCTATTAAGCTGAAGAGCTATTGAGGTGCACACACTCTGCCTTTTATAAAAACCCTAGATATCACATTAGAGCAGAGTCACAACCCTGTCAACTTGACATTAAAAAGTGACCACCAAACCCGTCAGGACTCATCAGATGCAAATCAGACATAAAATGAATATGATGTGATCAAATGGCTTATTAGTAACACTATTTAGAATGGTTTAATGAAAGATGCTGTGATACTATCCCCTTCATGTAATCAAGGTCAGTATTGTGACAAGTATCTCTACCCTCTCTAGCTAAGCTTAAGAGGATGTCTTAAATCTCACTGAGAGTGCAGTGGAAGAAATCACACTTCTTTCTGAGTCATGTCCAAGTTTCCTCTTCACAGGGAGGCAGAGTCTAATGTAAAGAGAGGCCGTGAAAAAACAGTGGGTGTTCAGAGAATGTATCACAGTGGAGCAGACAAAAAGCCAACAGCCCTGGTCGCTTTAAGATTCCCCCCCGGTATCTTGTTTGTAAGTTTCTGAGAAGAGCCAGGGTTCGTGCCATGGCATATCAAAGTATGATTAGGCACAGGAAGTGACTGCTGCTGGAAACAAGTAAGCAGAAGAGAACACAGTGGAGACAACTTTTAACATCACACAGAGGGTCTGATTTTTCAGGCCTATTGGACAAACACTTAAAAATAAATAAAAACTTGCAATGTTAAGGTTTCACCAAATTCTACTTATGATGGCTGGAGCACTAATTCAACAGCAAAGTCTGAGGCTGCAACTAACAATTACAATGACTAATAAATGCTTGGACATTTTCCTTGAGAGTTGAAAATTTATCAATTATCACAATGATTAATTTTCTGCTTGTTCAATGTGCCCTGGGGAGTTTTCTTGAAGAAGAAGAAGAAAAAAAACTTCTAAATCAGTGTGTAGTGTGAATGTGTATTGCATACCCACATGCGCATCTTCATGCACCAGCACAAGTTAAAGAGTTGGAGTTGGAGAATAGTATGTTTTTAAAGGTTTTCTTGTATACACTGTTGTGCAGGGTACTTTTCATAACATGACTACATAATGCTAGTGTACAGATGGAACAGTGGATAGCAAAAGCTTAAGAATGCATTAATAATAGTACAAACAGCACAAACACTGGAAGCCTTTTTAATGCAGTTTCCTGTTGATTATTAATTAGATGAAGATGTGTTATCTTTGGCCAACATCTGCAGTGAGATAATGACCTCTATCATAACTAATGACTCTGTTGACAAGGGAACAGATTTAATGGTGATAACAAAAAGTACAGGGGTAATTCTTGCTTAATTTGCAGTAATGATGACCATCTTCCAATGTTGACCTTCAGTCTGTGTATGATACAGACAGTTTATACTAAAGAAAGGAAGTGAGAAGGAAACAGCAAAAGAGGGTGGTAGCTTGATTGGGGATGTAAGAGAGTAACTGAAACAATCAAAGAAAAAGCTCAAGGCCTAAAGCCTTTCAACATGGTTTCCTTTCAATGCTGTAGCCAGGCTGACAAAGAGTCATAACTCTGTTGAGCCTAGTATTAGGGAACTCTCAGCAGCAATACGACTGCGACAATGCGACTTACAAGGAGCTAGCACTTAGTGTCTTGCTCAAGGACACACCTGGTATGGGGGATGGGCTGGGATTCGATCCTGCCACCTTCTGCATCCCAGTCTGATGCCTATCCCATTGAGCTACCAGGCAAGTTAAAAGCTAGTTGTGGAGTTCCACAGGGTTCTGTGCTTAGACTGACTCTTTTTTCTACTTTAATAACTTTATTATTAGGAAACACTCATAGATATATACATAGATACATATAACTGACACCCAGCTATATTTATCTATGAAACCAGACAAAACAAACCAATTGATCAAACTTCAAATATGCTTAAAAGGCATAAGGGCCTGGATGTCCTATAATTTTCTACTTCTTAATTCAGACAAGACAGAGGTTATTTTATTCAGGCCTAAAAGCTTCAAATATATGTTACCTAATCATATATTTACTCTAGATGACAGGGTTGGGCTCAAGTAATGTACTACTGTAACGAACCTTAGAGTTATTTTCGATCAGGATTCTTCCTTTACCTTGCATATAAAATAAATCTCTCAAACTGCCTTCTTCCATACCACTAAAATGAAGGGCATAATGTCTTAAAGTGACACAAAAAACTAGCCCACACATTTGTTACTTCTACATTAGCCTACTAAAACTCACTAATAGGATGTCCCAGTAACTCCTTAAAAAACCTCCAGTTAATCCAAAATGCTGCAGCCAGAGTTCATACTATAGAGAGTGAAGGTTTACTTGAGTTTCTTACAGTTTCCAAATGTAGAATGGGAGCCAGAACCTTTAGCTATCAACCTCATCTCCTGTGGAACCAGCTCCCAGTCGAGGTTTGGGAGGCAGACACCCTCTCTACTTTCAAGACTGGACTTAAAATTTTTCTTTGTGATAAAAGCTTATAGTTACAGCTGGCTCAGGTGACTCTAAACTCTTAGGTCTGCTGCTATAGACTTAGACTGCTGTGGGCCTCCCTTGATGCACTGAGCTCCTCTTCTCTCCCTATCCCTTAATGCACAACTTTCTCCCATAGAAAGGTACAGAGACAGGGAGACAGACTGGAAGCATCCAGGTATTTGCTCGAGGGGGATTTGTTGGGTTTTCTATATACTTGTATACTCTTATATGTTTTTCATATAATTCTGTAAGGTGTCAACCTAAAACGTAAACTGGCCTGAGATGATTATATTTGTGATTTCGCACTATATAAATAAACTGAATTGAATTTAAGTGTGAAGCAGTTAGTCTGTCTTAACAGAGAGAACAACACATTTCATTCTAATGGAGATAAGGATATAGCACTGACCGAACAGAATAATGGTTAATGGATCTCAAATGTCTGCACACCCATCTCACCTAATGTGTCTTATACCTTAGAAATGTCTTCTTCCAAAATAAGAGATGCAAAAATGCAGAGAAGAAAGAACAGAGAACATGAATATTTCATGTTTAGCAGAACCCGATGAGACGTATAGCCAGCAGACATATCTGTAAGGTGAAGAGAAGCATACCTAAATGTTTCAGTCTGCCAAAGAGAGTCTGTGTCTTAACTTGTGCATAAAGGAGAGGCAGATGGAAACTAAGGTGTATCTGATTGCAAACTTTTCATTCTCAATGAAGGAAAGAGCTCAGACCTGTAATTGCACATGCAAACTAAAAGTCTACCCAAATGGTGGTGGCAGACAAATAAGAAGAAGAGGCAGTAACAAAGGGGAATATTCAACAATATCAGTGGAAAGGGAAACAAAAACAAATGAAAGAATGAGATGATAATCTACCAAACCATGAGGGGGGAAAAAACAGATTGGTGAGAGAAATTAGCGTGAAATTCATGCCTAAGGGTGACTATCAATCTTTGAATGCATCAATTAAAATATTTCCTTTGGTATTTTAAAACAGCTGAAAGATGGTGACAATGAAGTGGAAGCATAAACAATTGCAGCTAATGACGGAGAAGACAGGCTCATGCTTTTCTTCAGGGTGGGTGGTCACTCAAACCTGCTCACTCTGCATCATGGGAAGGAGGCCAGAACCATACTGTTAGATTAATGAGAGATGATGAGGAACAGGGGGATGGAGCCTGGTCCTCAGCTGCAACAACTCTCTAGATAAACAACACTAAGGTTGACCATATGCAGCCTCACATGTCCTGTTCTCTCTTTCCCCTCCCTCCTGAACACTGCTGTTGCACTGATTTTAAAGTGTGAATAAGACTAAGTGTCCCAGGGCTTGTGAGGAGAGTCAGGACATGAACACTGTCAACCAGAGTTCAACTAGCCGTTGGTGACCTCTTCGACAAATAAACTTTTAAAAGAGAGATGGACCTTCTCTGAGCCCCTCAGGACCCAGAAGTGCCCTCTTCTCCTCCTGCTACCCTTTCTCCCTGAACCGTCCCCTTGCTGCTGATGGACAGAAATAAACGATGAACCTCTGTGTTTAATCACCAAAGGGCTTGGCAACCGCACGTTCTCCATGGAAACAGCAGAGTTACGTTGTGTTCACAAGCATGGAAACTGTGCAGAAGGAAATGGAAGAAGGGCGGTAATCCAAAGGACACTCATCAAAAGGCTACTGTTGTCACTTTGGTGTATTGATGTGCATGTACCAAAGTAGCTCAATCACAGTGGACACAGACCCGAGGGACTCATTAAAAGATCTACAATCCAAATTATCTCACTACAAAGCACGCACATTTTGTTTGTGCTTTTTCCTGAACAAATATTCCTGAGCTTTTGTGCAAACACTCAGGCCTTGCAAATACAGAAGCAAGTTTGAGTCTGAATCGTTTCAGTGGGGCATGGGTCAAGGTTAAATGAGTAAGAATGACGCCAATGTAATCCCTAATCTGTAATCCTGTTAATCTCGACACTGCAAACAGTACCAAATGTGCTTATGCCAGCTCTGTTACTGTGCAAGATGACTTGAAGGGATTAAGAAACAAGACACAATGAAAGAGGAAGGCGAGGATTGAACATGAAGCTATGTGTCTTTACTGTTAATGTTGTTCTGAGATTATTCATTTACAGGACTGAAACCTGAGATGACAAACTCAAAGTCTACAGTTTGAGATGTTGTGACCACTGTCAGCAGCTACAAAACCACTGTGTTGAAATTCTCTACCATAAGCAGTAAGAAGCAAAGCTAAAGCAAATTTCTACATTTGCATTCAGCCTCCTACCTTTTGTTGTGTAAGATTAAACATCAAAAAGCTAGAATTTTCATATTTCTTTTTAGGCGCATCTACAGCAACAAACAGGCACATTTTAATAGCAAGCACTTGTGTTCTTAAAGAGGTTACACTTAAAAGCAACAGTCAGTGTTTTTCCCCTTATGCCAGCCTTGGCATTCATCAATGCAGAATCAATCAATCCGAAATTTGAATTCCATTTTATGCATCCATTGTGGCTGCTGCGATTAAAGGCTTAGGCCATGGAATAACGCGGAACGCAGCACCATATCCTCACTCCAGCTTCCGCCTCTCACCCTTCAGCCAATCTAAATGCACAAGCAGGCAGCTTCATTTTAGCAGCAAACATTTACACCGACACTTCCCTCTGCCTCTGTCTCATCAATTCATTTCATGCCACTGCGTGAAGGACAGGGGACTCGGGAGAGAAATGTACTTGTGCCTTCTAATTCTCCAGAAAGTGACTTTCAGACCATTTCCCCTACCAAACCATGCGGCTGAATTATCACATCATTTTTCAGCACCTCAATTTACTGTCCCCAAGACTGAGGCAATTTTCACAAAAGAAAAATGCCTTTCCTTCATTTCGCTTGTGCCCCTCCAATTACATCTCAAGGCCCTACTTGAAGACCTCGATCCCGGTACTGTCATAATTGAAATGATTGCAATGCTATTTGTTGATACAGTAACAGGACAAAGTGACAAAGACTCATCTTAAAATCCAGACAGGGGAGTGCAGTCTTTTGCTAAGAGCAATTGTGACCAGAATGGGGAGATGACACAAGTGTGTTCACTGACAATTAAAGAGAAATGGGGCATCACTGTAAATTCTGCATGAAAAAGAAAAATTCATTATATTAATATTAAAATGTGTTTGATGATCTAAATCATTTAAGAGTGACAAAAAGAAAAAAAAAAATCAGGAAGGGATCATGTCAATTCCCATCCCACAGATATCATCCTCAGTGAAGATGACCTGAGCAGGCACAGGTATAACACCTTGATTACACATTATACTTATGTCGGGACAATTAGGACCAACACGAATAAAAACACAGGGCAGATAATAAAATATACATGGCACTCTTCAAGTCTATTTCATCTTAGATCTCCCTAGGCCCCTTAGAAATCTAGGCTCTCAAACCTCTTATTTAGATTTGGGATCTCAAGTAGGGGCTACAGTATAGGGACAGACAGACCTGAGTGTGCCAGGAAATGTAAAATGGATTACCTCACAGTGGGAAAATCAGTGTAGATGAGCTGTGGGAGCCATGGGAAACTGTGGCAGAGTGGAGATGAAGCAAAGAAGGGTCATTAGGGAACGATGGAGCTGAGATGTGAAATGGAGACATTCCACAGTGGTATTACTCCCGTGGGCAGTGGGGTAGAGATGCCAGAGTAGAAACAGCAGCTTCATCAATAGCCTTGATCACCTCCCCACTGCACACATTTACACACACACCCTCCTGCTGATAACTACCAGCAGCTCACCACCACAGTATATCTATTTATAGACACTCTGTGCCCCATTTACAGGCACTAGGACACTAGATCTGTACAATAAAAACAGTTAACACTGAATACATCATTTGTATAGGACAGACCTCTATTAGCAGTTAAGTGGGAGTCGAGGACAACACAAAAATAGAATAATAGAATAAAATGAAAAAATAGATATGGAAAACATAGCAGTAAGAGAAATCCCATTATCCCATTAACATGGACAGTTATTATTCACAGATGACAACAGATCTAAACAGCTAAGGTGTCATGTCTGAAAAAAATGTATGTGATTACATGGTGAACAGTAATCAGATACATAAAGAGAATGGACTGATTAAGCCAGTTAGAAAGAAATAATAATAATAATAATAATAATAATAATTGACCCTACTTTGAAGGCTCTGCATATTATTTCATCTCTGAGTGACATTGCAGACTATTAGCAAGCAGCCACAGGAGAGGAGCCTCTACAGTGTCCACCATTGAAACACATAATTGCCTTCATTCATACGTTTTGATGGTTTGACATCATGCATACGGGTGTCCTGCAGGGTTGAAATTACGCCAGTGCAATGTTTGTGTGAAAACTATAGGAAGGATCTAAAGCAATTAATAACGCCCACCTTCTTCCTCTTGCAAGGAAAAAAAAAAGAAAAGAAAAAAAAGGTACACTTCCCTGAAAAGTGGGTGCTCACTCTATTGGATTTTTAAGGGTAAAATAGGCCTGTAGTGCCTCAGACAACCAACGTGAGGCACCGGGAGGTGGCAGAGGGAAGAAGGGGTTGGTCATTTATCATTTTTGTCAGTCCTGGTAGAAAAGGGAGGTGGAGCAGGGGGCTTTCATATAAATTGAGTGTAGGTGGAATCAATGTGGCATTGTTGGTGAGAGCAGGGAGTGTTGGGGGAGCCAGATCAATGCTAGTGGGAGTGACTGTTTGTTCCCGTTGTTTATCTACTGTCATCTCAGGACACTGCTGAAGGACAAGGGAGCATGGCGGACAGCACGATGTCTCCATTGGGACTGAGCTTTCTTAATGGGCCTCCCGTTATACCAACAATAGACATCACACTGAATGTGATGTCTGTTTCAGAGGTGAAAGTCATACAGCTCAGGATAAGGCATGCCTGTGTGTGAATGTGTGAGAGAGTGTGGGAGTTAGGGGGTTCAGAGTGGAATAGGCGAGTAAAGATAACAGTACTTGTCAAAGTGGCTGAAGCTGCAGGGTGTGCCGATCACATCAACTGCCTATTCAGCGTAGAAAACCTATCCCAGAGCTCTAAACTAAAGTAAAGCACAGCAGTTTTATTAGGACTTTTACACCTGCAGCAGAACAGCAATAACAGATTTGCTGACCTGACGTGAACCAGAGATGCTATCAAAAAACAACAGTGCTCATGATGATAGTAGATGAATAAAAGCAAATGAGCTAACAAATAATAAAATCCCCACACATGCTGTGACATGGGCTGAGGCAAACACATAAACATTACAACTGTTTAATCAATCCAATCAATCAGGGAAAAACTGAGGGAAAACAGCAGAACAGAGGATGTATCCCAGGCTGTGATAGGAATAGGTACAATACCTGCTGATGACATGATGATGAGCTACACTCAAGAAGTTGCCCAATGAATTTCAGACATTAGAATTCCCAGGAGACCCCACATCCCCTCTTAAACCCCCCCTCTACCATCTTCCCTTCTTTCGTGTCCAGATAAGAAACGGCCCGCACTGATCCGACTGTGATTCGCACAGCAGAAACGCGTTCCCATGGGAATATCACACTGCAGAAGAATAGCTGACACAAGAGATGAGATTCAGTTGTTCTGCCCATATTTTTGCCTGTTAGATCAAACAGATAGGATCTTTCCCTCTTGCATGCAAACACGCTCATAATCATCAGCTTGCTTTCAAAGCACAATCAAGAGCAGATAAATGGACGGAAGTGGAAATTTGTCTCAAGGGCTGTATGCAGTAAGTTTTACATAAACAAACATTATGTACTTGACACCTTACCCCCTTTGTGGCAACTGTAGAGAAACACCATGTTTCATGATTGGCTTATTGCAATGACAATAATTACACTCACAATTGTAGCCTGAGTCATGAATCCTATTACAAATCCTGTGTGTTTTTCACCTAGGCTCAGCTCCAGCTTTTATCTTTTTTCTCTCTCTCATACTTTCTGCCTCAGTCGCGTTTTTTAAAACACAACCACAGTCAAGCTCTGCTATTCTCCCCAGCTTTTCAACGTGGCAGTATTCACCCCCCCGCCCTCCCCCCCTCCAGACAGTTTCTTTGCTGTTTTATGACATTAATTCAAATGAGACAAAAGACAGAGACAAAATAGAAAATTATTTCCATAAATGACAAATACAAAGTGGGTCAAATTATATGTCATAATCTAACAAGTTTATAATGGTTGAGCACTGGCATTAGGTCTATATAGGATATGACTTGTCAATGATAAAGATAGTTAAGTAAAAACTATTAATAATGAATGGAATAATTGTTGTGATGACAGAACCTGTCATCAGAAAGTTGCTTAATAAGCTGAATGGACAGCAACTGTGTAATAAAGGTTGCTGAACTGTGTTGAATACACTTCAGTCTGGAGAATCCAATAGTTGATAGTTGTCACACACTTATGTATCCCTTGTTATATTACACAATTTCCCCTGGCATTAATACAGTTTTTTTAATCTTGCATGAATATAGTAAGGTCAATTATAAGATTAGACTGACTAAATCTTTGAATGTAGCATGAAAAGGAAAACTGGACAACTCTGCATTGAAGGGCACTAGCGTGAAGGCCACCAAGAGGCCTGAAACGGCTCTGAAGAATCTAGGGGGTTTCATTGCTGAGAGAAAAGAGACACTGTGTATTCAACAACTGTTGCTTGGGTGATTCACCAGCCAGAGTTTTATAGCAGACTGGCAAAGAGAAAGACACAGTTGAAAATAAATAAATAAATGACATGACATCTCAGCTACTGTTTGCCTGAAGGCATGTGGGAGAATCTGAAACGAAGTTGGAGCAGATTTCATAGTATAACGTGACCAAAATGAAGTCTTTTTGGGCCAAAATATTAAATTCTATGTTGGTGTAAACCAAACACTGTGTGTAACCAGAAGCTCATCAGCCCCACCACAAAGTCTGGTGGTTGCCGTATCATGTTATGGAGATGAGTTTTTGCAGATCTGGGTGGAGTGTGGAGGCAGAAGACAAACCAGTCAAAATAACTACAGCAAAAACCTAGCTTGGGAAAAACTTGCTGCAGTTTGACGGAAAACTGTGATTTATGGGAGGATGTGTGTTTCAGCAAGAAATCCATTCAAAACACTGGCCAAAAGCTGTGCAGAAGTGGCTTTAACGCAACAATGTTAATGTGCTAAAGTGGCTAAGTCAGGGTCTGGACCTCTCTCTAATCCAGAATTAGCTGCAGGACTGAAGGCCATGCAATTTTGTAATATGTGCTGATACAAACTTACCCTGCAGACATAAGCCTGTAATCACTGCAGAGTAAAACTACTACTAAATACAAAATGTTAGTGGATAATTACTTATGCAATCGGTATTTTGTGTTCTATATTTATACTAACACTTACATAAAGAAATCTGACAATCTGATGATCAGTGCTACAACAGCTTATATCTATTATTTAAAGTAGTGTAACAGTAAAATAAAGTGTCAAAGAAAGATGTGTATGTTTTAGTCATTGTACCTACCAGGTCTCCTATCCTCTCTCCCTCATGTTAAGTTCCCTTATGTTCCCCAAAATAAGCACAGCTCTGCCACAGTGCACTGTTATCCCTTTCACAGCTGTAGTCTTAACTCTGCCACTACTCAAGACTCTGTCTAGTTTAGCCCCTCATTGAGGCGCTCTACCTGTCCACAGCCACCCTGCATTCTCCTTCCTCTGTTCTCGTCCTGGACCGGAGGGTGAAGCATGTGTGGGTGTCACGGAGCTGACAGGTCTATCTGGACTCTGTCTACAGTGCTGGCTCTTCCCATTTCCCCTTTTCACTGCTGCCTCTACAGCTGCTGTGTATCCTACCGTGACACACACACACAGATATCAGTTTACAAAAGGGGGTGGCTGAAGCCTGCGGACAGGGTCAAGACTCCACAGGGCTGCATGCACGGTGTATGCCCTGAAATACAACAAACGTAAATCAAAACAGTATTTTATTACTTTTTTACAAAGGGGATAAATGCCAAGGTAGTGTAGAAGAAAGAGGGGGTGTATTTATGTGGGAAGAGAGCTACGTTTTTTCTTGTCGGTTCAAGGAATGATGTCAAATTTATGGATTAAATGCCACCGTGCCGCACACATACACATCCAGCCTGATGGTTTCATGGTGTGTTCATGTGTATATGTGTGTTTATGTGTGTTGCTGTGTACATGCAGCTCAGCAATGGGTTATGGGTCCAAACACCCAATCTAAAAGACAGACTGTCACGTAGTGTGTTAGCCATGTAAAATCTAAAATCTGTCTCCTGCCACCCATCAATAACAGGCCAGCAGCTGCCAAAGTCAATGCAGTTCAGACACACGCCGTCACCATAAACCCTATGTAACACATTTCTCATTTGATACGCCTCTCAGCCATGTGCTCTCCTGAGCACACAAACAGCCATTTCCACTCTGTCTCTCTCTCTCTCTCTCACACACACACACACACACACTAACAGGTGTGGTGACGGAAGTGGGGGTAGGAAGTAGTAAGATGATCCAGCCAGAGGACTCACTCCACTCTCCACTCTTGCCAAAACATCCCCAGTCCCACCGCTATCCTTCAACTCCTGAAGGGAAACTTCCAATCAGTCAGATCAATACACCCAAGCCTCAGGATTTGGGGGTCTAAAGCTAACTAGAAGCACTTAAAGGAGAGGGGAATTTGTATTGATTACAAAGGGTTAATGAGACCTTGTATACTGGCTATGGTTTTTTGAGATTGAAAATTCATGACTGTCAGTTAATTGATACAAATTGGTAACACACACATACAACCTGACTACTGTAGAAGATTTAATATGATTATTCTATGACCCTTGGCCTTGTGTTTTGGCACTTAACAGTACACCAGTGAAAAAGTCTGAATGAAGAAATGTTAACAGCTCCTCAGTCAGAGTGGAGCACAGTGCCCCAATGAATAATAAAAACTCAACTACATAACCAGAAAAAAGGCAGATTGGTGTATATTTTATCTGCAATATAAGTAATACTGAAAATACTGAGTACAATAAGGTTCAAGATGCCATGACATATTTGCTCCAGTATCAATTATTCATCATCAGCTTTTCTAACCCTTTAATTATACATCAATGTTAGAATAACAAAGGCTAGGGACACTCACTGTGCCTTACAAAGGCCATGACAAGGAAACCAGATGGGGGATCTTTATCCTCTAGGTAAAAGACAGAAGAAGACGGAAGCAAAAAGGACTTTGGGCTGCTTTCCCTTGTTGTCGAGCTGTCATTTATGATGTGTCCACCTCACCCACTGTGTGATCAGAGATCAAAGGGTTAACTGAAACTTTGGCCTATAGCCCCGTGCTTACATTATTCAGCAGTTTGCTACAAGAGCCAGCTCCCTGATCTCACACACAGCGAGGCAGAGGTGGAAACTCCAGGGAAGGGAACACAGAGGAGAAACAGTCGGATTAAGAAAAAGGGATGACAGAGAGAACGGATGGCTGGAGAGTAGAAAGATGGTATAGAATTGAGGGGTGGAACTGAAGGATGTGGGGAAAAAAGTGAGGTGTGGGGGGAAAAAAAGAGGAACTGAATAGGATGAAGAGGTATTGAGAAAAGGAAAGGATGAGAAAGTGGCAAAAGACAGTGAAAAAGCACAGGTGGATAAAGAGAGAGTTATCCATCCAAATCTGCCTGTTGTCAGGGGAGACTGATCAGAACCACCAAATATGGATGTTTAACCTTTGCCCATATACCTAATTCATTAGCTCAGCTCCACATTTTGTCTGAGGGCAGTGAAGGTTTTAAACAAAATCCGTTTTATTTCTGGGCTTTTCACTACATTATATGCTGCAGTCCATTTACGTACAGCTCAAATTAAATGAAACACAGGTGATGACAGGGCTTTTGCGCTTCCCTGACAAAAATGTTCAAATCCATCTCTTTTCACTTCTCATTCTCAATAAGAGACACCTAAATATTGACAGGTACTGTGTTCAAACAGGTAACACAGCAATAGCAAACGGCATTAGACTCTTTTGATATAGTACTCAGACTCACACACACGCACAAAACAACAAAGAAAAACAACATCCATCAAATGCTGAACTGACAGCAACCATGTTTTGGGATTGCCCCATTTATAGTCCCAGACTTGAGCTGCTGCTCAGTGCGCGGGCTCCTTTGTTCATTAATTGATTGGCCTCCCCTGCTGGGCCTCAGTAACTAGGTTACACCCCGGTGAAAGGCGGAGGACAGCTAGACTACTTCAGGGCAGGAATCCGAGTGTTAATATAACTAATGGAGTGAGGACGACAGTAACTTTATTGAAATCATCCTCATCTAATTAGAGCAAGCAGCTGATGAGAGCAAACAGAGACGAGGAAGGAGCGATGGATTCCATTAGGCAATGATGATGTCACTGCTGTATCAACTGAACGGGCAAGGCTGCAGAAAGGTGAAGTGACTGAGAACAAGAGACAGACAGTGCGAGGTTCATTATCTGGCTGTCACACACAGATCTCTCTCACAGTCTCGCTGGCAGGAACTTGTAACATCCCACCACGTTGTTCACCGTCACCTCTTCTTCTCCCTGCAAAGGAAAGGGTGTTTGGCTAATATAACAGACGCAGGTTAGAGAGAACACAGAGATTATAGTGAACTTCACTCCCAGGTCATAGAAGTGTTCGTCTGAACTGTAAAAGGCCTCGAGCAACATACCCCTTGATTAGATTAAGTGATCTCTGAGACAAAGGTGTAAGCTCGATTAGGAGTAGAAAAGAACCTTTAAGCTTGACAGAAATAGTGATCTGCTTTAAAGGGCAACATATCGATATCGATTAATATGAAAAAATATATCATGATAAATACAGCAGTTTACTGTGAATTCTGGGATCACTGGCTTCACTGGATTATGTCCAATGTGTGAGGACAATTTTGTTAATTAGTTTTTGGTCTGAATACAACCAAGTGTAGAGCTTGAAGCAGTGGGGGGAAAAATGGCACCCTGCCATCAGAGCTCAGTGGGCTGACCTCAGACAAGCCACTCTGTCCAACAAAACCATAATCATCAACCAATGTCTTTGTAAATTAAGAGGGTGAAGATGGGACTATTTAGGGGAAGCCCATAATGTTTTTTTCAAGTGGAACAGATGGTGCAACAAATTCTAGAAGTTGAAATTGGATGTTTATTTACCAAGAGTATAGCAAATGAATGAATACAAAGTTAGATACATTTGCCCATGCTAAAAAGACCACAGTGGCTCTAAAGTCAGATTTAAAGAGGCAGAAAAAGCTCGGTGCAAGCAGTAAACATCCCGCACAGCTCTATTAACTCCTCCAATAACAGAGACGGACACATGTGGTGTCCTCCCGGTCTATGCAGGGTACAACAGCTGAACCACCACAGGATCTACATTTGCCCTGCATACCTCAGAGGATACCAGTTTCCACTATACAGTTTATCCATCAGGTGACAAGATTGAGCTCCCTCCATTGAGAGTGAGATGGACACAGCGGTTGACATTCTCGTGCGGTTCTCTGTAGAGGTGAGTGAATTAACTTTGACTCTGTTTTTGGATTCGCT
>JAUMHL010000002.1:10583926-10612805 GCA_032362345.1 Sandelia bainsii | reverse complement strand
TCTTCTTGACAAGTTTGGGTCTTATCAGGGCTCTTAGTTTGTAGTAACTCATAATTTACAGAACCCGAATGGTAATTTCTTGTGTCTTCCCCTTGTAAGTCGCTTTGGATAAAAGCGTCAGCCAAGTAAAGTAAAGTAAAGTAAATGGACACAGGCAGGAAAGGAAGGTGGAATATGTTGCATATAGTGACACTAGGAGCGAAATAAATATAGGCACCGTGCGTGCTAATGGCGGTCAATACAGGGAATGAGTGGTTTGGATATCTTTGGTGAGAGGTCAGAACAAACAAGACCTCAGGCAGCTTTGGGAAAAAAAGGCAATCGGAGTATGACTCTGCAGAAATATTTGCTGGCATAGTACTTCTCGGTCCAAGTGGAGGGTGGCAGCTCACAACAGTCTTAATATATTATTTGATCCTCCCACCCCCAAGTGATGAAGTCATAATGCAGTACAAGCTCCTGTTAGGCCCGAGACCCTGAGTGCCGACACAGCTGACCACTCCTTAAAAGAGAAGACTGCCAGGTCACATGAGGACAGTGCAGCAGAGGTGGAGGTAGAAGTTGATACTACCTTCGCTGGTAGCCAGAGGGAGCGGGAAAGAAGCAGAGGAGTCAAGGAGATAAAATGAAAAAGAAATCCAAAGTATTTTTCTTGTATTCTTTTAGACTCAAAATTAACTATACTGCAATTTGCAAGGAGAAAGCAGTCCAACTCCCCCTAATGGTGTTGTCTTTAAAGCCTTTATCACTAATTCATTGCTTCTGATTTTCCAGAAGCAAGGGTTGAAGCTTTGTCTTCGGTCTAATTGAGAGCCAGCAGCTCCAGGCCCTAATCAGTCAAACCTCCTAACAGCTTTCCTCGGGGGAGGATGAAGTCAAAAACAGCATTATTGTACCAGTAGGCCATTTTCTATGTGTGCAACTTCAAATTACTTTAATTTCAGTCTCTCCAAGATAGTGATTTGTGCAGTGGGTAAAATGTCAGACATTAATGAATGTTGAGGTTTCCCCTGGTTGTCTCTTGTCAGAAAGTGAATGCTGTCATTAAGCAGCATGACATTCAAAGAATATGCCAGACATCCCAGACATGTTTTTGAAGTAAGTTTCAGACCCTATTCAATCAATAAAAAAAAAACTTTCAAAAGGAAAAAAGCCATTTTCTTTTCTTTTTTTTCCACTACTACTTGCTCCATCTCGCTTCACCCCACCCCACCTCTCCCTATACACCGAAGCATACACAAGTCTAATTAGCTGTGCCGTATCCCTTGATGACTCCGCCATTTCCTCTCACTGGGAAGATTAACCACCACAACACTAATATCAGCCTCCACATCAACACAATTAGGTGAAGAGTGAAGTGTGAGGCATGTTGTCACTTCTTCCCCGGCTTCATTAGGGTGCATAAAAGACAACCTGATGACAGACGGGCCGCTGTGTCTGCAGTTTTGGGGAGGCACTGAGCAGGTGTATTTAGCTACCCAGACTGCCGCCAAGGGATGTGGTTAGAACTTGTCCTAGATAATACAATATGGGGAGGTTTATTGTTGGAAGTAGAGACTACAGTGTAAAAAGGCCACTTCCCTGTAGTTTTCACTTGACTTCTCCGTGATTGGACCATTTGAATGTCTACCAATTATTAAAAATCAAGACTTGGGCTTAAAAAAAAGGTTTGAATTTGAATGTCCTTGGTGCTAATAACTCACCTATTTTGTATTTAGCTTTATATAAATATATTAATACACATTTTAATTTGATTTTATATACAGTATACACAATGACTTCTGTGAAATATAGAAATCTTTCCAATCAAGGTTAGACCATAATAATGTACATAAGTTATTAGATTAGTGGGTCAGGAAAATTCCAGTATCATTAGGTGAAAGCTTTTCACAGCATACATGACTGGAATGAGGACATGATTTTACCTTGTCAGGTTTAGGGGTAGCAGACTTTTAAGTCCTCATAAAAATGGCCTCATTCTGCCTCACCAAATACACCAAACATTTTCAACTAAGTAATAGATAGCGTGGTGTGTTTTAGGGTTAATATCAAAATCACAGAGTGCGAAGTCAATCTTTCCACGTCATTCAAAGTTCTTCCGAAGTTCCCTCAGGAGGCTGAAACTCAGGAAAGTGAAGAATCCATACAGTTTGACATGACGCCTGCTGAAGACTATCCATTGTTTCAAATCATTTCCAGATGTTCTGTACTTTAAACTGCTGCATTTTCTGGCCTTGATTTGTCATTCTTTTAGTTAGTTAGTCTTCAGGCTTCCTATTCGTTCCCGTCAGCCAAGTCACCACCCAATGCACTCTTGGTAAGCAAATCAATTTCTGGGACCTTAGTGTGAGCTCGTCTTCTCTTCGGTTACAAAAAGTCTTTCAACAACTACTGGAAATGACTTTATGTGGACAACCCAGCAATTCTCTGAAACACAAACTAAGAAAAACAAGACTAAACAAGCAAAACTGACAAATATTTGCTAGTTCCAGACTCTTAAATGTGAAAATGTTCAGTTTTTCTGAAATGTTTATAACTTTTCCGAGATTTTCTGAGGCACTGATCACTTAACCTTAAAAACCATTTCTGACAATATTCTACATTTTTTTATTGAGATGATAAAATAATCCAATCATGTACACTGTGTGTGCGCGCCTATAGTGTATACACTAATGTAGTCTGTATGAACATGGCAGAAACAATATAAAGTTTGTTTGTTAAAGAACCAAATAGTTAAATCTAAACATATGCAGCCAGGTGCTCTAAAATCAGATCAGATTATCCTATAGGATCAATCTGCATTGTCTCTCATGTATTGTTTATCAGTGACAGAAACAGATGCTACAATGACAGGTCCTGCCATGCCCTCTGATGTTAGCAACCATTTCTGGCTCAGCCTTCAAAAGTTGTTGTTGCAGGGTCTGTGATGTTTTCATTTAGGCCTTAAGACCACCTAAAGGTTCCCTGGCAGGGAAAGCTCTTTCACTGCACAAAGAATAGACACGGACAGAAAGACAGGAGACGTCCTTATGATCGGATATGCTGTCAACTGAGATTAGAGCACACAGCAGATATTTACAGCTTTCTGGAAACATCTGTAGGCTCATAGAAGACTGTCAGACAAGCAGGGTAAACAACATGCTTACTAGCATATCACACCCCCATGCTAGCCAGGCCTGTCAATCACATCTAGAGAGTGTGATTCAGATGTGGATTAAAGAAGTATGGTACAACAGCCTGGCAAGCGGCTACACCACATGAACAAAAAATATGGCAATTTATTGCAAAAAAACAAAGTAGAGAGTTTAAGACTCAAAGGGACAAACAAAAACAACACATGCTCAGCTAATTGAGATGTTTTTCTCAAAGAAGTGCAGCACATCATTTAGTGATAGCTTGAACAGCAAGTTCAAAAATAAGCAACAGAAGAAAACAAAAGATGAAAAGTCTGCCACTGAACAGAAGTGTGCAGAGAAGAAAAACACACAAAGGGGAAACAAGAGAGCTAGAAAAAAGGAAATCTAACAAAAGACAACAGAACATAGTCGGAACACAGTGGAGCCGAGCACAACACACCAGAACAGGCTGTAATTGTGTTGTGCGGGACTGACCCCAGCGCATCCCAGCAGGCACTGCATGATGAATGAGCCTGGTGATGACTACATCCCACATCCCTCCACCACCTCCTCCTCCTCCTCACATGCTCTTTTCTCTCCCTCGCTTCTCTGTCACCACTATTAGCCCTCCTTCTGTCCCTCCCTTTGCTCCCCTCCTTTCCCCAAAACCACACTCTATTCAGCTGCTGCCATCCCACAAGATTAATTTGCATTCAGTGCACTTAGTTCTTGCATTGTGCTCTGATACAATGACATATTACAGTGCACAGCACACCTATTAAACATATAGTCTAGCTTGAGAAACAACGCTTTTGTGCAAGATGGTTATGATAGAGTACAAATGTGTAGAGCAAAAAGCACGAGGGTACAGCTTGATCAGTCATCATCAACAAACACAGAGAGGCTCTGACACACGAGTCACAGTGGAATCATTACAGGAACAGTTAGATAACCTCGATTAATGATTCACTAGACCAAACTAATAAACTGGGTCAGAGTGTGTTAACTCTGGTAGCAAGAGCAGAGAGACCTTCAGGTTAGGCTGCGTGAGAAGAAATAGCTGCAGCGAGAGCGAGTCAGGGGAGAGAGCAAGAAAAAGAAAATTAAAGAGGAAAAAAAAGCGATAGAGGTGTTGGTGTTACTTTACTACAGGCCCAGAGGAAAGAGACAGTAATGCATGGGAAATGGGCTTTTTCCTCCAGCTTTCCTTGCTCCTGTTCTGCTGTGCCCATGTCCAAGGGTAGCAAAAGAGGGAGACCAAATTTAATTTGCTCCACCGTCTCTAGCTATCACCCTCTGTGCCTAGGGGCAAAAGAAATGGATTCTGGAATTTAAAAAGATGAGTGAAATAAAGAAATAAAGCAGGGCACTCAGGAGAAGGCGTCAGAGACAATAGCACAGAGGGTGCAGGCACTGAGAAATGAAAGCAGCGTTTTTAAGGGGGGAGGAGGGGGGCTGGCAGAGTGTTATGTGGGCCAGATATTAACTGTATGGTTATCATAAACCAGCCAAGAGGCAAGGCCATCTGGGGAGGCCACAGGGTTACTCAAACAATCAGACCAGGGTGCTGATAGCAACCAGTGCTGACAGTAGAGCGTCCAAACATGAAGGTGGCTAATGGCTTAACAACCCACTACCTCACCCTAGAGAGACACAACATGGGGTCGTGGTGGTGTGAGGGAGACATGTGGGAGATCAGGATGCGAAGGATGGAGACTGACGTGGCTGTGGACTACGTGGGAGTCACATTACTCCCCTCCAGTTCTTCTCTACCTGTCACATAAGTACTTTGAGGACTCAACAGTAAAGCCAGAGCCTTGACAACTTCAAACGCCTGCTTTGCTGGCATAGATCAGAGGCAACAGAGGGATAAAGAGAAGAATAAAGGAAGAAAGAGGAATCTAAAAAGCCTCAACACTATGTTGTGGGATGTCTTGAATTTCATTATCAGATTCTTAACTCAAGTTCCTCCACTGCTCAGTCCCACAGTAGAAGAAAAAAGGGGGTTTGGGGGCCTCCACCCTGGCCCATTGAGAGCCATTGAGCTCTGGTCAAGCTGTAGCTGAGCGTCGGGGGCCATTAGAGAGAAAAAACAAACACAGACCTCTGGCCAGGCACACACAGACTGGCCGAGACACCTGTGTCCCATTCACCAACATATCCGGCCACTTAACACTTCACAGAGGGGGCAGGGTGTTGTTTGTGTTTGCGGGTTTGCACACCCCACTAAGCTACCTTTAGTTTAGCTTCTATAGCCAAACAGCTTCTGAGCCTCCTCCTAGGGACCAAATGCTTGTGGCTATAGCATGTCCAGCTGGGAGCAGCCAGCCATTACACCACCTGACCATCACAACTGACCCCCTTCAAAGCTGGTCAAAACTTGGCAAAACAAAGCTCATTCATCCTGCTGTCATTTGCAGTCTCCAGCCAACCTCCTGTCTAGGTGCCCCAGCTGCGTTTGGACTGACCTCCGGGTTGCCAGCACCTGTCCTGCACAGACAGGGACAGGTGCACACACACCAACACACACAGACACACACACACAAATCCCTACCACCCAGGATGGATGAGAGACAGCAGGCTGGGCAGACACGGCACCGCTTCGGATCAGTGGAGGGGTACACTTGGAGCTGCCAGCAGCTAAACCTTGGGTCGGCACCATTACAATTCTTTCCACCTCGGCAATTCAAAATGGGGAAGAGGTATGTCATCAGCTGTGGTCAGTTTGTTACAGTAGATTCTCAATGCCTCGATACAATTTAATGAATTGAAATGGAGATGACCCGCAACTCTGGCAATGCGCTCATAGTTTCCACCCAAAGATTAAGCCAGATAGCAGGGCTGAGCTGTTTAGATGTAGCAGAGGCTGTTCGCATGCCACAATGCTTTGTTTGCAGGGAAGCCACATTGCACTCACAGATGGAAGCCGACTGGACACCAGATGACTTGCTGTGGTGTGGTAGCATGGTCTGCTTTGGGGCTAAGAGACAAGATAGAGAAGGGGAAAAAAGAGAGGAGCACAGGGGCAGTGTGACCCAGATGCCCTGCTAAAGTTGTGTCCTGCTGTCCTGGTGGGATGCCATAATGCTCCCAAGTGGTCTGCCCTCAAACATCAGGACAGTGCACAGGAAGAGCACAGACATGCCTGTGTTTATTCTGTACTGTTGTCCTGGAAAACAATAGTCTTTATCATCAAAGGCTAACAAAGAAAAGCGAAAACCTCTGTGTGTCCTTGTGTAGGTGTGCACTGCTCACATTCCTCAAAATACCACTGCTGATTATGAGTGTCGTAAACATAAACTCTAGCTGGTAAACACTGAACTTGAGTTTTCCTGAGAGCATCAGGTCACAGCTGTGATTCTGTTTAAGCTTCAGAAAGAACAGTCAAGCAAAGACTGCTGTAACTGTTACTAAGGTAAAGACACAGACTAGACGTTTAGATGTATCCATCTGTCAACTAACTAAAACTAAAGCCTACAACCCTGAAAGCATAAATTGAGAAAAAACAAAACAAGGTATGAACCAAACTGTGGCTTAAAAGTCGAGGTCTGAACTGAACCTTGGATTCTTTGAGAATCATTACATCCCCAATCACTGATATAAACTGAGTGAACAGAATATTAAAAACACCTTTCAGTAATCAACAGCACCACACACTGCAACTTGTATTTACATTTTGCATAGATATCTGCATGTTAGGAACACGTTTTTAAACATGATATCATTTATACATAAAATACACAATAAAATTAAAATAATTGTTGAGTTCCTTATGTCTCAAAATATCCGTTTCAATATTAAGCTTCCAATTCCACCAACACTTTAAATTCACACATGCAAAACTGATACATTTGTATTGAATTGTGGACTATTAAATATTATTTACAACAATACTGTGTACAACTTGGGGCATGCTTGACTGTGGGTATACGCATGTCAGTTCTACAGTAGATGAGACCATGTGTGTGGTATCTGCGGTGCAGCCAGACCCAGTCGAGGCCACAAGACAACTGGGTAAACACACAGACTCCCCTCCACCTGTCTGCTCACATCAGTGACTTTTTAGCACCAAGCCTTAGGTACATCATACACTGGGTGTAAGGCTAACAATTAAACAGACTGTGAAATATACACACTGGCAGGACAGCCTTCTGTTTTCCAATAATAGTTCCAAACTTTTATCCCAATACAACAAAGTCAAAGTCTCTCAATATACAGTTAACATTATGTTTGTCACAATGCAATACTACAGCACCAAATGCACATATCTCTAACTCGGAGCCTGAAAAGAAGCTTCTCAACTGCTAAATGCAACAAGATGAAGAAAAAAACCCTAATCATATCCGTTGACTGATAGCACTTATGATGAAGACGGGGTTAGAATAACCCGCAGCGAAGTGGTGCGTTCCCATTACCGCATCTCTCCATCTCTGAAAATGGCTTCATTAACAGGCCAGTGCCGAGAGCTCCCTTGCCAAGTGTATGAACGCGCTGTACCCCGAGGGTCTGCCGGAATGGCTGAGGTGAAGTCTATTAACACCCGACTGCTTGTTTTTTTGACCACTAAATAAAACAGGGTATTTTTCTGGGTCTGCAGTATAAATAGCCATTAGTTTAGGAGCTGAGGAGCACACATTTCTGGGTTTGAAAACTCCGCCTGAAGTAGAACATTATACCCATAGACTGGGTTGCTGATACTCAGTGATATCAGACGTGTTGTTCTAAAGGTGAATTTGCAACATCCTATATGACGAGCAGTGCCACACAGTTCTCAGTAAGCCATGGACCTAGAAAACAGCTGCGTGCCATAACTTGTCTACAGAGTAGCCAAGCAGGCTCTGATTTGTTTTTTTCATTTTCGTTATTCATCAGAAATCATAAAATTGCCAACACTTATTGGATTTAACTGCCACCGTGGGCCTAATCAAATCTCAATAGAACACAATGTACCAAAGATGATGAGGGGTTTCCTACTGCACTTTTCTTTGTAATTTGAGACCAGAGCGCCACCTATATGTCTAAAGTGATTTAAAGGTCTATATCTAAATGATGGCACAGGGTACAGGGGTGCGGTAAGTAGAAGAGCTATGAAAACGAGGCTGTCTTCGACCGGGTATAAATCCATATCTCATATAACCTGTCTTGCTCTTCTGGCATACCTCGCGATCCCTCAGGCAACCAGAGCTGGCTACATCTGAGCCTATGACATAGCTCTTACTTTCCCAGCACTTACACTCCAATCATGTGTCATCTGATGAAACTCTACACCCAAGTCACCATTATTCGTCAGGATACAGGAGCCTCTGGAATGTATCAGATTCCTGCCTTGGGGGGGGTAAGCACCTTGGAAACACAGACCTACCTCCATCAGCTTGCCTCTCCCACTTTTCCTCTCTCTCCGTCTCTCTCCGCTTCCCCATCAGCAAAACTGCACTTAAGTTCTGCTTGATATACGTCACCCATCTGACATGTAATCATATTTTTGATGCATGTCACACGATAAAAAGGACGTGCAAAGGACAGTTTAGAATTCCAGGACCATGTTCTGGCTGCTTGCTGCTTCCTTTAATCTATGTCAAAGTGCCAACTAAAGGGTAAACATCACAGTGAGCGCTATGCTTTGCCCAATCACTGTTGATTCGGTGTCACACTACCTTCCATGCTTGAAAGTAAGCACTATAGCTCAATCAGGAATTCAAATTAGAAAACTATTTTGTCCTCTAGTGCAGCAATGGTGCTGCCACTCTTAACCCATGTCCCCTCTCTGGAGAGCAACAGTTATGCTGTGCAGTACTAAGGCCTGTAGTATTGAGTATCTCTGAGTCACTGAGCTGCGTAATTCAGTCTAGGGAATTATGACAGTGGAAAATCATTTCCCTGTGCTGGGGACAGGAGGCCATGGCTAATCGTTCAGTAATCTGATCTGCCTACATACTGTAGCATTCAGCAACACTGCTAGGCTAGCCAGCCGGTCACACATGTGGACACCTCTGGTGCCTGCCAACTATCTGATGGAGGCTAACACTATTCAAAAACAACTCTCCAGGTTTTCCTGAGGATTATAGATGCTATCGGCTCATTTGCTAATACTCGGTTGTGCTGTGCTGTCCGAAATATATTTACTCTACTCCTGCTCTCCAAAACCCCTAACGACAGCACAGCCTAAGCCAAAAAATGCCACAGCCACATTCCAGGCAGAAAAATGCAAATACAAACTACTTTAAAGGCAACAATGGCAAAATCTGCCTCTTGCATTCTGCCATATTAATCCAAGATCTTGACATAAAGAGGAAGCATCTTTCAGTTTGTCTGCCAAACAGCACGCTATTTTGTGTACACGTCCAACTGTAGATTCCAGTTATGTTGTAGTAGTATATGAATAAGAACCATAGGGAGTTGTACTGTGGCACAAAGCACTGCTTATACCCAGCAGAGAGGGTCGAGTTTTGGAAAGATGCCTGACTTCAGCCCCACTCTAAAGAGAGGTCTGCCCTCCATACAGTGAGAGTAGCTACAAGGGGCACTGACATGGAAAAATACAAGAGCTGGCATGTTACTGGGCACTGCAGTTCCCCAGTTACTTTGTGTGGCATTAAATGTGACAGTATATTTACTGCAGTAAAATTAAATTTTGCATGCTCCTCTTTGGAAAGTAAAAGTGCAATAAAGCAGTCAAAGCCATAATTGACAACACACTACCATGCACTCATGGTTTTCCATTCAATTTAAAAAATTTTAATGTTCGCCTGTGATCATGTCTCACAGATACATGACCAGTGGTGACACATACTGCTATGCCTACAGTACCTTCTCAACATTCACGTGTAGACATTGTAACTGAGTTGCTGTATTTCACAAGCATATCTAAGTGAAGAGATGCTGATATATGATCAAATGGCTGCGACAGCAGTAGCAGCCTTCATCAACTGAAAGCGCTAAATCACAGCATGTTTGGCAGCCAGTGGGAGCAGTCAGATGGAGGGTTAGAACAACCAGACAAACAGTTGGCACAGATAAATAGAACGCAACTTAAGATTCAGCTATCCACAAATTTGACAAATGACAGCAACCACACTCTTTTAAAAAAAAAAATCTAATCTGCAAATGGAATAAGCCCTACATTTTTTTTTTAGCAGGATGGAACATGTGATAAACAACACATGGCTTGGGAATAGCAAAAATGTGAAGCTACATGATACATAAAGCCAGAAGGACAGTGCTTTTTAGTTACAAGAATGTCCTCTGCAGCTGAGGAGAAATGCAGGGAAAGTCCTTAAGACTTTGCCAAATACATTCTGTGCATGAGTCATTCTTCTTTAGTAATCGCTTACTCACATAGGTGCACGCTTGTGCGTGTGTTCACCCCAAGGCAACAGATTTCAGGCCCGCCTGTACTGCAAGTCAAGTGTTTATAGTATTTAACAGATGCAGCTACATTTGCTCCATATTATACCACAAAGCAGCTTCATAGACTAAAGACTCTGACCTTATTGAAGAAAGGACACTGACTGGCGCGCTTCATGTTCGCAGCCATCAAGAAGCATATAATAAAAAAAACAACATATGAAAACTATTAGAACTAGATGCCTCTTGTTAAACAGCGCATCCTAAACTGTCCTGCCTTCCTGAAAACTCAGACTGAAGGTTGATATGCCAAAGTCGGCGCTATCTTTGTTATCCTCCCATAATATATTACTAATACGCAATATTTATAATAATCAGCCCGCAGAGGACTGGACTCCTACAGGTACAGCTAATAACAATCTGATGAATCATCAGTCACCTGTCAACACTGCTGATAATTAACCCAAGCGCTGCGAAACGAAGTCATATTATGAAAAATCGTTACATCCCCGCGTAGATCTTTTGTCCACCTCTGTCATGTGCATTGCTGTTGGACTTGGTCGCAGACGAGTATGTGGTTAATTATGATTTGCACAACTCGTTTGGCCTTGTTATTGCATGACACACAGGACACTGACATTTCTGGGTAAACTGCTATAATGCTGCCCAATTTTTAAAGCTAACTCGATGCGAGCATTTGTTAATGCTCAAGACATCGCAGCTGCTATAAAGTTAGAAAAACAAGTTTTAGTCGGTTGTCGCTGGTACCGGGCTGCATTACTGGATCCAGCTGCATAAAGGAATTCCGATATTAAAGCACAGAGCAAAGCAGCTGGACACACTGACATACGGAGTACAAACTTCGACCTGACTCGTTTCAACAACAATGTTAGCCTCCACTGTGTGCTGCCGTATGGACGAGCTGAAAGCTGCACCGAGGCTCCACAGTATCGCCAGGGCTTTATGTTTCCAGCCAGGGGGAGAGTCGGGCCGAAAAACTGGCCTCGTTTTCCGTCTGCGCCAGACAACGCTCGCTGGCCTGGCCTGGGAGACCGAGCGGCGGGGCTTTCAGCCGTGTACCAAAACGTGCGAAAACACCGCCACGACACTTGCGTCGATGTACTCACCTTGTGTGCGTCTAGCTGGATTTGGGACAACGCGGGGCGGTTGGGATGAATGCGGGATTGAAGCACGCTGGGCGCATGTCGTCGACGTCGTCTCGGTTTGCCGTCGGTCGTGTTGTGGAAGCGGCACAGCGGACTCGGCTGGGAGAAATCGGGAAATCTGAGAATGCCCCTCTCTTTCTGCAGTTCTTGTGTGCCGGCAGTGACCCATAACTGTCGACAGGAGGCGCCAACATAGCACTTTTTTTGGTCTCTGATATGCGCATACATGCATAAAACACAAGTCCTCAAAGAAATCACTGTGCGATCATATTTCCGCAGAGGTTTATCTGCATCCGTGGTCGTTAGTAGTGATAATACGGGTAAGCGGGATTGATGCGTGTTGTGTTAGGAATTCAGTTGTGCAGTGATATTAATATCCTGAAAGTCTTTCATGATTCATACTTTATTAAGAGTAGGAGCTCAGGGGTCCTAGTGATTTTGATTAGTCACCATGCACATTTTCGTATGTTAAAACTGTAAAACCAGTGGGCCTATTGCGTCAAAGTGTTAAACAACTGTCTTCTAAGTCAAATTTCTGTTTCCAAATAAGAAATGATCCCCATAATATTTATGCTACTAGTTCAGTCACAGTAGACTAGCACTAGTATAAGTACAGTTCCTCTCTGTCATTTTCCTTTAATGTAGCCTAAGTGCTTTTATTTAATATTTTAATTGTTTTTATATATAATATCTATAAATGATAACAGTGTTTATGATGTGTTAGCTGTTATTGCTACAAAGAATAAACAACAAACAGCAACTCTGAGCAATCCTACATAAAAACTGATAGAGCAAGTACAACGAATATCGCACAAAAGAGCAAGAGTAGACCTAATGTCTTCATGTTGCCCACCAAATAAGAGCGCACAAAACAACACCATCAGAACCATCAGCATCACTCTAAGAATCATTTCTTTCAATGCAGCTCTGCATCGTGTATCGGTTTATAGCCTTGTATTACACCTACACGTCCTCTGACCTTGTTTTGATTATGGACTGACCAAATCCAAGACAAAGCGTCTTTCCAGACTGCTTTGGCCGTCTCATCCACATCACATGAGAGATGAGACAGGGTCACACGACTCATTAAGACGTGAAGGCGATGCCCGGAAGGTTTACTTTGGTGTCCCACTAAACACGGGGCAAGAGGCAGTCTGTGCACCTGGCTATGACGGAAACAGGAGGAGGAGACCAGTAGACATTTAACTTTATCATATTTCCCATGGAGATATGATCACAGGGGAAACTGTTGAGCCATTATCAGCGTTGTGTGGTTGATGAGCACAATGCAGCTGATTATACCTCTTAAGTCACTAAATCTAACTCAGACATCAAAAGCAGCAGGAGGCAATAGAGATATTTTTTCACTTGGGAGTAGTCTAAAAATACAGCAGACTTTCCTTCCTGACCTCTTGAACAGCAGCTGCAAAGAGTTGCCAGTTCTCCAGGGCTGTATCTAATCCCAGTCCTTTGACTTCACAACCTCAGCTCGACCTTAAATAAACATTTGGGGCTTAACGCACATCCATAATCTCAAACATCCTTTGCCTCACTAATTGGAGTTTCACACAGTTAAAGACACCCTGACCTCAATTGGAACAGGTGAATCTGTAAGAGAACTACACAATTGGCTTATACCAGCTCATAAACACCAGCCAATCAGTCTGTCTGTTTGTCTCTCGCTGAAAGCCTTAGTACTCACACGCTTTACTTAAAAGTTCCACTAGCACAATGAAAAAATACAAAGAAAAAGTCCAGCATTAAACAAGGGAATTAAGTGAGAACTAAAATGAATTATTATGCAAAATGACTCCTCAATATAGGTTATAATTTAAATGTATGATTTATTATTATTATTGATGCATCAAGCACTGATATTTTAAGTAGTCAATGCAGTTGACTAGTTTGACTAGCTTAATTTGTCTGTTGCTAATTAGCCTTTTTGAGAACACAGTAATATGACTGTATGTTAAATGTGAATCTGTGAAACCACAATTAACTGCTATCAAATATAGTGAATTAAAAAAATACAATATTTACTTTTGAAATACTACTAAATGTAGGCTACTGTAGCCTACAAGTAGCATGCAGCTTTACAACCAATAATACTATTTTCCCTGTACTTGCATTTGCTGCTACTTATCTTTCGTAGTTAGCAGTTTTATAATCCTGGTAGTTGCGTGAAATAGGGCGACACCCTAAGGCGAAACATGGTTGTGTGGCGCGGACGCGGTGCATTGTGGTCCGACACCTCCGGCCTGCTTGGCTCACTTTCTGCAAAATGGCGACGTCCCTGGGATCGAATACCTACAACAGACAGAACTGGGAAGACGCAGTACGTGTAATCGTCATTATAATTTACAGCACAGGGAGTATGATCAAAGCTTTATTTTAGAAATTGAAGTTACCATAAAACTCGTTTGCCACTAATCTGGTGGTTTTGCTTGATCGTTTGTTAGCTTCCGTTAGCTGCTAACAGTAGAAGCGTGGCTGCTAACGCTACGTTCTAAGTGCGTGTCGGGTGTTGGCATGAAAGTGTAAAATATTAACTAGATTTTATTTTAGTTTATTCTGGTCACGACAGTAGTGAGCTACAGGAAATGTGGTAACAGCAGAGGTTGTTTTCTAAACAAGCTGCCTCCGTTAATTAAATCTAAACATGTATTATGCTGAAGTTGCCCTTCTAACCTAGCTAACCTGAATTAGCACTAGCTGGCTAACAATAATGTAACGACAGTGCGTCTAGTAACAAGATAACAAAGTCAGCTTATGGTATAGATATACAGAACGGAGCCTGGCCGACACACCAGAGTTTTATAGCTTGTCGTTTTGTGTTAAATTATGACCTTTAGGAGTGGAAACTTGTATCATTAAGATGCAACTGTAGCTAAGCAGGCGCTCACAGAATGGAACCAAACCCGCCACAAGTCAACGTTAATCATGACTTTCTGCTGGAAATACTTATGATAATAATCTCTTTTTATGAATAACTTTACTCTATTTACATGATAGAACTAAAGTTGTGAGTTACGCGTGTTTCATTCGTCACAAAGATAAATTGACCATTGTAGTTGTATAAGACGACTTACCATTCTAGTTAAATTGAATTTGTCATACATCTATCAGATCTTACTCTCCAGTGAACTATTTGCACAATGTACGTAACAATACTTTTTATGGTAACTAATCAATTTCCTTTTTTGAGCTTTGACACAAAAGGGCCTTTAGCCAATGTTGGTTTTGTCTGGACACTGGAATATAAACTTTGCAACCTTAGACTATATAGGTGATGTTAAGAGCTGCTTATATTTAGTTGTTTGGCATTTGGTTTTAAACAAAAGAAGAAAAGGAATGAAGAAAACTGTTTTCCTTTCTTCTTTCAGGATTTTCCTATTCTGTGCCAGACATGTTTAGGAGAAAATCCTTACATTCGTATGGTAAGTACGTTTTACTGTGTTGTAATCAATTGGAAGTTGGTTCATTGTAGTGTTAATACCACTACTTGTGCAGGTTTAAATTTGTTCATGCTTTGTTTTGCAGACCAAGGAGAAATATGGGAAAGAATGCAAGGTATGATTTTCAATAATACTGAAATAAATCATAATCATGCAGTATTAACATAGTTTGGCTTACATATTAACAATGTGTTTCATGCTAGAATATTTATATGTTGTTTTTGTCTTTCAGATCTGTGCTCGACCCTTTACTGTTTTCCGATGGTGTCCAGGAACACGAATGCGATTCAAGAAGACAGAAGTCTGTCAGACTTGTAGTAAAATGAAGAATGTTTGTCAGACATGTCTTCTGGACCTGGAGTATGGTGAGTCTTTGTAATAGACTCCTTGTAATTTGTAATAGTAATTTGGCCTTTGTGCATTTTTTTGGCTTGTTGAAGCAAACAGATATGTAAGTTAAACGCTTTTGTCACAACTGTGTTTTAAAGGTTTGCCTATCCAGGTCCGAGACACTGGGCTCTCTATTAAAGATGAGGTTCCTAAGTCTGATGTGAACAAAGAATTCTACACACAGAACATGGAAAGAGAGGTATAGTTGCTTTGTAATGCAGGAAGAAAATATTTGTTTGTTTATTGTGATTGTCATACAGCTAACACTAGTAATAGGGATGTCCTTATTTCCCCATCTAGTTTTCCATCTGTTTGTATCTGCTAAAATAGAGTCTGGCCTTTTTTCAAATTATTTTTCTACTTGATACATACTTGGCCCACAATATAGTTATTTTAAAACTGATAAAGAAATTCATATATTTCTAATACCTGTACATTTGTGCATTAAGAAGATATTTCCATACATCACTCTTTTTTTGATGAGTTTACAACAGTATTTTGTATTTTCCATGCAGAGAGGAGTCGCTTGGGTTTTGGACAGGGTTTAGCTTGTCATTGTTTGCACAATGCCTAGTATATGGGAAAAATACAGATTATTACTAACACATGTTTGGTTTATTTATAGAACACGACTAAAGTAATTTCTTATGGGATTTCTCTAGCTTACATTTATTTCCAAGGTTGGGATTTTTCTGTCATTGATTCCTCTGTATTTGGCTCTCTCTGTTTTCAGATAGCCAATTCGGACGGCACACGGCCAGTGGGCCAGCTAGGTAAGGCTGCCAGCTCTAGTGATATGTTGCTGAAACTGGCTCGGACCACACCATACTACAAGAGGAACCGACCGCACATCTGCTCCTTCTGGGTGAAGGGAGAGTGCAAAAGAGGGGAGGAGTGTCCCTACAGGTGAGTGGTATTTCCTAAAACAGGCTAGATTTACCCTGTCTTCATGATCAAAAGTGGTATTTTGGGGTCAGCAGTGAAGAGCTGGTTGTTTCTTATCTTGATAGATTTTTTTATGTATGGTATATTTTTTTAATTTGCAAAATAGAAATCTGTGTGCTGTTATGGTTCAGTTTGATTCAGTCATAATTTCTCTGTGTTAGTTTCAGCTGTACTCTCAGTATGTTCTCATTATGACTCTCCTTTTCACACAGGCATGAGAAGCCCACAGATCCTGATGATCCTCTAGCTGACCAGAACATAAAGGATCGTTACTACGGCATCAATGACCCAGTAGCTGACAAGCTGCTTAAACGGGCCTCAACTATGCCCCGACTGGACCCACCAGAGGACAAGTCCATCACCACCCTGTACATAGGGGGGCTGGGAGATACTGTCACAGATGGGGATCTCAAGTAAGGATTTCTATTTCCATTGAGAGGAGGTTTTACTTATTTCAGATTGCCATTTTATTAATACAAACAACAGTTGGTAACTTTATTTCCAGCATTGTGTCTATTAGAAATTTATTTGTTTTATTGCAGGAGTCACTTTTATCAGTTTGGGGAGATACGCACCATTACCATAGTCCAAAGGCAGCAGTGTGCCTTCATCCAGTTCGCCACACGGCAGTCAGCTGAAATGGCTGCTGAGAAGTCCTTCAACAAGCTCATCATTAATGGACGGCGACTCACTGTCAAGTGGGGAAGGTAAGACGCAAAGAAGGTGAAAGTTGACAATGTTATTCATTATGTGGACGCAGCTCAAAGAAAAAATCCTTTAAAAAAAATTTAGCTTCCATACAGCCTCACTAATCAGAGCCACTAGGGAGGAGAGGTGCAGATTTGTAGGCATAATTTGCTTATTAACACCAGGTGTTGTTCAGAGAACGTAACAGTCTTGAGTAATGCTGCCACAACTGACAGTAAACTAAATACAGTTCTTTTTCAGCATTGTAGTCAGTAAGAGCTATAAAACAATAGAGAATTAATTTAGGGCAGGACATCTGACATCTTGTCTTCTAGGCACAGTTACAACTTGGTGGTATTTAGCAAAGTAAGTGATGTGGTTTGTCTTTTTAGGTCGCAGGCAGCAAGAGGAAAGGAGGGCCTCAAAGATGGTGTCAGTGAGATGGGAACCCGACTTGATCCAGTTCCTGGACTGCCTGGAGGTGTGTGTGTGTTAGTTTATCTGTCTTTTTGTTTTTGTTTTTCATCATTCTGGAGAAAATGTGGAGTTGATGCTGGATTTGTTATGTATATGTTGTTCTATGTGTTTGTGTCTTTGTGCTGTAGCACTTCCTCCACCATCAGTTTTAGATGAAGAGACACCTGTCAACTACTTCAACCTGGACCCCAGCACCTCTCCTGCTGTCATGAACATTGCTCTGCCCCCACCTCCAGGTATCAACCCGCCTCCTCCAGGTAAAATCAGAACCTTGATCTCATGTATACAGCTTACTTACATAAAAAATACAAAAACATTACTTATTATAAGCAAATTAATTTTATACTACTATTATTAAACTTATCCAGATCTGTTATAGGTTTCCATAATAAATTTGTCAAAGCTGTGAAGGGAAGAATTTATTCACCATGTTCATGATTTAAACAGCCAGGAAAGGTAGATGCCTAATGCCGTGTTTTTTTTTTTTGTTTTTTTATATGCTCAACCAGGTTTCGGCCCTCCAATGTTTCACCCCATGGGTCCTATGGCTCCCCCAATGCCCCCTCCAATGAGCATGAGACCTCCTGGTCAAATCCACTACCCATCTCAGGATCCTCAGCGCATGGGTGCCCATGCTGCGCATGGTTCACGCCATGGCGATTAGCTGCTACAGTGAAATAACATTGTGATTAGGAGTCATTCTTTTCCTTATGTCAAACCTGGTCAGGTCCTTTCGGTGGGTGTGAAACCTGCTGTCTAACTCTAGGAGAAATACACTGCATTGAAGAGTTATTTCTTACAGGACAGAACAATTTATTATACCACCTGTAGTGCAGTGAATGAACTGTACAAGCACAGGATGTGTCTGGACAGCAACAAAGATGTTACAAGATGACATTGTCACTACTTGTGGTTGTAATCTACCAGAATAACATCTAAACAGTGGCATTGATATAGAGAAAGACTTCAAACATGAGAGAATTGACCAGTTTGATCAGGACCATATGGTTTTGACGGGCTCCTCTTATTGGAGCCAATGTACATATAAAATGTATACTTTAGGTTAAACTTGTAAATGTCACGTGCAATTGTATCACATGGAGGTGAATTCTGAGGAGAGTTTTTTAAACCATTTTTCAGTTAGATTGAGTTTTTTTTATTTGACTAAACCATAATATTCTACAGCATGATGACTTAGTAATTTTAAGGTTTTCTTCGAATGTTTTCATTTGTCATTAAAATGACTCAGTTTCGTCATCTTGAACTCCATTCTATTCATCAATATTTATATAATGATTTAAGCCTGTGTGTGTCTGTGAGATTTAAGGTAGAAGAAAAGAAGGGTCACACTGATTGTCCCTGTGTTAACTTTGTCCTGGCCTTTACTGTGGTATTCAACTGATTGCAGCATTCAGAGGTTGCCTCGGGTGGTCAAACCACATTTATACCTAATGTGGCCAGTGAGTGTATGTTAAACTTTTTTTTCTTCCCCTGCAGTAGTCAATGATTTACACAAGCATCACCTTTGTAAGAGTGTCAGTGCTTAAGTCTATAGCTTTTCAGCCCTCTTTCATAGTTCATTAGATTCAGGGTAGTAATCAATTCCCCATCCTCTTGGTGCTCTGTTAAAGTTGGGTCGTCGACACATGCGACCCATAGCGATGCCAGGCATGTTCTGGGATTCGACTGCCTCAAATCCAATAACTGGTATCACCCTCCTGCTGGCCATAGCGCCCCCAAATGGCATAGGAGATCTGGGAAACAAAGAACATTCTGTACTAAGCAGGCTGACTGCATTGTTTCATTTTCCTGGCAAAACAATTCTAGGTATCATATGGCTGACACTCTTTCCTATGAAGGTGGAAACCTTTTAGATGATACATGATAGCCAGTCATCTCTCTGATTTTACGTTAAGGTCCTGTTGGGACGAAAGAAACACTGGGGATCCAGGATGATACTGTGTGTGTGGTGAACTCAACCTCTTCCACTTGTGTAGCTGCTCTGAACATTAGTTGAGTTCAGATTTAATTATGGCTTCATTATTTCATAATAATCCTTAGGGCATCAACGAATCCCTCCACAGGGTGTACATTTCCAGGCTAGCTGGTAGAATCCATTTGATTGACAACCTTAATTGAACAAAGTCATAGAATATATGAAAGACAAACTCTATCTGCCCAAGCTGAACCCTTTTTCTGCCTCGCTGCCACGATGTAATTCCTTGTGTGCCATGAGAAAAGTGATTCCCTTTCGTGCGCAGTCTGCCTTGAGGGGGCATTAACAGCTTGCAGCCCTTCAGTGGATCATCTTTCAAGAGCCATCAAAATAGCCACACTCCAAGGAGGTGCAATCCAGAGACTGGATTAATTTTCAAACTGGAAACATGGAGTGGAGCCGAGGGAAGGAGTGATGTGATGGATACATGGCTAGATCATCTTTGGTCCTATTTGGAGATGTCTCAATGCCCATGTTTCCATGGGGGACAATCCATGTTATTTATTTATTTTTTAAGTAATGACTTGTAAATCACAGGTGAAAAGCCACATTTACCTGTTGAAGCACCTGTAGTTAGCAGGCTGTAGTCTTTGTGGGAGCTGCGGTAGCTGAGTATTGAGGTCGTTCAGGAGCTCTTCGTTGTTTCCCAAAGCCTCCCTCCACGGGGAGCAGTAAGATTTGGGGATTACTGTTGTGTTGAACTTCTCATGAGGAATTTCCTTCAGAGGGCCAGAATATCCTGACACAAACAAAAGTATAATGTAAGTGGTTAAAAATGACATAACACTATGGGTAAAATGCAAGCTGTGTTACGTTAATTCCTCATAATTTAATATATTAAATTCAAAGTAAACAAAATAAAGCCTCTTGTATTGAGAAACTGGATAATCTTTGGGTTTTGAAACTAATCACAAAACTAATTGGATAACTTCAACAAATGAAGCCCCAGCAAAGCACAAGCAGATCTAATATACATACAAATCTATTTGATGTCACTCCTGTCAGCATTAGGAACTATAGTAATTAGATCTCAGTGTGAATCCCTGATAATAAACAGAGCTTAGCTGACTGTCAGTCAGACTGAAAGCAGTGCCTTCTGTCAGGCCAAATACACCAGCACTCAGCAAAGATGCTCAGAGGTAATTGCTCTCTACAAACTGCCAAGACTCCTGGCACTGATGATAATAAAACCCATTTATTTGCTCAGTGCATTTCCATGTGGAAGTTGAATACAGACAGATGAAGGTGGTACAGTGTCCATGCATTGCTCAAGCATTTTGGTGAACTAGTCCTACATCTTCAAGCAATCTACTGCAATCCCGACTTCGTGTATTATTATTTACCTGGAGCGAGCGTGTCAGGACAGCCCTTCTTTGCTATAGTCTTCTGTAGATTCATGACCAGACCATGCTTACCAGGGATGAAGAAAGCCTGGTTCTCTTTTCCTCCCTGTGGTTCTGGGGTAATCTGTGTGGGAGTAATGGCCTCAAAATGGACCTGATGGGACACAGGACTCTGTTTATTTATTTACTTCACAGAAATGGTAATAGACATTATCAAAGGGAGACTCTGCTGTTTTTACACACAAAGTTCAGTTTCCTCATCAGGGACCCTGCTGATGAGGAAACTGAACCACTCAACCTATGTAAAGTGTACACATAATGTCTTATGTGGCTCTGGTGCAGCTTTCTGAAGTCTGAGAAAAGAACCCTTGAGAAGCTAGAGGTGTCAGGTTTGAAGAAGTGGGCGTTTAAGATGGTCTGGAAAAATACACTATCTAGGTCCATTATGAAAAGTGCACAATATAAAGTTTTAAGCCAAACTAAAGATGAAAAAAACTCAGAGGTTTCCAAACATTTTTATTTGTGTCTTGGATCTGCCAACTTCATCAAAGTGCAGTGCTAAATCACTGGTTTAGCCCATTTTTTCATACAAGGGACAATGTAATATATGTTAATGTTTGCTTAAGATTTTTTTTTTTCTTAATATTTTGATTTTCACTGAAGTGGAAAAAACTGTCAGAGAAGAGTCAGGCCTAACTAACTATTAACTAAAGTTCTTTACACATAAAGGACACTGAGGAGCTGTTATTAGGCATTAAGTATACAATAAGTACATGCCAAACACACAAGTTAATAATCTGGGATGTGTAGGGTGCACTCTGTTCAGTGTACATAAGTCATTGTGTGTTATGTGCTGCATGTTGATTTCTTACTTTATTTGTGTTGTATGCACCATTGGGGGTGTTCTCCACCATGAATTTCTCAACTCTCCTCTGTCTCTCCTGAAACATGCGAGACCCTCGATTAGAGGGAAGGTTAAGCTCTTCCATCATCACGTCCTTTGGAACGCTGACCTTCTTTCCCAGGTTCAGACCTCCTGGCACAACATGACAGAAAAATTGAGGTAAATGAATAAGTAATTACACTTGATACCCCTATGCATTTTCAAAATAAAACTATCAAGATTGAAGAAGTCAGTTTGCTACAGGTGTTTGTGCTGTGTGGCATGGCAGCAGGTGAATCTAAGTTGCAATAGCAACAACTTCCAGACATTTGGAAAAAAGTAACACAGACCAATAAGAAACTTTGTTAAATCATAATGTCTCCACTGATCTTCTTGCTTCTGTCAACAGCTGAGTGGAGCTGATATGAAAAAGCCAAAGCATGTGCAGCATCACTAAGTTGGTATCCGCACAGCTTTTGCTCAGGGTCTCTTCTCATGTTATTTCATGGCACAGTAGAGGGTCTGAAATAGCCTTGAGATGATGTCAAGGCGTGTGTAATGTTTGTTGTGGTCCAAGGTTGCATGGGTAACTAGGCATATAAATAGGATCTTTGGATGAAAGACTCATGTAAGGATGGCCCTCTTTCTTGCACATGATAAGTTTTAGGGGACGTCTGGGCATATGCCATCCTTGAGGAGCTGGCTTTGATCGGCCTGTGTAAAATTCAGTGGTGGGAGTCACATTTTGCTGAGTTTAGGGGACTTGATTTCAAAGCTGGTGGACAGTGCTGGAAAACACAGTGCAATTGGGATGGTCCCTTTTAGAATGTTTTCAGAATTTTAACAACATATGGACACTGCTGGGATTTGGGTGCACCACGTGTCCCCAGGCAGTGTGCTAACAGACTTTGATGTTTGGTTCAATTACAACTGACAGCCCTGCCTGTGATCACGCACCATGGCGATTTAAATATGGTTGTAAATACACACAAGTTTGTTGACACAATGGAAACCAATATGCATATGTAAACTAATATGTGTGTAAAATGTCAGTTTAGTTCCAAAGAAAATGCCAGCATATGTTAGTTGTGTGTCTTAGTATCGTCACATACACTGGAACAAAACCAATACATTCACAGGACACGTACCTCCTTTAGATGCAGTTGATAGAGCCTTAGCTTGCAACATCCTCTGTTTAGTCACATCATCCAGGCTGGACTGCATCATTATCATCTTCCTGTGATGGACACAGACTTTTTTTGTAATTATTATAAAGGTTTATTTAAACTATGGTTTGTGTTAAGATAGTGCTAACTCTTATATATAATCTATCGACATATAATCTACCAACACAAATCTTATTTAATGACAAGTTAGTGACAAAACTGGCAAAGCACAGTCCTACAGATAAATATATAACCTACCACAAGTTACATACTAAAAAGGGGTGACCTCCTTTTTTTAAAGTGAGTGTGACTACATTTCTCCAACCATCTATTTTGTCTTTAGGGATTTATGCAATGCATTTACTGATATTCTGATTAGGTATCTAAAATGAAATGAATGAATTTTTACCTATAAAGTGTCTTGTATAAGTGGAATAATTATGTCACATCACAGCAAAACCACAGCTTCACACAAAGCTGCCTCTCCATAGAAATGCATGCATTTTCCTCATTCTCCATTTACAGCTCATTTAAGCACCGAACAGCTTCCACATCTAACCATACTTTCAGTCAGACAATAGCACTGCATTTGTTCATTCTCCTCTCTCTCTTCAGGCCTTACCTATATCTGCTTCCTGTATGCTGTTGGTGTTAGGGTTGATATGGGTGATTGTGTGGTTGATCCTGTGCTGGAGCTGAGATGCTTCAGTGCTCCAGTCCCCCACTTCTCAGCAGAGAAGTAACAGCCTGTATAAAACCCATCCCAGGATGCCTTGGGTGGTTACCTCACTGGGTTTATTTTAGCAGAGGACTAAGAGAGTGAGGATGGATGGAGGGAGTGTTGAGGGGATATAAAGGGCGATTAAGGGGAAGGGGCATGTATAATGATTTACATCCTGACCTCAAGCCTCTTAGATAATAAACATCTGATCCCCTCTGTGTATATATGTGTGTGCATCATAACAGCTGCTTTCCAGACAGTGACAGCTTTACAAGAGGCCCAGTTTCTCCATAACATAAACGTAGAAACAATCTATATTTTTTCCTCTTTCTTTTCTTCAGCCTGTAAAGTCCTCCAAAATTATGATGCTGGACAGTCATTAGTTGCTTACAAACAGGAGGAGGTTGTGATGTTGTTTTCCAGGTTTGGGTCAAAGGTGAAACAGTTTGCTCTTCTATTTGTGATGATGTGAGACGTTTGATGCCTGTTCTTTAACACTGCTGTAAGTTAAGGGCACTTTAAATAACTCTTGGTTACTCAGTGTTGTAAAAGTAGCATAACAAAACAAAGTTTTTACTATTGTGTTTTCATTTATTCACTGGCTTACCAACTGCTGGGAAACTCCAGTTTGGGTTTCTGCATAAAACTCTTTTTTTGTTACAGTAGAAGTGATGGCCTTTAACTTTATATTTGGTTGCCATTTTTCAACCCAAGTTAGTCTTATCAGGGGGCTTTTTTTCCACACAAATTGATTCATTGAACTCAGTGGGCGCCTAGAAGGACAAATATTTTCTTTATCCCTGTAGAGATTGGATATCGATTTCGCACCTGCCCTACTACACAATGCCACTATCCCTCAGTGGGAAGCCTCCCGGCCTTTAAAAGAAAATGTGGAGTCATCCTGAGTCGCTCAAAATCATCTGTAGACACACAATGGAAGTTGAATAGTTGCTGCCCATTAAGGGTTTATAAGAATATTTGTTTAGCAGACAAAGCAATTCTGCTTTAGAAAAAGAAACCAGTAGGTTGGTGGCCTTCTTTCAACAAAGGAAATTTCAGCTTTTGTGTGCCTCTGTATCACACAGAGCCTTGGTGATTAGAATCAATCTGTCATTTCCAGTTTATTCAAAGCTATTGCTTATACAATTCATTACAAATGGAGTTAATATGACAAGTGTATCTTAATAATTCTCTTCTCTTGAAAATGACAATAACAAGGTCATGAAAACAAATCCTTGTGGCTGGTGTCATCTGTGTTCGACAGATGACTTCTGCAGTGTGTCCCTGTCAGATGGAGAGAGGTGTTCAGCCATCAGGCACTGACAGCTGACATGAGAACAACAGACTCACACTGAAGTTCTTGTGTAATTAAGGCACCTTTAAAACCATTTGCTCTGCTGGCCTTCCGGTGAAACCTTTTTCAGCTGGCTCGTATGAGGAAGATCAAGACTCTACAGGTAATGTTGAGAGCAGGAGAAAGCAAAAGCAGCAATATTCAGAACATGGCTTTTTACAGCTCCATGCTGAAAACTAAATGCATTAAAATTCAGCTGCTATAGCACTGAATAAGTTGTTCTGAACTTTTCTTTTTCAGTCACAGGTGCCTTTGGGAGGACTGTTGGAAGTCAATCAATTGGGGAGCTGTCTTGATAGTGCTCAGCTTGGGCAGTTTCCAGAGAAACATAATGTACGGGCTGCTGTGTGAGAGTCTTCATGACTTCATAAAGGAGTCATACGGAGATGATGTGTGGAAACTGGTCAGAGAAAGAGCAGATGTCAGGTTACACTCCTTTGTCACCCACCAGGTACAGTATCTGTGCTCCTGAAATTAATAATATGACATAATACTGTATGCATGTAAGATATACATGTAACATTTTTGTAGTGTCATCTGTCTCCTTGCCTGCTTTTGTCATATATTCCTTATGTCAAAATAATCTATTTTAAGGGATAATATCTGTGTATGTGTGTCTGCAGGTGTATAGTGAGAGTGTGATTCCCCGCATTGCAAAGGCAGCGAGTGGAGTGACAGGTACGCCCTACAATGAATTGATGAACTCCTGGGGTGTCTACTTCCTGGGCTTTGTAGGGAAGTACGGCTATGACAGGATCCTCAAGGTAAGAAGAGATTTCAGACTGAAAGTGTGTTGTCTTATAGTCTTATTATGTGAGTAAAGGATTTAATACACTGAAATGTATCACTTCCATTGTGCTACTAAATGTTGTTGTTCTACATATTTTATTCAGGGGCCACAGAAGACACTATGAAAACGGTTTTCACTAGCTTAGTAGTTCTCGCTATGATGAGTAAATTGGCCTATTCTTATAAAATCAGTGGATCTTCCCTTTAAGAGTACTATAAAATTATACAGCCATTATCTTCTCTCTGTCTCTCTCCACCGTCTTTGCTATCAGGTGTTGGGCCGTCATGTACGAGACTTTGTTAATGGCCTTGACAACCTCCATGAATACCTGCGCTTCAGCTACCCCAAGGTGCAGCCTCCAACCTTTTTCTGCCAGGAGGAGTCTGCCACTGGAGTCACCCTCCACTACAGGTCTGAGACAAGGAAGAGGAGGAGGCCAGAGGATTGGAGGGGGGGAATTCATGAACTAGCAGACATAAAAATGAAAGGACAGAGCAGAACAATTGAAAGCTGTGCCATTAGTCTCTATAGAAAGATATTGAATTTTCTTCCTCTGTGTCCTGCAGGAGTAAGCGTAAAGGCTACCTGCACTATGCCATGGGTCAGCTGAGGCAGATGGGGAAACAGTTCTATGACACCGACATCCATGTGGAGGTGCTTTCAGAGCAGATGGTCGGAGACTACTCCCATGTCACAATGAGGTACATATACATGGACTCAGACAAAAGTATTGCGCACATTTACTCAAATAAAGTATTTGTGTGCTTTTTGGTTTCCATTGTGTCAATGTATTGTTTTTACTCCATTGCATTTACCTAGCAGCTAGTGTTACTAGATATTTACAAATCTCAATTATCTGCCTCTAGATTGGGAACCATGTGACTATACTCCCTCCATCCATCCTCACGCTCTTAAGTGTGTAGTTCAAAGTAACAATACCTAATTTGATCACGACAGTAAAAGGTTGCTCATGTATTAATGCATCAATATTAATCTAATAATGAAATACAGTATATAATAATATTTCAGTAACATGGGGCCATTATTCTGCAAAACAAATACTTCTGCTTTAAATAAGTTACTTTAAGTACATTTTGCTTATAATACACCTGCATGTGACATTTTGAACACAGGACCTTTACTATTGGTACTTTTACTCTGTAAAGGATCTTTAAAAGTCCCACCACAGTGAATACCCAACTTTAAATTTTATAAAACGTATTGATCCGTGGTTCTGTGCAGGCTCAACTTTGACAACTCAGCCTATCGTTACATCATGAAAGAGGATGAGGAGGAGCAGGAGATTCTTCCCATTACCTCAGACTTTTTCTTTGAGGTCTTTCCATTTAACATTGTTTTCAGACAGGTAATCCGTTTGAGTTAGCCTCATTTATTTCCCCAGAACAGTTAATGAATGAAATAAAGCAATAAACGATTGAACAGCCACTGGTTCTTTGATTCCTTAGGACATGGTTGTGCACAATGTAGGTTCAGGTCTGGCTACAGTCTTCCCTGATCTGGATGGGAAGAAGATCAATGACGCGTTCTTGCTGGCTCGCCCCCTGGTGGAGTTCACCTGGAACATGGTAATGACATCACTTTACATGTTCCATACACAGTTGCAAGAAAAACTATAATGAACCTTTTAAATAACTTTTTTTCTGCATTAATTTGTTAGAAAATGTGATCTGATTTTCATTTAAGTTATAAGTTTAGACAACAAGTTTAATCATCCATCAATCAGCTTTATGGAACACAAGCATTAAACATTAACAGTGCTGGTGGAAAAGATAAGAGAATAACAGATTTTTTTAACGCCATAGCTACAGGTCCAACATTAGCTACAGCTTTCTGCAATAAAAAACAATGCATCATTAAACATCACTTTTAAACAGACTGCTGTTGATTTAGTGATCTGTGCACAGATAATCTCCCACCCCAACAACCTGTTTGAGATCATGTCCAAGGAACCTGTGAAGAGAGAGAGGAACCTTCACAACCGAGTCCAGAGTAAGAGTGGGAGCCATGTAAACAGTCGCAGGGGTGTGTGTCTAATGGGCAAGGACTCGCTGGCTTGTGGTCAGATCAGTTTCACTGTAGTCAGACACAAAAGGCACACTCACTTCAGATTCATTAAATAAAAAAGCAAGCAAGACCAAGTGTGCTGTGAAATAGGTGTCTGTTCCTGTGTGAGAGCTTTAACATCTACATTTAATTTTGAAAACACTGCTGAATTAAAGTTGTGAGGTCAGGAAGTGTTGCAGTTGCTGAAATTGAATTGTTTGATGTCTTTCAATTCAATTTAAATTGACTGACTTAATGGAACTGATTCCATCCCTATTTGGCATGGGGAAAGGGTGCAGATGTTCACGGCTCTGATAATTTGCTGTGCTTTTCCACAGATTCTGATTATGAAAATGCCAATCGCTCTGCTGACGTAGATGTGGAGCTCATGGCTTTCCAGTCTATTATTGGAGATGATTACAAAGGTCATAACCATTCTGTTATCTAAAAGACACATCTCAAGACTTGAGCATACAGACTTTGAACTACTCTAACAATATTATTATAAAATATATTTTATCATATAAAAATACTAAATACACATACACATGAAATACAAAAGAATGTCAATTTAAAGAAATAATTTGATATTTTGGGAAATACACTTCCTGTTGAATGTTGTCGCGTTTATGAGAAATGAAATGAAAAGAGACAGAACTAATTATGTGCAGTATTCTTTCTTGGCCTGGAGCAATCACTTTCTGATGTTTTTGTTGTGCAGCTGCCAGGAAACCAGGGGACACCCGAGGAAGTCACTGCTCTTTTCCAAAAAAAGCACAAAACCCAATCTAAACTATTTATTGTTACCTTTAGATGCAGACAACTTAGTATTTGGTCTTTACATAAGGATGTGCTAATCATCTGCTGGTTTTATTTACCATTATTGAATGTTAAATAAAACCAGTTGCGACCTCGATGAGCTGGAGCATTGTCGCCCATGAAGATGAAATTAGGCCTGTGTTGTTCATGCAGGGGCACAATG
>JAUMHL010000002.1:10551355-10583124 GCA_032362345.1 Sandelia bainsii | reverse complement strand
CACACTCATAGACACAGATTAGCTGAAAAGTAAAACATTCTAAAAAGCAGCAAGAGCTAAACTGAATTACGAGGCTGCAAATAAAAGCCTGGGCAGTGAATCAAATCAGGGGCCCATTCTACCAACACTTACCATGCATGAAATGAGCTGCTAATTAGCTTGTAATCAGACAGTGCAGCTCTTGTGAGCCTAATGGGAACCCATTTGCAATTGAGAGTGTTTTCCACAGAGTTCATTAGCAAAACACCTCCCTCCTCCTCTAAAATATTTTGTTTTGCAAGCAAATGACCTTAAGCCTGTATATAGACAAAATTCCTGCTGTAATGCTAAATGGTATATCATACTACTTACATCATTTATGCCATATAAAACTAAAATGAATTTATTTCAGAACTACTCTCTTTTAATTCCCCATTTTTAGATGCTACAATTTTGTTTTTAAGTTTATTCTTTTTCAATACATGTTATTAATATTCTCATTGTTGGAAAACTTACTGCATTTTTATCTCTTTGACTGCTTGTGTGTGTGTGTGTGTGTGTGTGTGTGTTTGTACAGGATGGAGAGTCTGAGTGCTATGTTTAAGACTGGACTGTACATCAATGACCTGAGCATGCACGACTCTAGCAGAGACCTGGTGCTGGCGGGGACACAGCAGTCAGAGGAGCTGAAGAGAGCTCTCATACAGGTTCTTTGAGCCAAAGTGCAGCTGCATTTTATATGTGTGATCAGCTCACTTGTCACTCTGCATTATGCAAAGATGCTTTGAAGCCCTTCTTTCAGTCTAGCAGCTCCACATCACCTACCGCCTGCAGAACCAAGATGAAAAAAGATGTCTTATTATGTGCGCAGGAACAAAAGAAGTCCAGTAAGCTGGAGGAGAGCATGAAGATGTTGGACTATGAGATGAAGAAGACAGATGATCTTCTATACAGAATGATTCCCAAGCCAGTGGCTAAAAGGCTACGCAAAGGAGAGCCTGCTGTAAACACCTGTGAGGTCAGGAATATAGATACAGTAATACTATATACAGTGAGTCTTGTATGTTTAGAATTTTCTCTGTTTCTCTGTCTCTGACATGATCAGATTTTCACACAACTCATAAAACTAGCTCAAGGGACTCCAATTAAACAAATAAGATCATCTTCTAGTAGCCTTCTGGCTTATTTACATGGCCTTGAGCGAACTGTAGATGGGAATAAATGGTTGGAGAGTAGTGGCTTCATCCTTGCAACTCTGTCATTGTTGTTCAGTGTTCTCCTGATGGTGGACTCATGAGTTTCCTAGATGTTACTATGGGGTTCCTTTTCACCTCTTGGAATACATGCTTTGCTCTTAGTGTGATCTTTCTTGGTCAACCCCTCTTGAGGAGTGTAGCAACACTATTGATAAGTTCCTCATTTGTACACAATCTACACTACCAGTCAAACGTTTGGACACACATAGAAATGACCATGTTTGTGAAAGAAAAGTAGATTTGATAACATCAAATTGATCAGGATGAATGTGTAGACATTGTTCATATTGTAAATGACTATTGTAGCTGAAAACAACTGTTTTTTAAAAGGAATATTTACATAAACATACAGAGACCTAAATTCTGCAAACATTAGTACCGTCTTCCAATAGCATGTTTGCTAATGCAAATTTATTAATTTAAAAGGATAAGTGCTCAAAACTGAACACAAGGTGGAACATTTGAAATATCTGTGGGCAGCTGTGGAAAAATAAAAATAAAAATTCACAAATAGGTGAGACAGAGTCATCTTTGTAATGGTGATAGCTCATTTTTTCTCATTCTTTCCAAAAGAAAGGAAAAATTGCAACACAGCACTTATGAACATTTTAATCTTCACGAATGTAAGGAAGGCCATTCTATTATACTACCTATAATAATTATAATACCTAATAAATTGGGAAGTAGCATACTGTGTATACAGACTTACACTTTGTACCATAGTTGCTCTAGTATTGCTAATTTTCTTCTTCAAAGGAGAAAAAATAGCCACTTCCCTAGTATCTCCCTTACAAAGATAACTCCTGTTTCACCTATTTCTCCCAGTGAATTTTACAAAATATCCGAAACAGACGCATATTAGACAAGAAACCTTGTCTCTGAGCGGTAGAAGAGCAGTAAAATGTTCCTCTGGGTGATTTCTATCATCTAATGTCATGCTCTTTAACTCTTAACTCTTTGTGTATTAAAGTACTTAAAATTTGGCAAAATTGTTTGATTAAAGATTTAATTTAGCATATATAACATTTTTAATTACCCAGTGTAGATAGTAGCTGGGTGCCCAAATACATGCATCAGTATAAATCATCTGAAGTCTTGAACCTGGTGGTCCATAACAGTATAGACATTAAAAACGGCACATGAATGTCTGCCTCCCTTATGTCTGTGTGTGTTTGTGTGCAGTGTATTAACATGCTTGCTCATAAACTGTCTTATCTCATTCCAGGTGTTTCCAGACGTAACTATTCTCTTCAGCGATGTAGTAGGATTCACTCGCATTTGTAGCCACATCACTCCAATGCAGGTGGTCTCCATGCTCAACACCATGTACACGCTGTTTGATACGCTCAGCGAGAAGCACCGTGTCTTCAAGGTTTGTGGTAATGATTTTCATGTGTGTAGTGAATTTTGTACATACAGTATAGTGCTGCTGTGTAAGAACTCCTGCTTTCCTTTTCAGGTTGAAACTATTGGAGATGCCTACATGGTGGTTGCTGGGGCTCCAGAGAAAACAAAGTACCATGCTCATAACATCTGTGACATGGCTTTAGACATGGTGCGCTCCATAGATCACCTGAAAGACCCATCTAATGGCAACAATATACAGATTCGTGTTGGTGGGTAGAGAGTGTGTGGACCTTTCAGTATGATTATGTCAGTGTTGAACTGTGTTGAACTTTAGTGTTGTTCTGGTTGCAGGGATCCACTCTGGGATGGTTGTGGCAGGTGTGGTAGGCCATAAGATGCCCCGTTACGGTCTCCATGGTGACACAGTTCACACTGCTTCTGCCATGGAGAGCAATGGAAAGGTGGGTAAAATAATGAATGAACACGAGAGGCTAAAAATGTTTAAAATTTCATGAGCAAGGAGAAACTATGCCAGTACGCTCGTTCTGTTGTTTTGCTTTGATTCATCACTCAGGAGATGCACATTCAGCTTAGCAGCGCCACCTATGAACACCTAAAAGGAAGTCACTTCATCTTCGAAAGAAGAGGTGTCATTACTATCAAGGTCAGGAGTCAAAACAGTCACCATAGCAACTACATCCACCACATTGCAGTCACTCAGACATTATGACATCATGTAATTAACTGTAATTTGCTGTAGAACATGTGAATCATACTCAACTCTATTCATTTCACTTGAAAGGACTTTTTTCCCTAGCAGAGGAATCATAGTATGTGCAAAGCTCGCATAGATGCACATATCCTCATATCGCACTAAAACACATTGGATAAAATAACCCAATAAATACTTAAGATGCTTAAAAAGTATAACGTGCATGCCTCCACTCAAAATATGATATATTATCTTCACAAACTGCAGAGCCTACATAAGACTAAACATACTGCGTGGCTGTAATCTGTGTTAATGGAGGATTTGTGCATGAGCATCAGATAGAATACACATTTCTGAAATAAAATATATATATAATAAAAACTTACAATGTTTTGGCTCTGGGGAGTCAGCACACTTAGTATTCAGAGCTGATAATTGTAGCTTGCTTGTTGATTTGCCAGTCTATTTTATCAGTGGCTCTGACTTTGAGGTTGCACATGTAGTGATAATGCCAGCAAGATGACTCCCAAAGGTTTCTGAGGCAGCTGATTACAGGTGCCAATCTCAAGAAAGTAAAAGTGACTCATTTTTCATCAGGGAACTTAGTCTATTGAAAATCAGCCACCTGCCATTTTGCTCCCCTCCATCACAGGAATTCTTCCTATGAGCAGATGCCTTTGGGTAATCATATCAATCAATATCAGGCATCTTTATGTCCAAACATAAATCACTGTTTTTATTTCTCATCATCCATTTTTAGGGAAATGTTGAAATTGAGACCTACTGGCTAAAAGGAAAGAGAGACAAAGATGGGAACGCTCAGGCAGCGTGTCCTCAGTTTGAGACTCAGACCATCAGTAAGGCCATCAGCAAGGCTACCATCTCAGGGCCTGAGACAACAGGGGATGAAGAGGGAATGGTAAAACATCAGCTAAGACATGCTTGAGTGGTGTACACTTTCATTTGCTTTAGTGCTGCCACCATCATCATCTCTAAATACCTGAGTCTTCTTGCCCTCAGGTTTTCCCTCTGGTGGCAGGGGAGGACGAGGATGATGTCAAGTCTATTCACTCTCATCGTACCAAGATGGAGATTTCAGGCCATTCTCTGGATGAGTCTTTGGAGGAATGCAGAGTGGAGGAGATGTCTGTTCATAAGGTGAGATGTAACAAAAAACCTCTAGTTCTTTTTGACGATTTCCTTCCTGAGTTTCTGTTAGTTGTTAGTATTATTTTCTTCCCTTTTCTCAGTCCCACTATAAAGATGGTTTGCAGGATGGCATCCAGGACTCTCACCTAGAGCTGGACTCACCTGAGTCTGATGACAGAAACTCCATCATGGAGTCCCGTGACAGCTCCTGTGACTCTCGCTGCTCTAAGAGTGCCATGTGCTCTGTGTCATGAACTAATAGTGTCTAATTAAATGCTAGCTGATACTAAAGACAGTAAATGATATGTATGTCTCACTCTAAGCAGTGATTGGTAGACTAAATGCTGGATAGGAATGTAGTTTCTGCTGTTATTCTGTGTTTTTGGAGGTGTTCTTGTGGTGATGCCATGACACCCTCTGATTACAGGTTTGTGCATGGACTAGACTGAAAAACATTTGTGCCCTCGTGTGGTTTCATCAGTGCCTATTTTACTTTGACAGTACAGAAATCAATCACAGTCATAAGTGCTAATTTTACACATCATTTTGAACAGCTCCCTCAGAGCTCTATCAGCTCCATGAGTGAACCAACAGTTTTCCGGTTAATACTTCACATCAGTCACCTCAAAGCAATTGCCACTAAAAGTTAACACTGAAAAATTTCCCGTGTACCCACTGTGTAATATGCTTTAGTACCAAAACCATGTGGTTTGGTTAGACATCATTTCAGCAATTTCCTTCACTGTTGTTCTGCTGCACCTTGCAGATTTGTCATCTTGTTTCGGCCTGTGTGAAATCCCTCACTTCTGTCCCTCTCCCACTGCTCTCTTTCATATTGCATGTCTGAATCCATTGTTCTACAACAGTCTCGTCAAGTACACAAGCCATTGCACAATGTAACCGCTTGTCAGCTCCGTGAAAATAAAGAGAAATGACTGCTGAGTCACATGTGCTTCTGTTTGCTATTGTTTGTCTTATCACTCAAAATTATTGGCATTCACACTCACATTTGCATATATTTTTATTTAATCACTTCTCAGTAGATATGGTTGTATGGATATGACTTTATTGTGTGCTTGTGTGCTCTTGTGACATGCATGCATGTGCACCTGCATCTTAACTAAAGAATGTATGTTTTTGGATTGTCTAGTGTTACAGTTACAATCATAAAACCACATCAAATCAAAGTGGAGTTAAGCCTGTGTCTCCTGATGGTCAAGGGAATTGCAATTACAATCTGCTTTCTAATACTGTAACATAGATCCATAAATTCCACTAAAGCAAAGACACTAACATTAATACACTGATGGACAGTCAAATAGCAGTTATTTTGGACCAATGTGTCAGTCAGACGATGTTCCCCACTGACTGATTATCAGAAGAACTGCACTTGTAGGTGGCATCCTCACGTTCTAGGCTGCATCCAGTGCTTGTGTCTTTAGGTGATGAACTGATGGAACAGTGGAAGCAGAAGGCATAGAAGAAAGCCAGCAGGAGAAGGAAGCAGACCACACAAAAAATAACAACAATCAGGATGGTGTGCACTTGCATGTGCAACACCTCCCATTGAACCAGTGTGGTGGTGGTCATGAAGGTTGTTCGAGTAGAACTGAAAGTAGGCTCAGTCACTGTGGGCAACTGCGGCTTCACAGACACCAGATGGGCAACTTCTGGCATGATGGGAGGATGTGTGCCCTTAGTGGTTTAGGGACACTTTGTTGTAGCCTTAAGGACAAAGACACCTTTTAGTTTCATTTACCACTCTAAGTGGAGTTAGAAAACAAGAATATTATGGCTAATGATAAAACAACCTGTAGAAAACAATAAGAACAAACAGCATAAAACAATAATTTTTGATCAGTTTTAACATACTTTTTATACAGTGTTCAGCTTGTCAAAAAATCTGAAATGTTTAGTTTTAGAAACATCATTATATACTTTATATTTACAAGCCGCAGGTTAATTATCTTTCTTTTGGACAACCAAACCCAGTCTTTAGTTCTTACCCGTGTTGTTGCAGTGCTGTTGTCCAGTATCTCTCTTAGCAGGACTCAGGCTTTCTTTTGATGAGCAGAGCTTGGGAAATGAAAGAAATGAAGGAACAGCGAGGGAGGGCTGGACTGAAGAAGAGATGTGACTAGTGGACCACGAATAACAGGGAGGGTTGCCATGGCAACACTTGCTGACATCATATCACCTTAAGATTAAGTGTACAAATTATATTAAATGGTTTTGAACAGATGGAAATGCAGTGAGATTGAAATATGTACAGTGGTAAGACTACGTTATCACAACACATAATTTAAATCTATAATTTACAAGTTATCTTTTGAAACTGTGCAGAGTAAAAGTATCTGCCAAATCAAACCAGATCTTTGGAACAGCAAAAAAAAAAAAAAAATGGGTGAAATTAGAGTGTGTCGAATCCCTTATTTGTAAAGAGCGGAGCCTTTTCCACGGCCCTTTGATTATTCAGCTTCTCTAACACTGCCACCTGTTGGTAGAAGGAGCAGCACTGAACAACACATTGCAAAATGCAAACTCATCTCTCCATCAGTCCAGCTCCTGTGCCGTCTGGTCTCTTTCAAATAGCCACAACAATCCTTTAGTACAAATTGTAATTGGTCCCACACCCCCCTGCTGTGCTCCCTCAACAGGAGTTGATGCCTAAAAAATGTTTTAGGCCTTACTCCAATTTTTAGTCTCCATGGAGATGACTCAATTATTCTACTGATATTCAGTCATTTTGTTAACACTTTTAGCAAGTAAATCAGAAAGCTGTTTTTTCCCCCCAAGCTACTCATAAATACCAGACAGAAGAAAAGAAAAAAATATTCATTAGCATAATTTCATATTGTGGAGGACACAGAACAAAGCCTGCCAGCTGATGTGATTTTAGAGTGCTTTCAGATGGTTAATTACAGCTCCAGACAATAGAAACAAAAGCTCCATTAAATCCAACTGCATCTGAGTGGAGCCAAAATGGTTGAATGGAAGACTTAGCCTACAGCAAGGTCAATCTAAAGGACAAATAAATGAAGGAAGACCACAGTGCTGTGTGGGCCTTTAATCCTGGGGGGTTTCTAGCTATTGTCCCCAGGAGCAATGAGCCACATGTGGATAAAGGATGAAATCTTCTGAAATCAATGTCCTGAAGAATCTTTTCTAGGCGTCTCAGAACAGAAGGTGAAGAAGGACTTTACCTCAAACTTTCTCACACTAAGTGGACTGGTTGTATTTCTGCTGGCAGGGCACAAACTGTTCACAGACATGAGATATGTCATATGGCCAACTACCTCCATGAAAAGGCATCTTGTAAAGCTCTAACAGACGTATTAACAAACTGCATGCTACGTAATAGGCCCTGAATTAACATACAAAACAAACATTTTGAGAAAAAGTGCTCCTGCTGAAAATTTGTCAGTCTCTCTGCATGCAATTTCCTGCACTGTTTGTTCTGCTGTGTCCTGAAGATTTGCTATCTTGTTGTAAGCTCACTTCTATCTCACACTTGCTTTTCAGTTTCAGTATCTCTGTGGCACTGCATAATATGCATGCTTATAATTGTGGTGTGGAAGTAAAGCAAAATGACAGCTGAACAGGGCTCACTCAGCTTGTTGTTCTTGGCTTGTGTCTGCCCTTGTATATGTGCATATTTGGATATTGTGACTATAACAAAACAAAAGTAGCAGAATGGACTAATTCTTTTATTGTCAAAAACCTCAAAACACATACTTTACACTCACACTGAACTGGTATCTATGTAACTAATAAACCTCAATAGTTCTACACGGCTGCACGCTCAGCTTTGTTTTATCAGTGTTAAAGAAACCACACATATTCACCAGACATAGATCCTCACGGTAAGGGGAAGAAAAGATAACATTTACCACATTTGCTCATTGTAACTAATGTTACTGTTAATTTAGCTAAATTTGCAAAACTTTCATAAAAATGACACATATTGTAAAAATAAAATTAGGTTTCAGGTCTGTGAGAGGATTAGGATCTGTCATAGCAGAATTGTGTTGATATTAAATGAAGTGAAATATTTTTTTAATCCCTTATGTGATGCTGATCCTTAGTTTGACTCTGTTCAGTGTTGCTTGAGATGCTGGTTCACTTCTTCTTATTCACAATGTTGTTACAAATCCAGTTCATGCCATCCTGTAGGGGGAGTCAAAATAAAACAGACAATATGTAGATAAGAAATAAAGCCTATATTAAAACAGACTGATTCTCAGTACAATATTGTGGAGCAGGCAGGGAGCACTTTTATATGGTTAATACTTTTCTGCCTGAAGGAGAAATCAATAAATCAGACTGGAGTCGGACCTGAACTCCCTCCCCAGACACAGCTGAGCAGGCCTGAATCTGCCATTCCCGATCCCGGTATGTATGCAGGTTGAGTCCCTCAGCGATCTCGCTGGCTGGTGATGCTGTGGCCAGATCCTGCTTATTGGCAAAGATGAGCACTGGAACGCCCTTAAGATTCTCCTCAGCAATCAACTCGGACAACTCCTGCACATATACATATATACAAATTTGACTTCGATATTTTTTTATTCTCCTTTGTTATACATCCAGAAAAATGACTTTCAACTATTTTTATTTCACTAAAAGTTAATTAAACCTTTAGGTAGTATTACAAGGATCATATCTAGAAATAAAAACAATGCATCAAGCTCACCAGTCCTGTCTCTTCAAACCGCTTTTTGTCTGCACTGTCAATAACGTAAATCTGAAAGAGTAAATACATACTGGTGAAATCTCCTATTTATTTCAGTAAACGCACAAAAATCATAACAAGTTTTTTTTGTTTTAATATTTTGCTGTCAACATGTAAGCTCATGAAAGTGTCAGTGACTGTTTTAGTACAAAGCTGTTTCTGTACAGCAGCAAACAATCAGTTTTACTAACTAACATTCAGTTGGCACATCTTAACAAAAACAAGTCCCTTCACCAAAATACTGTTATAAGGCTTAAATTGCACATATACATTATGACTAATTAAACATTATGTATGAATTCTGTAAACTGTAAATAATGTGACGATTTAGGTATTTACACTTTTTTAAAGTCATGAGCTTTTATTGCTTCTATCATGTATTTTTGTTATTCATGTGTATTTTCACTAACTAGCACCAACATTGGTGAGTGTACTGTATGTAAGTACAATTTTGAGATACGTAAACTTTACTGTTTTTGTTCCATAGTTGCATGTTTTTTTCACCTTTGAACATTTTTCTAATATACTTACACATTCATGTTTTCAATAACATCAAATTCAATATTGTTTAAAATATTTACACTCTTTAGTCAATTGTATAGCTTGTCCTGTACTTGACTTGACTAAAAAATTTGAAGTGCTTAAAGTGGAGTACTTTTTTAGGCAAGTATGTACACTTTTGCTTAAGCATTAGGCTTGTTTTACAGTGGTCACTCACCAACAGGTCTGTGTTTTCCAGGTACTTTTTCCAGAAGGGCCTGATCTTCCTCTGTCCTCCAATGTCCCAAACATTGAGTTTCATGCCATGAGAAGCAACACTCTTTATGTTGAAGCCCTGTAGTGAAACACAAAGCTGGAGTCACTGGACTGCACATCACTGTCTTCAGTTTAACACAGTTCCAGTACGCAGCACCTGGAAAGCCTTGCAAATGAAGCTATTCATTAAGCAGAAATGTACTTGAGTGCAGATGTGTGTATTAAATTAATAATAGTTTGGTTACTTTCTGTTGCATTCTTATTACGCATCAGCAGGGGAGCAACATTTGTTGTAGGTGTCTATAAGGAAATGGTCACTGTGTTAATCCGCAGTCGTTTTTCATGAGGCAGCTTCAGTCGACAAGGTTGTATAACAACTTTATCCTGAGGGCCAGCTGAGGAGCAAATGTGGGGATAAGGCTGGAAGGATCAAGTGCAGTGTATGTGTTTATGTGTCAAATCTTATTTAGCATTGTGGTGACTATTGCCATGTGGTATATGACTGCAGCCTTTCTACCTGGTGTCTGATGAACTGTCGCATTTTTCGCACACCTGCTCTGTGTCTTGTCTTGTGGGAGTAATGCAAGGGTATTGGATAATCATATTAGAGGTTAGATAATCACATCAGAAGGCGTTGATAAAAAACATGGACCTTACCGTGAAGCTAGGATCTTCCCAGAAAATGTGCAACAGCATGCATTTCAGGAAAGTAATTTAAGGTCACAGTTTATCTCCTGATGAGAGGTTATTACAATACTATGTATAATGGGATGTTCTGACATCCTTGGATCATCATTTTACTGATCAGTTTAAGACCAATAATTTTATTTTACATCTTGACAAAAGGGAAAGGTTATATCAGTTGAGATTGTATAAGTTGAGAATGCACTGGTTGAGTTAGTGTCATAAGTTAAGGCACAATCACTTTGTATTTTATTTTGCTGGGGTAGAGTATCACAGAAATACAACATATCTTTTGAAAAGCTCAATGTAAAATAAGAGAAATAAATCACTGTAAAAAAAACTGCACCTGTTTTTGCTAAAGGATTCAGTGAGAGGAGAGAAGTTGCATTGATTTTAAATAGTTTTTAAAGAGTTTCATACTTTGATTAACAAAGTACTGATGTAATGTAGTGGTGCACCCTGTTTATCTGAAACACACCTAATGGTAAGCACCAGGTATTATACAGTGGCTCAGCTGTTCATGATAAGACAAATGAACTTAAATCAATGACACAAAAACATTATCTGCAAACTTGTCAGGCATCATCTCTCTTAATCAGTGCGTGACTTCTTATAGTCATGATGTGTGGTATGTGTTTGGGAGTTTTACGTCCTCTGACCTGTGTTGGTGTGATGGTGTTAACATCCTCAGAGGCAAGGCTTTTCAGTAAGGTGGTCTTTCCGGCGTTGTCCAACCCCAGAAGCACTATCCTGACCTCCTGCTCTGAGGATCCCTTCAGCTTCTCAATGACAGAGAGTAAGCCCTACGTAGAGGGTTTAAGTAGAAGAGTAGGACAGTGTCATCCAGATCATAAACTGACTTCAGCATTCACAACTCCTTCAGGACTTGTAGACTTATTGTGTGTGGGAATCAAAAAGTATCATGACAGGTCATTTGCCATTGGATATTTAAATTTCTTAAAGTTTGAGTTAACAAAAGCATTAGTAAACTTCAGAAAGATAAAAGACAAAAAAATGGCAATGGACAAAGGTATTTGTATGTTTTCAGACAAGAATATTGAGAAAAAGAACATGATCTTCTTCCCTTTCCTCAGGGGTGCAATGCTACTTTGATATAATAAAATAAAATGTTAAAAACAGTTTTCATACACATTTGATACCTAAAAACTGATGAAAAGCCCACTGACCCCTTTTCTAATTTGAGATAAAGCTCCCCAGTATGTGTGCCCACCCACCAATCTCCAGCCCTCCTTGTCTGTTACCTCACTAGAAAACAAGTAGTATTGATTGGAGCTCCATTCATATAATGGTGCACTGTTTAATGTGATTAGTCTGAAGGAAGGTTGCACAACCAGACTGCTAACAAAAGAGGCACTGTAGCTTTAAATATTTGATTCAAGGTGATAAATATTACAGTGCATGTGTAACTAACTGATACATGAAAGACTGAAGTTCCATTTTGATTTATAATCATAGTTATTATACTGAATAAACACAGTTTGACAAGCAAAGGAATTTAGATAATCCAGTCATCATGGCTGACAGTTGCATCTAAATATATGCTGTACAACACGTACTGATTCATATGTGATTTCATAACCACATGTGACAAATACTTTTGTAACAAACATATACCAAAGAGTCACATTTGGTTTTATAAGTCCCGTTGTTCCAGATCAGGTCATTTACCTTTTGAGCTTCTCCCATGTTGGCGTGTTTCCTGTGGCTTGGCTTGAAGACTGCAGCTACATTCTCCAGTGAAGCTTACACAGCTGTGTTATCTATCCAGGTGACCCAGGTGAGCTATCGAGAAAAGGTACCAGCAGCCTTTGTTTCCTTTCCTCCTCAGAAACTTGGGTAGGTTGTGTGCGATGTGTGCATGTGATAGTAATGTCTACCTGGGAGTCAATTGGTCCTCACTGATGCCGTGAAATTAGCAAGCAGGAAGAGGGTGAGGGTAGATGGGACTGGGATTAGGAGGCCAGAATTAGCCCTAGTCATCCATGCAAAGGCCACCCCATCCACCCTCCCCCTTCCTCTGGCCGTCCCTCCATCTCCACTTTGCAGTGGCTTTATCAGGATTATCCCTTAGCCACCTGCTAAAGGAGGAAACTCAACAGACAGCCCTTCCTGACACTCCTCACACGTGGTTATTATGAGGATAAAAAAAAAAAGTTCAGACATTTTGCCATATGGCTGAGGAGGAAAATGCTGTTAATGCAGAAAAACAAACCAACAATTCTGGCCGAATGAGAACTAACAGTACCCACAGTGCTTAACCCATAAACTTCAAAGGATTATATTGTGTAGTTGTACCGGGGAATTTCTGTGTCATGAATAAACTCTCAAATCCCACATCTATCATTCTCTGGAAGTAGACTGGAAAGCATTATCAGCCCATATATCCATTACACGCCAGTCGCTACAAAGCTGCTCTGTGTAGTGTGCATTCCGGTGAGTAGAGCGTTCACTGGGATTAGTTTGAGCATGCCTGTCCCATGTCTGGATTAAAACATTTCTAGGCTCTTTTCCTCAACTCAAAAGGCTTCTGGTCAGAGAGTGAGCGCAGTTACGACTGTCGTATTAGACAGTGAATCCACGCTGGAATGAAAGTGGCCCATGTATGAGCATCTAACCTCATCTGATCACACAAAATTAGCCACAAATACAACAATAAAGTACATTTTATTTTTATTTCAAGTAATATAACAGCAAATTATGTAACTATATCTGTACATATTAATTTTGAATGTGAATGTGTCTTGTTTAGGTCTCTCTTGGTGTGAACGGGGCTGGGCCACCACTTCTCCCAACCTGCTCCCTCTGCTTCCTCCTCTCTCTGTGTCTGACTGCAGAGAGAAACAGGGGAGTTGTCATTCTTATGTCTGTACTGTAAATACTGTATGTAGCTGGAGTCAGCAGCCAGTTATCTTAACTTAGCACAAACATTGGTAAAAAGAGGCAACAACTAGCATGGCCCTGTCCAATGTTAACAAAATTCACCTACCAACACTTTTAAAGTTTTTTTGTTGTCCTTTGACTCCAGCTTCGTAAATTCTCATGTAGCTCAATACAATATTTGCAATACCTTTATTTGCATACTGCTAATGCTAGATTTGCAAATTACTTATCTTTATGCATACCTGTGTGCACAGCCAGACCATATGTTTTTCCCCACACTTTGTGCTAAGCTAAGCTAACCAGCTGCTGACTAAATCCATTCATTAAATATAAGGCTAGTTATATAGGCTTAGTTCTTACCGTTGTCTCTTTTCAACTTGAATTTCATAGCCAGACCCATAATCAGAACCAGAACCAAAGCTGCAACACCACAGACCACCAGGATGATCCCACTATCATCTAGATGAAGACACACAGGGGTAAAATGATATGTCATATGTCACTGATATTTTATTCTACACACTTAACAAGCCATTAAAGGTTTCTGCTTTTTATTTTCACATTAAAATGGTAAAATCACTATATTGAAGCCTCTGGTTTAGGTTTTAAAATGCACAATTTACATCACAAAGTTAAATAAAAGTAATCTGTTGTGTGAAACGAGCAGGGAGATGTCTACTTACTTTTCACATTGAGATTGTACGGCAAAGATTCATATCTGCCGCATGAGCTATTCACAGAGCAGTTGTAAAAGCCTGTGTCTTTTGAAAACACTTTTGAGAAAACCAGCTTGCTTTTGTCTTCACTTGTGATTTTTTGTGTATTCTTCTTCCAGCCAAAAAGACTCACATCAGGGAGGTTATGGACACATGTTAGAGTGACGTGATCACCCTCCTTTGGACTTGAATTTGAGCTGTTGATCGAAACTTGAAATTCTGAAGGGCAGAGAAAATATTTAAGCAGAAGAAAACAATTGCAATAGTGTGGAACCACTTCACTCCTTGTCTGTGCTCTGCCACAGATAAAGATATCGTTACAGATTACCTTTTTTGCAGGTTGATGAAATAGTTTGTAGAGAGAATAATGAACACGGAAAGGAATCAGTACAGTCAGTTTGCATTTAAGTCATAATTCAAGTTAAAAATTCTGTTGTTTTCTGAGAATATTAATGAATATTAATGTAACTTATTCTGCACAGTAAAACATTGGCAATAAACCAATTTGCATTTTCTTACTTTTTAAGTGTCCTAAGTTTACCACTACCACAATCCTAATACAGTAACACACTTTCACTTACTGCATCTACTGTACCATGTATAAAATATTGATTTGTCTTGAAGTAAACAAATGAGAAGAAACAGGTCACTAACCATTAACACATGCATCCGTAGAGTTTTGGCCCAATACACAAGAAGCTACAGGGAATACGGAGATTAAACAAAAAGCATTAAGAACATTTTCTTTGCATCTCACCTTGCTCTTATTTAGTGGCAAGACAATGGACAGGTTCATTAACTGCCACCTAACATTTCCAAGCTGTAGTCTATAAATACAGTGAGGAGTTTTAGTTGGATCTTTGTTTTTTTGTTTTACCATTTGTGATGTTACATTTCAGACAGTGAGCAGGCACACAGTCAGAGCCAACACCAGCTACAATAAAAGAATAATGAGTAGATACATTGAGCTAAACAGTAGATACGCTAAGCTAAATAGGCATATACAGGCATATATATACAGAGATTCAGAGATTTGTGATACAGAGATTCAAAGTGGTTTCTCACCTATGAGGAGATGACCGAGCAAAAGAGTTAGTGAAAGTTTTCTCATAACTATAAAAATAAATTTAGAATAAGTTTGAGAATAACATTTGAAAAAATAGTACTGTGGTTACAAATGGCATAGCATTGACACACTTAACACTGTATAAAACATTTCATTATAAAGCTAAAATATAATCATGAAAAACATTTATTTATTAATTTTACCTGTGGTGGTGTTGTTGTCTGCTCACAAACAGTTGAGTGTCCTGTTCTGCTTTGCGTAACCCAGTGGTTTTTGCATTGGAAAAGGCACAACAGAATTCATTATAAACACAGATACCAATGCAAATAAAGTCATTCCAGGAAGTCAATATTGCAGTTTGTTGTTCATATGTATGTGTGTGGGAGAACTGGAAATTGTGACAGTTATGTTACTGCTGCTGTATGTTGTATATTGTTCAGTGACATTAAGGTTAAAATTGATTTTTTTTTTACAAAAAGAAAGAAAAGCAGAGACAGAAACCTAAAGACATACATGCTGACATAGTGTAGTTTCTTATCAGCAAAACAGTAGATTCCTTATGCAACTACTGTCTATGTATATAATGTGACAAACAACATTTCTGGATTGTGGTCAACCTAACTGAATTTAAAGAATGAAATGAAAACCTACATTATTACCTTTCACTGAAGTCATAGACAGTCTTTATGCACACAGTGGCCAGTAGAGAGTGCTGCTGTTGTTTCTTCATACTTTCTGAACATTCAGAGTCAAGAGGGTGGAGTTGATCTCAGCATGCATTTGGAAAGAGGCAGGGTGGACACAGGACTCATAGCCAAAACACAAAAACTATCTTAAGCCTCCAAACAAACAAATGAGACTTTTATTTAACTAAATCCACAAGTGTCCGGACTGCACGTGGAATACAGACACAAGGTGACTGTGCAATGTCAACATGGAAATAACATGACGTTTGTGGATTCAAATCACCTCTGTCATCCGCTATGTCATCAAAGAAGCCAAAAATATTGAATGCAGGTTGGTGTTGTCTCCTCATCCTTTTATGTTTCCTGTTATTTTAATTTCAACAAACCTTACCCTTTCTCCCACCAGTTAACCCAGTTATACCATAACTTAGTCCAAACTCCCAACATTGGGCAACAAGAACACTTTGAGAAAGTAATAAAAACTATGTTGCTGGCTACTTGGTTTCCTACAAACTTTCTATTTTAAAGGGTGGATAGGCTGAATTTCAACATTACATTGCAATCAACTAAAATATAGCCCATAATTTCATCACTGAATTTTAGATCAACTTTCCATTAGAGTTGCTTCAGTTACAGACCCCTGATGTTTCATCTAGTGCCACTGACAGATCAAAATGTCTTTATGTCAGAGATTCAGTTCATGACAGGATATGCCCTGAAAATAATCATCCAACTCTTACAGCCTCAGTTAGCATGTTAGCTAATTTTAGCATAATTTGCAAGTAAAATGTGTTTTGCTATTGTGTGTTCAGAAGCAATGTTGCCATTTATGATGGCATACCTGAAGTAGCCTACTTTTCAGCTTAAACGGATGCACTGGTAAAGGCAGAGAGAAAAACACACGCTGGCTAACAGACAACATTTTATTTAAACAGTGAAAACCACATCTCCTGCAGGGAGATATGTGCACCTTTAATTAAAAGGCCCGCCGCACCTGTGCCGGTAGCTTGTGCGCATGTCAGGACTCACGGAAGGTAGTCAAGAAAGAAAGCTGTTAATTAACTGGGACCAGTGACCATTTTCCAGCTCTTCTTTTCTTGACTCGGAGTGTGTGCGTTATCTTGCAGATGTTCGCTTTCAGGGGACTCTGCCGCAGGTTCTGCCGCCTGGCAAAAGTTGCAGCACAAAAGCAATACAAGGAATATGACAAATGGTGCATAGTAAACACTGGAATAACAGCAGTTAAGGTATGACAATTATTACACACACACACACACACACACACTCTGAAAAGAAGAACGGATGCGTGCTTAATCAGTGTATCACAGACAATGCAGAAGGAGCTGTGTATTTGCCACACAGTCGCTGTTAATTTTGATTTAGCAAACAGATAACGTGTCTACACTGAGTTACTTGCTGTATTTTCAGAATAATATAATGATTTCATGGTCAGTTTAAGATTTTGTCATGGAAACCTGCTCACAGTTTTCTTTTAATTAAACTAAGCAATGTAACACACCATCAGTTTGGTTCTGGGTTTCATGAAACTATTGTCTTGATATTAAATGAAAGCAAGGATGAAGCATTGCGTTGTGTTGTTTCTATGCCTAAATGTCAGTGACCTTCAAGGAAAAGGAAACTTTAACTTTGAGAAGAAAGCTGGGACATGTTTACATTTCTCAGATGCAGCACTAAGGCTGTCTGGATTGTATAATGGTTATAAGCTGTGTTGATAACTCGCACAGTGACTCTACATCAAAAGCAGAATGAGTGCGTTTGTCTTGTCTGTGTTCCCACATCACAGTGTTTCTCAAGACGTAGGCTGAGAACAATTTGATCATAGTAACCATACTTCCTCTTTTGTGGCTTGTTGCTATGGTAAGACTTCCCTTCTAAGCAGGAAGTCACAGGAAGACCCAAGTGACTTTTTCAGTGTGCATCATGTTTGGGTGGAGCACTTCACTGTGTCCCCTGACAGTGTGCACATCGCATAAGACGTCTGCTTGTAGTCTGGTGTCTGGGCCAACATGGCAAAGAGATGCAATGCTTTAGGGATTCCTACTGGCCACATGGTGAGTTGGCAACAGTCTTGTTGGGTTTGGTTTGGTTCTGTAGCTGTTCTTATGTAGTGGAGTTTCAAGACTATAAGCCAACTTTCCGAAGGATAAGCTGGAATTGAGTTGCTTTGTTGGTTGCTGTAGCCTTGTAATGATCTATAATGAACATGAACATCTGAATAAACTTTGTACAATTTTTTCAGTCTGCATTTTTAACTGTACTGATACTGCAGCACTGACATCCAGGTTAGAGTACCGACAAAATGGTAGAGTAGTTTTCTTGTGTTAGCTTGTATTATCCACCACTCCACAGCATTGCAGTGGCTGCATTTGATTGCTATTGAAAACAGACTGGGCCTGCAGAGGAAGTCTAGTCATGCCTGTGTGCTAGGATGTGTTGGCTTTCTATTCCTTTTGAGAACATTACATTTCTTGAATTGGTTTAATTATGCTAAATGTGGAAAAGTGTATATAATGTATTTCAAAGATGCAGAGAAGACATGGATGTCACTGTGGTTTAAATAGGCCCAGTGTTTTGCATTTTGTGTGACTGGAAATGTCTCTGTTGTTGGTGCTACATCAGAGTCTTTCCTCATTTAAAGGTGTGTTTGCATACCATGTCTCCATTTGACATGTTTTACAGAATTGTTGTGTTTTTGGAGACATACTTTGAGCAGTAGAGCAAATATGTGAAGGGGTGGAGACAGCTGCAGAAACAGTCAGCCTATGCCATCCCTATATGGTCAAAGTTTCAATTGTTGTCAAGAGCTGATGTACAAGGAAACTTTTTTTTGCCTTGACATTTTCTCACTTGCAATTTGTTTAAGAAAAAACTTACAATAGAAATACTGTAGCTACATTTCTTTTGTAAAGTTTGTGACTGCCTGTTTCTGCATAGAAAATGGGCAGTTGTCTCATTTCCACAAATGAGGTCAAAGCTATGTTCAACATTTCAATCTAGTTTACTCCAAAGAGTTGTTTCACATTCAACAGATTCCACAGGCTAAAGTGAACAGTTTGGTTTAAACAGTGGAGAAATCTGACTGTGCATGAATGACAGGACTGGTATGTCAAGTACAGATCATGTTCAAAATGAAGAAGACTTGAAATACCACATATGAAGAGTGAGGGAGGGAAATGATTTTTAAAACAGCGCCACAAATGAAGTCAGCAGAAGTGAACGTCTGAGGCAAGATTTTGGTAATTTTCTAGCATAATTTAAAACGTAAGTATAGTATAAAATAGTTTTCTTTATAAGCACCCAGGTAATGCCACCTGATGACAAATTGCACTGATACTGAGAATGACAATTAGTGGTGAAGTGTTACTATGTTTTCTTAAAAATAACTTTACACCTAGTGTACAGCAGGACTGACCGACATAGACAGAAAGCCACGCTCTCATTCACACCTCAGGGCAATTTTAGAGTTGGAACCCACATGTCTGTGGACTGTGGGAGGAAACCAGAGCACCCAGGGGAAACCCAGATAGACAGGAGAAACATGTAAATTCCACACAGAAAGGCCTATGGATTAAAACCCAGGGTATTGGTGCTGGGAGCCAGTCTGCCCCCCTTTAAATAATATTTCAGTATTACTTGATTTGAGCAGCAGCTCTACTCTTTGTGCATTCTTAGATCTGAACATTCAGGGTTGCACTCAACTTCATTTAAAACACATTAATTTAATCTGCAGATAATCTTTTCTAAAATGCCTCCCATGGGGTTTTGATCAATATCTAGGTACCTTGCTGCCCGAGTAACATTTAAACATAGTTGTCAGCACAGGGTTTGTGCAAAGAGTGCAGAGTTTGGAATTCAGTGTGTACCTGCTTGAATTGAAAGAGACAGAACTCGCCAAGTGCAAGCAAATTTGTGATGCTGAAAGCTGAATGAGATCTATTGGTATCCGTGTCACAACCACTTCCTGTGAAACAGCGTTGGCTGATTGTGCCACACTGTTACATGGAGGAGAAAAGCAAAATGTGCAGCTGGTGTTCATATTTCACTTCTCAAATGTTTGCCTGTGTGCTTTAAGTACACAAGTGTAACTTTATTGCCTCATCTGCAAAGGAGTTAGTGTTGTATATGGATATACTGATTCTTTAGTTAGTTACAAAACTTACATTAGTTACATGGTTTAGTTCTGCAATTGACCTATTATTTATTATACCATGTTAGATAAATATAGTTATTTTTTTATGGTTCTCTTCTGGCAGGAAGTGACTGTTGAACATAGTTGAATTTTAAGTACTGTATGATTTATATACATTAATCCCATAGATAACTTTTTAATGACGACCTCTGTGAGGTGGCTTTCATTTTATCACATTTTCTTACGTTTTAGTTTTAGTTTTGTAAACATTTCTCTGTCTCTCTCTCTATTTTCACAGATCCAGGCGGTGTCAGATGGAGGTAAGAGTGAACACTTTATGTGCACACTGACAATCCTGTACATGTCACATTTCTACAATCTCAACATGTCTGTGCACGATAGAAGAAAGTATCTGATTTCTCTCTCATTTTTGTCTGTGCTGATAAATGGGCGTGTTTGTCTCTGAATGTGTAATAGAGTTGAACATGTCTGCACGAGGCTGTGGAGGCAGCAACTCCAGCCTTCCAGGCACTCCAGGTGGAGAGCCTGGCCCTGCCAACAGTGTGCTGAGCTGGGCCGTCTCATTTGAGAAGCTGCTGGAGGACCCCTATGGGGTCCATTACTTTACGGTGAGCTGCACCCAACACATACAAGTGTTACATTGTAATTTTCAGTAAGCTGTTAATGTTTTCTTCCAACCTCTTACTAAAGTAGGTGTGTCATGTGCGTTGATTCAGTGTTTGTGTCTTCTTGAAAGGCCTTCTTGAAATCTGAGGTGAGTGCGGAGAACATTTTATTCTGGCAAGATTGTGAAAAGTTCAAGAAGATTCCAGCCACCTCCTTGGACAAGGTTTGATGGCACTTGTTACCTCTTTCATGGTCACCTGTCATTCATAATGGTGTTTTGTGTTTTGCATATGCTCCATTGAATTTTTTCATAAAAAACAGTTATTGTAATTTACCTGAAAAATATTTTTGTCATTGTATACAAGAAGTTGAATGTAGACGGTGAGGAGAAACTTGGTTGTCACATTGTTATACTGTAGTTGTACTTGTGTGATGGTCTGTGGCTACACTGTGGGACTCAATGTGGTTTTTTTTTAGTTAGTGAGCTTTAAGTAGCATTAATCAGCTACTGGTACATTTCCTGTTGACTTCAATGTTATATATGAAACAGGTTTTCATACTGTGAGATGTGCGCTCTTCTACAGCAATCTTTCAAATACAAGTTGCTAACTAGGAAATGGCCAACTTTTTAATATATGTGTACATCCCTGGGGGAAACAAAGTTCAGGTAATCTGATTTTACTGGTAAAGAAACAAGGAAATGCAGAAGTGGGCAAGTTGTTGAAGTGGTTGTTGTACATAAATCAGCTATGTTTCTTTGGCTGCTCAGTTTTCTCGGAAATTAATGGCCTTGTAGTGATTTATTCATTGTGATTTGCTTCTTGGTCCCGGATGTGCCCAACAGGAAAGACAACAAGGCCGTGAACTCACTCACTCAGTTATTGGGGTTTAATTTTGTTGATGTGTTATCAGCTTAGAACCAATAATTAGGAAACAATGTTTAGGTCATGTCTAGCCATCAGGAGGATTTAGTCTGATGAGACTGTTATTTCCAGCTGAAAGCAGCAGCCCAGTCCATCTATAACACTTATCTGTCTGAGAGTGCTCCCTACTCAGTCAACATTGATGACACAGCTAAGACAGAGAAGAAGGACTTGGAGACCCCCACACCTGACATGTTTAACAAGGCTCAAGCACAGGTCTGTTTTAAGTCCAGTCTGTTATTAGTTCAATAATACAGTGATTCCTTCTTGGGGCCTTGACTGACTGATTATACCACCCTCCGTGTCCCATGTCAGATATTCAAGCTAATGAAGATGGACAGCTACAGGCGTTTTGTGCGCTCTCCTCTCTACCAGAATTGCACCTTGGCAAGTGTAGAAGGCAAACTTTTACCTCAGCTCTCTAATGAGCCAGTCCACGTGGAATCATGGGAGGAGGTGGCCACCAGAAGCCCTACATCAAGTGACAAGAAGGTAAATGGACTGTGAGAAAATGCATTAAGGGACAGGAAAAAGGAAAATTGTGTGATTATTGTTTCAGTTTTTTCTTAAATGGCAGTAGTACAATAAACAACACTACTGTCTCAAACAGAACAAGAAGTCAGGCTCTAACAGCTTGCCAGGTGGCAAGAGTGCCTCAGAGAAACAGCGAAACAAAAGAGGATCCTGGGGAGGTAGTGCACGTCAATGTACTTCTGAGAAATGGCTTGATTTCCATCCCATGACTTTGATTTACAGTTCCCCCCTTGCTCTGTTCTTGTTCTTTTTTTATAATCAATAACAATAGATGCATCCAACACCCACGGCTCAGCCTCCCAGAAAGAGTCCCACATGTCAGTCAAGTCGACCAGCAGTGTGGAGCTGGGGTCCCTCTACAGGCAGTTAGAGGTCAGTGCATTTGTGACAGAAAATCTGCAGTGTAGCTGGTGCTGGTTTACATGAAACCATTGTTAATTTATTGCTGAATTAGATACAATAAGGCACTTATTTTAAAGTATTCCCAGTTGCATATACAAATTGTCTACAATGTGATGAATCTCATTTTAGAGGTAAATGCCATAAAATGCCATAAAATGAATAACTGTATCATTTTAGGTATATTTTTCACTCTTAAGTCCACTCTTCATCTCTAATGTAGAATGGCAGATCAAGTCCACGGTCTCCAGATCAGGGTGGTGGAGGTGTAAATCGGATAGGGGTGGAGGGAGGCTACTGCTGTGTCTACCTTCCTGATGGCAGTGCCTCCCTGGCGCCCACACATAATGGCCAGCCCATCAAGGACATGCTGGCTAGCCTGTGTGAGAAGAGAGGCTTCCCGCTGAAAGATGTCATCATTTACCTTCATGGCAAGGACAAGGTGAGCACTTAGCTGCTCTGTCTCCTGCACGAGTCATTACTTTAAATCAAGAAGCTGTTTATATCTATTGTACCCCACTGCAAAGTTATTTTGCAACAGGCAGAATGAAAAGGATGACTACTTTCTTCGTGTTCTAACATCCTCTCAGCCTCTTACTGCCTCACCTCACACAGTCTTTCTCACAAAGTCATTTCTGACACTTTGTGAAGCTTATTTTAAAGTATCCTCAGTTGAAGCTGACATCACTTTAATTTCTCTCTGATACACTGTTTCTCTCTCCACAGCAACCCTTATCGCTGGACCAGGACTGCTCCATACTGAGAGATCAGCAGGTCTCTCTAGAGCTCAGGGTGACGTTTGCGTGAGTCAACTGAGTCACTTCCCCCACTTCCTTTTTTTCTGCTTTTGACACCCTAGCAGGTTTTCACACCCTCAGCAGTAACTTCTCACTATAGTAGAGGGAAGTCCTTGTGTTAATGTCAGACACTAAGGCTGTTTTTTTGGGCAGAAATCATTTTAGTCATCATTTGCATTGCATATCTTATCAGAAAAGTTGCTAATAAGATTTGAGTCTTACACACACACATGCAAACACACCAAAAAAAAAAATTGTCTAGCACTTAACAATTCCTAGCATGTTTTTCTTGTTGACAAGCTTGGGTCTTATCAGGGCTCTTAGTTTGTAGTAACTCATAATTTACAGAACCCAAATGGTAATTGCTTGTGTCTTCTCCTTGTAAGTCGCTTTGGATAAAAGCGTCAGCCAAGTAAAGTAATGTAAAGTAAAGTAAAGGATTTCTTACTCAGACATCATTGGGTGGCAGATTTTTCTGTAACTGCAGACTTTGCATGACTAGATTCAGTATTGCTGCACTGCTGTTCCCTTGCATTTAATTTAGTGTATGTATATTTCAGGCTCGAGATTGCCTTTACTGGTAAAACAACAGGAATCGTGGCAAAGTCTAGTAAAACGCTGCAAGACGCTCTGTCTGTGGTGATGCAGAAGCACCATCTGAAGCCGCAAGACACTGTAGTCACTATGGTCAGTGTGTGTGTGTGTTTGCAAAATGAATTTGCTGATGCTTTAGTTATATGAATGACACAAGTAAACTCGGGTATTTGTAACCTGGGCATAAATAGCTTCTCTGTGTAATAACATATTTCTATGAGGTCATTTCACATTAATTGCTCACCTCTACTTTTTAAAGCAGCAGACTTGATTGACATTTTAATTAATTCCTGAAAATTAAATGTGTTTTAGCAATGCAATAATGTGTGTTATGCAGCGGGTTCTTTGTGATATTAATGCTGCATCTCCACAAAACTGATCCTGTGTCAGCGTCTGTTCGGCTGGAATCCTTCACGTTTTATTTTCTTGTTTGTTTTAGGTTGGAAGTGACAAACCTGTGAACATGAGTGGCAACGTGTTCAGACTGGCCAATAAGACGCTACGGCTTGATAAAACCAAAGGTAAATATGCCTGACCTTTAAAACCCCTCCATTTTACTTTAATGTATATAATAATTTTTTCTATGATCTTTACATCATTCAATATACTGCTTCACCAAAAACACAAGCAGGTACAAGATGAAAAGAGTCCTTCTTGGCTAATCAGTACATGTACAGCTCATAAGGCCTCTCAATCCACTGTTATTCCACTGTTAATTGATTATGCGTGTCATATATCAGCTTTGTATGATCTCTTCTGAATGTTGCTTGAACCCTATCTGTGCCGGCTTATTCCTTTAATTGTTTCTTTAATGATTCCTGGAAAGTGTTCCTTCATTTCTTGGCGCTCCCTCGTTCTTAGCTGGCAGGGAAGATAAAGTCTTTTTACTGTCAACTTTACTGTCCAGTTTTTTCTGTGTCGTTATGCATGTTCCTCTTTACTTCCTCAGATTTCTTTGTGTATGTGTGTCTCTCGGTCTCTTCATTCTTTTCCGTGGGGTTGAAATGTCTGAGTCCATTTGGTTTGTTGAGTGCTATGTCACTTTGAGTTCACTAACCTCGTTTCCCAGCTTCTGAAAGACCAGAACCAACTTCACTTTGGCTCTGCTCGACTCTTTGCATTTCGAAGGAGGGAAATGCATTCAATTACAGTGGCTGCATTCCAGGAAGATCAATTTAATTCTTGTCAAGAATGTTTTGTGTGCCTGATGTCCGTGTTTAACACAAAGGGCAAGTTAGTTTCTGTAGCATGACGAGCAGCCCGCTGACTACGTTTCTACTGGAAGTAGTACTGCTGAAAACTGATTTGTAAATGTTTTGTGAATTAAACAGGAAAAGAACAGACCAGCAGTTCAAAAGGCAGTGGTTCTTCTGCAGCCCCGCAGGTGAGACACTATTAATACACCTAAACATCCAAAATACTACAAAAATCTTAAATTAATCATGAAGAAGCTTTAGATTGCTTCTGTGCAGTGCTTATAAAATACTTAAAAATGCATACATATTGTGAATTGTCATGAAGTTATCGGCTTATTTATTTGGAATAATAAAAAAATTGAGATGCGCAGAATAAAATGGTTATCATTTGATGGAGAAGGCTACATGTGAACAAGGAACAGACTCAAATGACGTAGATAAGCTCGTATTTTAATACTTTTTATCTATTATAACACTGATACAATAATTTTATTTTTTATGTTACATTTGTGTAATGCAACACATTGCGATTGTTAGCAGAGAGCAATGTGCTTACTGTTCACACTAACTTCTCATTCACCTAAATATTTAATCTGTAAGTGGGATTTCATAACACTTAAATAAAACAGTTGCAGTTGCAGTTAGGACATTGCAGAAGGCTTCTTGACACCTACCAAAATATTTTTTGAAGAGTATCAACATTTACGTCAGATGAAAAGTTTATTACTTGTGTGGTTTGTATTTATTGGAAATAAAAATGTGAACTGTTACCTCCTATAATCATAACAATAGAATATATTTTGCTACTAGGTGGGAACAGTGAGTGGAGGTGGTCTGGAGGCCCGATCATCGTCCCAGACGGACAGAGCCAAGACTCAGCTCAAGCCCAGTAAGAACCGCGACATGGATGGTAGGACATCTCAGCAGTATCTAGTAGGGTTGGGCAGTATGGCAAACCCATAAGTATTGTGAAGTGATTATATTTGCCAATTGTCAACAAGAAATCTATGGCAATATTTAGTTTACAGGTTTATTTAGATTTTATACAAGAACTGAAGAAAACAGAATTATACAGATATTAGAATTACAATTCCTTGATGACTTGGCACAAGTCCTTTGGCTGAGGAAGTTAATTGAAGCTGCTAAATGGACCAAGAAGTTTGATATTTTAACACCTATGAAATTCCAGGAAATAAGTGCAATCTAAATCAAAATTTTAATAAAACGTTGTATAATACAAGATTATTGATTTTATTCATATTGCTCAACCCTGGTATCTAGCCAGGTCAGGGGTTTGATGACAACCATCTACTTTTTATGACATATTTTTGTTTTTAGTTTGAGCAGTAAAGCATTATTTATTAATAATAATTTATGAGAATACCATAAGCAGATTAATAGTATTTATTTGAAATAAATTCCTGACTTAACATAAAATTCTGCCTGCATCAGGGTTTCTGGACATGTTGACGAGGGCTCAGTGCTGCAGGGTTGATGACCAGCGCGGTCTTCTGACCAAAGAGCAGCTCGAGATCCCTCTGTTTTTACAGCTGCCTCCAGACAAGAGGCAGAACACAGAGCCGGATAAGCCCAGGACAAGCAACTCCTCTCCTGCAGAATCCAAAGAAGAATTGGAGGACAAGACATCAGTACCTTCAAGTCCAGGTGGAGCAGTGAAGGAAACCCCAGACTCTGCTGAACCAAAATCTAAAGACTTAAGGGAATCAACAGTTTGAAAGACTTTCACATGTGGGATGGACAAAAACGTGATCAAAACCTCACAATATCATGTTCCCAATCATGTCAAAAGACAAAAACTAATTTTAGTCCAAAATAGTCAAGCACTTTTTAAAATTGTTTACAAATAAGCTCAGAGACAGCAGTGTGCTACTATCTCTGCTACTTATAATTGGCCTCTTGAGGCAATATGTAAAGAAGACAAAATATCCTGGCAAGCATTTAGTGTCATTTTAAAACACTACACATCTATATGTGAAAATGTTTGCTATGAATTATTTAATGCACCCAAAACGACAGCTCAACATTCACCTTGAAACCAATTTGTTTAAATAGCTTTTCACTGATATTTGATGCTGTACCTTTTGAGCTCACGTTGCTTTTGTTTCTCTTAATCTCACATTGCAGTCATGCTTTTCTTTGAACTCTAAGTCAAAACATATTTCTGCACAGGAACGACTGACTGTCAGGAAGCGGTTTTTGAAGAGAATTGCACAATTTGTATTTCTATATTTCAGTTTGCTGCACATTTGTGTTTGTGAAAATGTTTATGCAGATTAGTTTTTATTATTTTAAATTACTTATTTTGTGTGCTTGCATGTCTTTTCAAATGTTTGTTTATTTGTGGTACTTAAATGCATTTGGTTTGCTGTGTTGGCACTTTGAGAAGCTCCTGGTTAAGTCTTTGTTTTCTTGTCACCTCAGAATTCATCTCAGGGTCCAGCTCATTAATCAGTAATGTGCTATGACGGGGAGAGAATCAGATATTATCCCACAGGGTGTATCTAAAGAATTAAAGTGCTTTATGATGAAATATGATCCTTTCTGTCTGCATTTGTTATTGGGGAAAAAATAGTAAATATATAAGTGCTCAGATTTCTGTCCAGATGGAGGAATGTTTTGGATGCGTCACTGAGGTCAGTTTCTGGCTTGGTTTTATATGTAGTGCCGCAAAACCCCACTGCCCCAGTGGAATGGCTGAATGACTCATACAAGGTAATTCTGAGCTGTGTCTGTGTAGGTGTCACTTGTAACAAGCTTTGATTGGATTATCCATTCATTTGACTATGGTTTATCCTCGTAGAGGAACCTTCCTCCAAAATGCCATCATGTAATGATGTCATTTTGCACAGTGATGAGGATCACTGCAGTATTGTGATTGGTTCGTTATGCAGAGTTTGTAGCCAATGACATGCTTCATTTGTCTACAGACTTGTTGCTGGAAGGCGTTTTCCACTTGAGGACCCTGTGAGGACTATTGTGGGGTGTATTTGGCTGTATGAGTTACAAAATAAATTTGATGAGTCATACATGGATTCATACACATGGATGATGTCAGCAGCTTGCAGTATGAACAGAGCTGTATATGTAAGCATTGATGTGCAGTCTACAATACCTGTTTGTCACACCCACAGCTTTGGATTGTCAGGCTGGAGATGTTAGCATACAGAGTTTTGATTGGCACACCTGGTGTTACGTGTGAGTGTGAGTGTGTGTGTGTGTGTCCATCCAAGCATGACTGGTGCGTCAGCGGAGCTATGAATGGGCAGAGAGGGGTGTGCTCTCACAGGCACCATAGCAGCAGTGAGATGAGGAGTGCCATCTACTCCACTGCACATCTGCTGTATTGAGAGAAGAAAAGAGAAGGAAGAGGGGGGAGAAAGAGGTGAGAGTACGAATTTCACCCTGGCATTTCATAAATCTATTATTTTTTTGTGATCGCTGTGCTTGTTCAGTCACTAGATGTGTCTGCCTGCCCCTTATACCTTCTGTCACGCCCATCATTCATTCTCTCCTGTCACATTTCTGTGCTTGATCAAATGTCTTATGTTGTCTTGTGAGAAATCCCATCTCATTCATAAAAATCTCACATTTCCATTAGATTGAGTGCCAATGTCTTCCCCCGTCTCTGTTTTGTTATGTACTGCTATTTCATGATTTTCTCTGTTCTGCTATGGGGTATATAACAGTTTTGATTATCTGGAGTGTTTATTTTCTGAAGTCAATCCTCTGCTAATGGTAGCACTGAATGGTTCTCACTGTGCCTTTGAGAGTCCTGTAGAGGAATACCTAAGTGGTGTAAAACAAAACCCAACAGTCAGATCAATGCTTGCACGAGTCTACACTGAAAGATGCTGCTCAGTCTGTGGTAAGTAAGGACAGAGACTCCATTCTTTGTGTTGAAAACGAAATAAAAATGATTGTTAATTCATTAAAATGGACTCAACTATCAGACGAAATACACATGGTTGAGCTGTGATTCAGGTTGGGAGCAGCTGTGTCTCGTGACTCCTGACTAAATTCAGCTGGAGAAAGGAAAAGTATCACACCTGAGGGTAGCAGAACACGCACACCATAATGATCAATTACAGGACATGATGTCCTTGCGACTGTGAGCCGTCTTAATGTGCTTTCTGCTCAGCTGCTGGAGCAATTCGTTTTTCAGTGGTTCTAACCACCTCTGTGTACGTTTGTGCTTCATCACCATGTAAGCTTCTGTAATTAGTATTTTTACGAGCACCAATGCGTTATGGCGGCAATATCAGATGTCACATCACATCAACTCATGGCTGAATGGTTTCTTCCTTTCATAGTCATTGTTACCAGATCGATGAATGAATGAACTTATTGCCGCCAGTTGGAGGCACAGTCATACTGCTGATGAAGCTGGTGATTGGATAGGAAACTCTTGTTGTGCTTCTTAGTTGGGGAGTTAATTAGTGTTGACCTAACACTTAGTTTTGGTCTCTGCTGGTGGTATGGCTTCAAATCTCAGGAACGGTTTAAACACTACTTGAGATTTGGTTGAAGAGACTGTAAGGCAAAATATTCTATTGAACCATTCTTGCAGAAATGGTTCCTGAGTAGTTTTTATGATGAAATTCTTGATGCTGCTTTTGTGTGTTTTGCCCCTGTCCATGCAATAATGCATTAGAATTTTGTGCATTTGTGCGTAAATCGCTTTTGTATGCCCACCACAAAGAACTATAATGTTTTTAGATGTGTCACTTGACTGTTGTTGGCTCGTTCATGTGGATTAATCGATGGAGAAGTGTTTCTCAAAGCCACAGGGCTTTTTTTACCTTGGCTACAAAGGAAATGCACTTCTACTCACTTCAGTCCAGCCTTTACAGTCCTCTACATCACTTTGTCTTTTCTACAAAGGAGGGATTCCTCATCTATCCAAAGACAGGCAGACAGTGACAGAGGAAAGCAGAGGGAGAGACAGGGTGAAGCAAGCAGGCAAATCATTCTCATTTAGGTCATTTCCCTCAGTGAGCTGGTCTGAGAGAGCACTCAGGATTCACTGAATGCTTGCCCTGCCATTAAGGCTTAGATTATTCTCCTCTGTTCGTCAAAAGGGCTATAATACACATTTAGAGTAAGTGGATGGAGTACAACTGCATTTTATACCCCTGGGTGTGCCCACTGAACCATCATGTATGTGGTAATAAGCTTTGTATGAAGGTAGAAGATGGGAATGCTTTACTGAACCACACAAGCTGGTTCAGTCCCTCTGCTACAGATGATTCAGTTGTGTTAACAAATGTTGACTAGCACCTTGTTGAATATCAAATAGATTCTGGTCCATTCTGGGACTTCCTAATGGAGTTCTCTGCAGCATCAAATGTGGCTCTACCATGACTGCTGACGTCAGGTCTCACAGTGGATGAGTGAGCTCCCATCGATCAACTCCCCTTTATTCTTTTTGAGCCCTGGGCTGATGCTTCCTGTAGAGCCGCAGGCTGCACTGGAGATCAGGGTGTTTGAGCTTTCACTGTCAGTTCAATGAGATCTGCAAAGGACTTTGTTCATTTTATTTTATTTTGTCCCTGTGTATATTGTTGTCTTGCCAGGACAGATCTCGAGAGACGTACAATAAAAAAATAACAAACGCGCATCTTGTGACGACACAATTTTATCATCTGTTACTTATTAATGCATGCAGTGTCCTACTATGAATAATGCATCCCTACTGTGCATGGACATAATTTATGTCACATAAATCTACTGAGAAGTTTTGGTTATTTGACCTGAATTATTGTTTTTATGTGTTCTCCTCCACAATGGCAGAAAATTTTGAATGGGATGACAGTAGCTTAGTTGGTAGGGCAGTCGCCTACAAACCCCAGGGTTTGTGGTTCAACTCCCAGTTCCCCCGGACCTTCATGGCCTTCCTGGCCACATGTGTGTCCCTGGACAAGAGCCTTAAGCCTTAAGGGGGCTGCCTGTCAACAAGATTTTTTATTATTATTGGGTGGCACATCGGGAAATACAAGTTACACTCTAAAAGTAAAGTTTTTGACTTTTTATATTATAATTTTGACTAACCATTAATATATTTTTTTCATTATGACAAACCTTTTCTCTTTTTTTCATCAAAGGCCATTCCTTATTGGCGTTATTGGATGACACCAAAAAGCAAATGCACAACAAACAGTGATGACAAAGATTTCTGCACACCGATCAAGATTTAGTGACATTTTAATAAAAAAAAAAAACAAAAAACTTTAGTCAATGGGTTGTTTGGTCACTGTCAACCAATCCCAAACAGTCTTGATGATATAGACCTACTGTAGATTGGCTTTTTACAGGGCTGGACTGGCCATCTGGCGTACCGGGCAATGCCCGGTGGGCCGACGCACATTTTTGTGTCGGCCCGGGGCTGTCATAATTTACCCAAAAAAGTATAGTATAAATAATTTTTATCGACCGCGACGTCCCATTGGTTGATTTTCTTGAAGGACATTGGGCCAATGAAATCTCTCAGCCCTCCTCGGCCCGCCCCTCCCTCCCCTTTTTAACCAAGGTTATCAAATTTTGCCATTTG
>JAUMHL010000002.1:10533585-10546866 GCA_032362345.1 Sandelia bainsii | reverse complement strand
AGCGGAGTAAGAGTAGCGTTAATTCTTCACAAATCTACTCAAGTAAAAGTAAAAAGTATGGTGCAGTAAAACTACTCGTAGAAGTACATTTTTTTTTCAAAAAGTTACTTAAGTAAATGTAACTAAATGTAAATGTTACTATCCACCTCTGTGTTTAACAAAAGCAACCATAATTTCTAAGTAAAGCCATTCTAATAGCAGGGTATATTTCTGTGATAACATACAGTAAATAACTTTCAGTAAGTCAATAAGTGTGTTTTACTTTATGTCTTCACAAATAAAAATGAGAAACAACAGCGGGAGCAGCAGTGTAGACATTCTAGTGTGATAATTAGGACCAAAGTCCAGGTTTGACCCACTGAAGAAAATCTTACAAAACATTTAGATGAGTGAAGATGTAGTGACAGTGAGTAGTGACTGAGTCAGAGATGCCATCTAGTGAAATAATGTGATAACTGCAGACTTGTTTTCTTTTGATTTCTCATGGATTAATGGTCCCCAGGCTTCCCAGGATGAGGAGGAGGAGCAAGATTAATCAGGAATCAGTGCAACAATTTGTTCATATTTAACTTAGACAGTGATTATTTTAAATACTCTTTTATTGGTTTATTATTTATTGCTCCGTTGTTGCTCTGTTGTTTGCCAACAGTGTTGTATTCAACCATTAATGTTTAATAAAATGGGGTTGTGCTTTTACTCTTTCTCTCTTCTTTGCATTTGTAGTTGTACAGCCAAAAAGTATCCAGCGGACATCATCCATCCTTAACCTCAGTTCAGTACATTCAGTACTGAACTTCTCCAGAGGAAATTTTTCAAGGGAGCCATGGAACAGAAGACAAATGAGGTGCGTGGAAAACCTAATAAACAAAGAATCTGAGTCATTCTGGCCTTGTGTAATACAAAGCTCCATGTCTGCAGGGTCCCACCACGTCTCCTCAGAAGCCCATGAAGAACAGGTCCAAATCCACAGAGGAGATGCAACAGTCGAAGAAGGTGAGCATTTATACCTTATAGTATTTCTTATTTCTCACCTCATCTGTCTCTATGAGATCTAACCTGACTAATCTATTTTATCTTGTAGGCTTTTTCCTCACAAAAATCACTCCCAGGCAGACCAGAGCTGGAACGGGTGAAAGTGAGTTTTGGATTTCCTTGTATTTCAGTGCACATAAAATAGAACATGAATTTTAATATGTTCATCTTCTGCAGTAAATACAATTTGTATTTACTTATCTATTTTCGTATCTTTAAATTTCTCAGATGTTTCAGAGTTATTTTGTGACAAATATATTGTATGTTTCTCTTCCCATGAGGTTGCATTGTTTAACAGTTTTTAGTTTTTCTGAGATCAATTTTTCTCTGCATTGCAGGAGTGTGCAGACGGCTCTGACACATCCTCATCCTCCACAGAGGAACTAAAGTGATAAATAAACGGATCAACAGGCCAATAAAGTTGCTGTTAAGCTACAGGATCATCATAAACACAACATGCATAAAATGTACATATGTACACAGGGAAAAATAAAAAAAATAATAATGAGATTATTAAACATGCAAGCAATGAAGGAAAATGTATAAAAAGAGAAAATGGAATACACACACAGACAATTGCATGTGAACAAAAAGACATCCATCCTGATGTTGTTTCATTGTGCTCTATTGTATACATACCAAACTGAATGTGTAATGACAATAAAGTGATGCTGTTGCTTGAATCCATCTGTTCTCTTAATTTGCAGTGCGTTTCCTTTTTGTTTGTTCTTTTATATTTCTACGTGCTTTGTCTCTATGTCTCCACCATACTTCTCCTTTGTTCCATACAACCACCTTCTCAGTTCTTGGTGCTCCAGGTCTTCTAGATGATTTCAGATGGATTTCAGGTCTCTCTCCTGGGATCCGACCTAGGAGCTAATGCACAGGTAGACTAGCTCTTGCGATGTGTAAAAGAAATTCTGTGTCCATGGTAATGTGTGCCTCGTGACAAAGTCACCAAAAGTCCTCTCACAAACGCAGGGGATGAGAAAGATCCCAGTAAGTTCACCTCAGAAAAGCACACAACATGAGTCAGAGAAACATAGCCAACAGAGAGAGGAGGCTGCCATCCAACACGCACCAGTATACAATGTCTGGAATCTATTTAAAAAATAGAAGAATTTAACATGGAAAACACAAAAATTACAATGCTGATTGTCGTCTTGTTTGCAATTAAACCCCATATTATACACTTTGTCTACTGTAAGTGACAGGATTGCCACCTAGTGACACCTTGACGATTACAAAACAGGTCAAATATATAAGTAATATCTTTAAAATCTAAAGCTTATGGAACATGGACACGTGGATGCATTAATCACCTGCCCTTTATCCAGATAGTAAACTGATCCCATTGTTATTCCCCTTCAGTTAAATAACAGACTGAAAGCATACTGAAAGCATCATACTGAGGGTCACAGGACTAACACTGTGCATCTACACCTCATTTATTGGCAGGTGTTTTAGTGGAAGGATAATGTATACTGACCTGGTGGCTAGTATGGAACGTTTTTACCAAAGAGCTCTGGAACTGCACCAGAGATTTAGCCACCAGCATGTGTGTAGGCTTATAATTGCCTGCACAGCAACAGAGCTGTTATGTCTCTGGCTCCTGGCTCTCATAACATTTTGGAAAGGAACAACTTAATCTAAAGGGTTATTAAGTTCTGTTCCTGTTAGTTCATGAATGCAAGTCTGATGTCAGCAGTTTTGGGAGATTTGGTTGAAAACACTGCTGATATAACAGAACTGCAGCTGGTCTAATTATTAACAATTACACTGTTACTTGGGCCATCACAGTTTCCATCCATGGCGAGGAGGCCATTGCCTATGGTTAGTGGGGTGTGTAAGAAAATGTGTGTATGTGTGAGAGTTAAGAGGAGACAAAATCTCGCTGATACCTCATTTCTAATCACAACATGCTTGATCTTAAGTCCTGGCAAAGTCCATAAGTACCTGCACATCCTCCACCAGCCAAGTAGATTAATCTGTGCGTGTCTGAAATAATTCCACTGACTTATCTCATGGAAGAAATGGTCATTTCATACTCTGCCTTAATCTTGGGCAGGCTACAGTTTGTGATGAAAACAGCCATGTGAGAATATGTGCAGCCTTGAGAAAAGGCTGCTGAAATGATGCATTTATCCAACATTTACCACTAGGTGTCAGATTTCTCCAGCTTGTTCATGTGAAACGGGGAGCACCTGAAACAACAGGGGATCATTAATCACATGAAACAGGCATCTTCATTTTTAAATCTTTATCTGGCCCCAAATCAGGTGGAAAAATAGCTGGTTGAACAAACATTCATCATCCACGTGCTTTCCTGACTTATGCATCATCAAGTTAAGGTTCCGTGTTATTGATTAACAATGAGGTCTCTGATGATGAAGCAAACTAAACCGCAAAGAATGGGATGAGCCTCTTGACGCCTCCAGGTAGCTTATTTAAAAAGGATTCACACTTCAGTTTGAGTTTCCTTCTCAGGGATTCATAACCAACACCTAAGACTATTTCAGACAAGGTAAGATACAGGCATACTGCACATGTCAATATAAAATGTTTATGATAAATGACATATTTGTTGATATAATGTGTTCAGAGCCACTGTCATCAATATTGATGCTTTCTGTTATTTAAAATGAATAATTGATTTAAATTGAATTCTAGCCTTTTATTTTAGCAGCAGTGGAGGCCACAGGTCAATCATGCTTTAGAAAATATTGGCAAGTCAGCCACCACTCACTGACAACACTTAATAAATATTTCATTAATGCTTTTATTTTAATATTTCAAATAAAATTTACATTTCAGTGAAGCATAAACAGCATAAATGTATAAATGTGAGTCATGGTGACAGACATAGTTAGAGAAACCGAGAGAGTGGCAAACAGATGAGCGCGGGGTGGACATGACATGAAAGGATATCATTCAGTAGTACAAGCAGAACTACGTAGAAGTACATTCAGAGTTTATTCAGCTGCAATCTATAGAACTTGTCATACTCCCACATATAAGCAGATGTACATATGCTGACAGGGCCTTGGTGTACATCCGAACCTGCCGAGAGGATGCCACACAGAATGAAAATGATGCAGTGACTGTAATTACTGTAATTTCAGCTGCTGTAATTACTGAACTCACTTCCATCCTCTTTGCTTTTAAGAGACACATTAGTACTCCCTCCTCCTCTGGAGTCCCCAAAATATGGCAAAGTGGCTCACATGAAGGGGGGTGGGGGGTACGGTCTCTTTAAACCAACGGCTTGAAAACCTTTGAAGAGACTTGCTGCTCTATAGAGGGTGGAGAGTCCCTTTAAGAGCTGACTTGCAGCTGCAGGAAACGGCGAGCACAAGGCACGTTACAGGGATACTGATGTTTCCTTAGTGATTCTGAGAGGCGTTCATTTGTTATAAAGGGAGATGATGTCTCGCAGTGTATATGGTTTAAGTGTGTGATTTGACCACAAATCAAGGACAGCTGCCAATTACAAACAATATGGGCTGCCTTTGTTCTCTTCTAATTGCTTGTCTGTTGATCTTAGCATGGTGAGGGATGGGTTTATATACAGACAAGTTGGTCTCCTTGGGTTTCCATTTGCTGCTGCAGGTGGCTGATAAACACATTATATTTCATATTTGTTCCCTCTGCTATGGTGTCATCCTGTGATTTTAATTACCTTCCTGTCTCCACACAGCATTCAAAACACTATGTCCTCTCGAACTATAACTATAGTGTCCTCTGGAAGGAGCACAGAGCTCGACTACAATGGTAACTTATTAGTTTCAATTCCCATCACTCTGCTTTTTATGTCTTTGAGATGCTTCAAAGCTGATCTTTACCTCCTGGGTGTGTACTCTTGTTCTTTGTTTTCAGGTTTGAGGATGCATGACACTCAGCTCTCCTCAAATCCCAAACTCCCGCTGGAGGAGGACAGGGAGTCTGGTATCGGCTCCACCCTTGACCTCAGCAGCAGCTTTGAGCGCTACAACCAACATACAAATCACCACTGCAACAAACCTTCACTTGGAGAGGCTGACAGACCTCCCAGAGAGAAAGGTACAAGAGTGGCGTCAAGAGGAGACACACATTCATCTCTTGAGTTGGCAGTGGCGCTAACTGCTTTGAAAGGCAAATAACGACAGCAGAAGCTGAGCCACGTGCTCATTAGATAAGGACATGTTCAAAGACACATTGAGCCAGTGGGACCATGAGGTCTGGGCAACAAAGGCAAAGTCCTGCTGTCACTCAGCAGTATTTGGCTGCATATGGGTAATGTAGTATGTCAGATGGCTTTGCTCTGTACATGCAGAATTGCTTACTGTGGGTATCTATTCATGTTGAACACAGAAATCAGAGTGTAATAGTGACCAGAACCATACAACATTTTTGTGGTATCTGTGAAATATAAATATATTTTTCAAACTAGGTCAGTTTTGCACTCCAGTGAAACTAAACCTTTCCCTGGTTGTTGTTGTTTTGAACAGATAGCTCTCGTCAGACCAACGCTGTGACTTCGAGCAAAATCAAGCAACTCCTTTTCAATCTGTCCAAGATCCCTCTCCTCTTCTTACTCCTCTTTCTCTTTGTTTGTTCCTTGGACACTCTGAGCTCTGCCTTCCAGTTAGCAGGGGGTAAGTATCTTAACCCTCAGCGGCTTTATACTGGTTCAGCTAGTTGATGTTTGACAAATAAGTGAGTCACTGCATAATGTTTCAAACAGTCCTAGTGTGCCCCTGATGTATTGTACTGCAAAGCTTCATCCAGTGACCTTTTTGGATTTAGGGAAACAAGTAGTTTGAGTCTTGTTTAACATTGCTCTTGGCAACTCTGTCATGTCTGTGTGTATTTTTATGTGTGTACCTCTGTGTGTATGTGGGCGGCATATTTAACCAGGTAAAGTGGCAGGGGACATTTTCCAGGACAATGCGGTGCTGTCTAACCCTGTGGCAGGGCTTGTGGTGGGGATCTTGGTTACTGTGCTGGTTCAGAGCTCATCAACCTCCACTTCTATCATCGTCAGTCTGGTGGCCTCCGGACGTGAGTAGGCACACAAAAGTTTGTGTAAATCTGTGAGCAGTTCTTTTAACTTTTAACTCTCAAATGGAATGACGTCCAGGCTGGCCTAAATATGAATGCGTAGATATATGTCTATGTGTGTAGTGTACTGTACGCTTGCAGAGACATACAGTATGTGTCTCTGCAGGCTATTATTTTTACTGTTTTTATTAATCGTATTATTATATTATGCAAATATGATGCAGTAAACAGAAAAGCAATAACACAGCAATAAAAACACAGAACTCCCATGGTGCATTTGTGGTGATGAACAAATTAAGTCATGGAATTAGAATTACTTAGTAACAAAATTATTTGAATTTCTAGTTATGCTACTTGATTTGCTGTTAACCAGTAAGGACCAAATTAATGAAAATACTGTAACTTATATGTGAGGAATTCTTGATAGATTGAGCTAGCTGTGGCTCACTGACGTGATTAGGATGATATCATTAGCATGATCCTTTAAATGTAATTAAAATGATTCAGCTGTGTCTAATGTCATCTTTATTTTGTGGGATTATGACCGCACACTGACTGACTGCCCTGAAATTGCCAACCTGAGACAGTAGTGCTGTGGTAAGAACTATTCTACTCTAGCAGGTCAGAGTGGGATCAGAGGGATAATCAAATAAATCATTTCACATCCCATAATGTCCCTTGATCTCAGTCAGTATATAGTTTTTCATGTCTCATAATACTAATGCAGGGAACAGCTATGACCTGTCTGTGCAGCCTCTGAGGTCTCCCCTCTTTCGTCTGTGTGGTTAAAGGGAATGAAATCAGTATGCAGGGGCTGCCACTTTACTTCCAAAGCCTTTACGTAGAAGAGTGAGGAGGAAAATTATAGGTAATTTGGCAGAGAGAGAGAAATAAAAAGATAACGCACAGAGATGGATAGGCATGGATGTGTGTCTGTAAGATTGTGTGCATTTGTGTGTGTGTTGTCTAGGTCATCATCAGTGACATTCTCAACAACCAACTTCACAGCAAAGTGTAAAGGCTAAGCTGTCTCCACTCACTGGCAAATTACAGTCAACACACATTACAGTCTAATATATGCACACAGTGATCAGCCACACTATTAATGTCATCTGGTGGTTTAATGTTGTGGTGGACAGGAGTCAGCTGGCCAGCTTGCTGTGTGTGGGACTGTGTAGCCACAAACCAGTCAGTGTGCCCAATATTAACATCACCAGTAGTGTGGCTCATCAGTGTAGGAACCGTCAATGTCTTGGAGGTAAAACATCTTTTTATGTGGTCTCTTTTCACAGTGTTAGAAGTGAGGTCGGCTGTTCCTGTCATCATGGGATCCAATATTGGGACTTCAGTCACAAACACCATAGTTGCCATGATGCAAGCAGCAAAGAGGAGTGAGTTTCAGCGGTAAGTGAAGAAAGGTGGCAGGGCAGAGGATGAGGGAGGCAGAAGAGCAGGGATGCAGAAACTGAAATGGAAAAGTGAAGAGGATGAGTGGGGAGATGGAGGAAAGAAGGATAAAAGTGTTAAAAGTGCAGTGGAGAATACAGAGGAGGGTGAAGAGAAAGCATTAACAGCTGTTGGCTGCCTCTCTGCTTTAGCCTTCATTTGAGTGCAATTTCTACAACAGTGACAATAATGGCACCAATCCACAGTGATCCCACATCAGTAACCCTTTGGCATGAAAAGATATGGCTCTGAACAGATGGCATGTTACTTAATCTGTGTTTGGTAAAATAAACAAAATGTATTAATCTTTCATAATAAACTCACACACTGAGTCAACACAAAAATGCTCATTACATCACACATCCAAAAAAGTTGAGCCGTGTAAAGCAGATTAACAAGCAATCATTTTGAGTAGTTGATCATGCTGATGCCTGACCTCATCACAGAATATTATTGTGACCCACTGCAGTGCTTTTGCTGGTGCAACAATCCACGACTGTTTCAACTGGCTGTCGGTCTTGGCTTTGTTGCCGCTTGAGGTGGTGAGCGGCGTAATGACCCGGCTGTCGCACCTACTAGTCACCTGCTTCAGCCTGCAGCCTGGGGAGGAAGCACCAGAGCTGCTCAAGGTCATCACAGAGCCAGTCACCAAGCTCATTATACAGGTGAAACTAACAGCAAATCAACATATTTGTAACTTGTACGTGTAACTGTATGTCTGCTAAACTATCAAATGCCATAATTACGAACAGAGGGTAAATCAAGATTTGCATTTTTGTAATCTGAGATACATTTAAACAGCGGAGACAGTGGTGTCAGTGGAGAGCAGAATAAGGTTACTTAAGTTTTTGGAGTTAAAAAACAAAACAAAAATGTATTTCCAGCCTGATCTTACTTTTCGATACAGCATAGTGCTAACTACCTCTAAAGTACAAGACAAGAAATTTTTTTTACTTTCCATGAACCATAAACTGTTAAAGATGTTGGCTGTTTTGCCTGGGACTCTAGCCTCCGTGTCAACTTGATATATTAAAATGTCAACCAGAGACAAACAAGTCAAGACATGAAGTTAATTCTTGTTTAATAAGCTAGTTTACAGCAACAGTTGTTAATTAAGGCAGGACATTTGATAGTTTCTAGATAGAAATAAGCTGCTTTTGTCTACTCTCGACTCAATCAAGAGGCCATTGTTTTAGTAGAAAGCAGACAAAAACATGCAGTAACTAAATAGGCTGAAGAAAAATACTTAACTTCAACAAGCAGTGTATTAAACTCATGCCCTCTGGTTAAATATCTGAAGAATTTCTTCTCCTCTAACTCGCTAAACCTGAAGGCTGAAATTTTTTTTCCCTTTCACCCTCAGCTAGACAAGTGTGTGATCACAGGTATTGCCATGGGAAATGAGGGCATGAGGAACAGGAGCCTGGTGAAGGAATGGTGCCAGACTGACCTCGTTATGGTAATGCATGTCTCCACTGATGTCGCCTGCACATGCAGACACACTGTGTCACACACTGGCGCCAAATGGAGCCTGTCACTGCTGCCAGTGAAAACTGTGTTGCTCATTGGTGTTCAGCACAGCTGCTTCTTTCTTTCTTTCTTTCTTTCTTTATTTCTTTCTACAGTTCAACAACAATGTGAGCACTGAAAACTGTGGCCCAAGTCATGACTTGTCCCAGCCATCACTGAAGTGTGAGTTCACACTCAATAAAAACCCACACAAAAAACCCACACTCTTGTACAATGACCAGTGAAATAAACACATATGAATTCAAGTATGGATTATCTTTTCAGTAACTGGTCTCTAAATATGTAGTGAAACTGGATGTTTGATGAATGATAAGTAATATCCTGAACATTGTTGGTTCTGTCATTCTACAGGTAGGCATCTATTTGTTTCTACCCCACTATCCGACCTCACTGTGGGTCTGATTCTCCTGGCAGCCTCCCTGGCTGTCCTCTGCACCTGTCTGCTGATGCTGGTCAAGCTGCTTAACTCTCTTCTTAAAGGCCAGGTAGCAAAGGTCATCCATGAAGTCATCAACACAGGTGGGCTGCAGGAGCTTTTGCTCAGTAGCAGCTGAAAATGCAGAACACAGTTAATTAATGAGCAATTAAACTAAGCAAACATTTACTTAGTGTCTTTAATACCATACTTTCTGTTCTTTTCTGTATCACAACAGACCTGCCATATCCATTTGGGTGGCTGGCAGGATACATGGCCATGTTTGTGGGTGCAGGGGTGACATTTGTGGTCCAGAGTAGCTCTGTATTTACTTCAGCCATGACTCCCCTGGTAGGTGAGTGATTTATGATTTTGGACAAAATTACATAGTAATTATGTTATGTCATAAATATAATAATTGTTATTATTAGATATTATAAATGATAGTGATCAATGTAATGTTGCTGCCAAAATTACCATATTATTTTCTTAAAATGGTACAATTTCTCAGTTTAAACATTTGCGTTTTCTTATTCTATTCCAAATAAAATATGGGTTATTGACGTTAGCAAATCGTTGCACTCACACTGTTTTTGTGTAGACTTTACACAGCATCCCAACTTTTTGAAATTGAGGTTGTACTTTGTTTTATTAAAAGCACAGACATATGTAATTTTCATCTATTACACATAAAACACAGTACGCACACAGTGCACTTTTACCATTAATGTGTAATATCAACATCTGTTTAAGTAAATCGACAGATGTTGCTTTGAAGGCAAATATGAATGCATTTTAAAATTATGAATTCTAATAAATTTAAGCAGGCATTGATACATTATCAACATGTTATGTCTTTTCTTCTGGGTAATCTCGTAAATGTTTTCAGCTTAAACCACAGACCTTCGGTATTAACACTGAACAAACTTATACTATCTCTCCTGGATATGTGCTGTCTGCCTTGCTGTGGGTCCACCACACACCTCGGTGGCCTCAGAGACAGCATTTTAAAACTCCCACAGCCATTAACGTGCTGAATATTATCAATTTAACTTTGTGTGGTGTGGCATTACCTGTACCTGAGTCTGAAACCTGCAGCAGCATCACTTGTTTTTTTTTTTTTTACAGTATTAGAGATATCTATGTGATGTTAAACAACCGGCTGATCTCTGGAACTTTAGTTTTTCTAAGGAAGCACTTTTTTCCGCTCAGTACACCATTTTGTCTCAGACTGAATGATTTCGGGATGGATGCAGACAAAATACCTTGGTCCAAGATGATGAACCCTGGATATCTAAACAATCACGATCCTCTAACTTTTAATTTATCACCATCAGCAGGTCATATTTCAACATCTACTTGATTGATGGAAACAAATGTGTAGACAATTATCTCACACAATGAATATTAATGTCTTTGGTGTCTTCAGCAACATCATGATGGTTTTGGGTGAAATGTCTTGATATTTTTTGACAGACTTCAGTTTGTCCAATACTTTGATTTATGACCAGATGCATGAAAAATGAGTGACATTCCCATTAGCCTCAGCTGTACTTTATGTTTAGTACATGAGTGAACATTAATTTGTGTCTAACTTAGATGGCAGGCATGGTAAACATTATACATTACTTGCATCAGCATGTTAAAATTGTCATTGTGTGCATGTTAGCATGCTGACGTTAGCATTTAGCTCAAAGCTCTTTTGTATCAAAGTTCACTAACATGGCTGTTACTCTTGTTTTTAATCTTTAAGTGAAGTTGAAAAAGTTGAAATGCCAACAGCCACAAAACACATAACTAAAAACTTTTCTTTTTATGAATGGATGGGAGTTTTCATACAAACTGGACTATAAATTGTGAAATGCCAGAAAAAAAAAATCTGGCAAGTACCAATTTTGAAATGCAAATTTGAGTTATATTGTTATTATTGTTAATTATTCTCAAAGCTAATCAAAAAATGATTTAAGTTGAATTGCTTCTTTTATACTTTGTAGACACTGCAACGATTTCTTTTTGTCCAGCTTGACTTTGCTGCCTAGTTTGGTTTGCTGACTTCTTCAGTTTGTGATGGGTAATCTAGGAGAAAGTGCTACTTATAGTCAGGGGTGATCTATCCAGAGTGAAAGCTGGACTGATGTGAAGTGTGTTTTTATCCTGACCCTTCAGTTATGATTCTGTTTCATTTGACAGAGGCCTTCGGGGAGATCTTCTCTTGTAATATCCTATTAAACTCGAACCTAACTGTGCTTAGTATCAGATTTGATCTTTAAGTGGGCCACACTGCAGAGGTGGCGATCCGTCATTGTACTTGCATGGACTCTGCTTCTGGCATTTGCGGTCTGAAATCACAGCCACTGCATACTGTATGTACTTATGAGTTATTTACTTAACACTCATTTTATGTTTTTCATGTTAAGCTGTTCTATGTTCTGCAAGTGGGTATGTTATAAATTTTAACATCACAATAATTAAATCACCAGTACACAGAACAGAGGTTTACTCAAGTGCTTTGGTGATATTTAATGACTAATTAATGCCCTTGCATTTTCACACATACATACCTCCAGTTTCCTTGTTGCCCTTATTGAAATGGGCCAAATAAGGATATAAACTCTCTTTTTTCACTGACTGAGTCTTCTGAAGTTTGTAAGAACATATTGCATAACTGTCACTGTATGCCGCTGGCTAAATGAAGCATGTAAAATCAGTGAAGACTGAGTCATCAGCCTGCTACACAGTGATAAATGTGAGATGGGAATCATTTCAGAAACTATACACAAAGAGGAAGATTTCCAGTTCAATCCCCAGCTATAGTTACAGATGTTAAATATTTATGTTTATTTTACTTTGAATTCTAGCTTTACTTCCCCTTTAACCCTCATTGTTTCCATGTCACAGTATCATTTATTGAAAACAAACTAGAAAATAGCAGAGAGAGAGGAATAATTTCTTCTGTAGCTGCATTGTCCTTCTTTGGTTGCCAGTTGCTGTCAGGCAGCCACTCATCTTGTCATGAGTCATTTTATCTGGTAAAGTAATATTTAAGTCTCAATGAGTCAAGTGTTGCTTCTTTTTTAAAACATTGGCTTTGGTTCATTTTAAACATCAAGTAGAATAATTTTACGTTTTGTCTGTTTATCTGAGAAGTAATTTGAGTCACATAATCGGACTAGTTTAAATAGTTAAAAAACAACTATTTACGTTCACTTTCATTTACTTTGGTTTTACATTGCTTGTTATTTTAAATTTTTCACTTATATATAAGATATATTAGTTTAGATTGAGTTTGACTAATGATTCTTGGTTCATTTCTGGGAGATTATTTTATTATCATTGCTGTCACAGCTTTTATCTTGAGAGCTGATTATTGTAATGCTCTTAACACAGCGTGTCTCTGTGGCCTCCTCAGGTATTGGTGTGATCAGTCTGGAGCGGGCCTATCCTCTCACTCTTGGTGCAAACATTGGCACCACTGCTACAGCACTGCTTGCAGCTCTGGCCAGTCCTGGGAACAAGCTAGCAGCCGCCATACAGGTAAGCTTCATCAGATACAACAGCCTTTTAAAACTGCAGGACAGTGAGGAAATAGAAAGTGCCACCAGCTTCCTCTTTGGAGGAAAAAGGGTAATTTTATTAATATATTTTCCACCGATACAAGGATGGGCACAAACAAATGCATAGGAGTTACAGATAATTATGCACAGTTGGTTGTTTATACCAGTGTTTGTAAGTACATTAACTATCAGTTCAATTCAATTCAATTCATCTTTATTTGTATAGCGCCAAATCATAACAAAGGTCATCTCAAGGCACTTTAC
>JAUMHL010000002.1:10494214-10533485 GCA_032362345.1 Sandelia bainsii | reverse complement strand
TTTGTGTTGGTGTTAATCTTTTCTGGTTATGGTTCTTTCTTTTCTTTCTTTCTTTCTTTCTTTCTTTCTTTCTTTCTTTCTTTCTTTCTGTTTGAACGGAGAGCTGCTGTAACATGCAAAAATAATGTCCCTCTGGGATTAATAAAGTGTTTTGAATCTTGAATCTTGAATCTTGAATCTTACATTTACGAGTATGGATTTATGCATAAATATACAAGCATGAGCTTTAGACACAACTAAGTGGATGCTCAAGGGTAAATTCTTCTTTGTGAGTATTCTCCAGGGCACCCAACTGTGAAAATTAAAATCTTGTCATTGGATTATAATTATGGTTTGAAGGTACACTTTTTCTGATGATCTAAATGTTATCACATAATTACAACTTGATTTACATGCACATGTTTCAGCACAAATTTACTGTATCACTTCATCTTATCTTTTTATGTAGATTGCTCTGTGCCATCTTTTCTTCAACATCTTTGGCATTCTGCTGTGGTATCCTGTTCCTTTCATGCGTCTGCCGATAAGAATGGCTCGTGTGCTTGGTGAGCGCACTGCCAAGTACCGCTGGTTTGCAGTCTTGTACCTTCTTCTTTGCTTCTTACTCCTTCCATCTCTGGTCCTGGGCCTCTCACTGGCTGGCTGGCGGGTGATGGCTGGTGTTGGGGCTCCTTTCCTGGGCGTTACCATCTTCATCATCATGGTAAATGTAATGCAGACCCGTAGCCCCCGTCACCTGCCAGCCAAGCTCCAGAACTGGGACTTCCTGCCCCAGTGGATGCACTCTCTCAAACCGCTCGATCGCCTCATCACCAAGGCAACTGCCTGCTGCAGCTCGGCATGCCAGGAAGGGCAGGAAGAAGATGAAGAGGAACACATCTCGACACAGATGACCTCTGTCGACCCAAAGAAAGAGTCTGCTGAGGGGAAGACAGAGCTGGCATATGACAACCCAGTCTTGGACTACCTGGATGAGAGCAGACCAGGTGTACGAGTCCTTAAACTAAAAGGGTTAGAGAGGTGCAACAGCACTCCGCTGTAGCTGGACTGATATATATATTTAGATATTTAGATATTTTATATTCCATTTTGTCAATACTGTGAGATGAATGCTTTAGAATAAACCTATTTTCTTATTACTGATTGACTGATATTTGCTGATACCCTCGTAATGCCAAGCTAAACATTATGGGGAATGTAACCTGTAAGATTTCAGTCAATTCATACTCTTTAGCTGAAAGTCACACCAAACAGTTATCTACTGTATGTACAGATTCATCTCTCAAAACTTGTTATGAGTGTGACAAAACAATTCCAATTTCAACATTTTTTCCATTATTTCAAATAATCGTGGTTATTAGATATAGTAGATATGCACATTTCCATTTGTACTAAGAATTTTTTTTATCCAAGTTTAGTGTGATTAAAAGCCCCAGAACAGCTACTAAATCCATTTTTCACCTTAGTAGCTGTTTCTTTCAAGATAAAAAATGAACATATAATGCATAAATAGTGATTCTGTAACTGCATTAAAGGTACTGTACACTTTGGAGTTTTTACCACTATGAGTACTATATAACTGTTTCTTAACAAGTCCTTAAAAATCTGATTTACAGTCATTGCATCTCACAGTTTTATCTCACAAAGGGCAATGATCAATAACTAACCATACTCAGATAAATAATCATAAAAATAAAAGAAATAATCATGAGTGAATGTCCAGTCATGTCTAGTAATATTAATGTATGTGAAGAGTATATAACCAGCACTTAATTTTCCCAGAATTTGGCGTTCAGTCAAAGAAAGGTTGTCTCTTTAGTACTGCTTGTTAATATCAAGAAGATACAGGGAAAAGAAAACAGCATTGTTGTCAACCCAGAGTCTAAATGGATAAATATTTGACAGTTATGTTAAAATATGATGTTCTCACAAATATTAGTGGGCAACTGAATACATACATGCATTACAATGCAATGCAATGAGTTTGCTAGTTGCTACTTGATATTATCTACAAAGCAGTGTATGAATGTGTTGTAGCCCGTGCGTATGTGTTGTAGTGTTTGTGTGTGAATGCTTGTCTAAGCGGGTATGTACACTTGGGAGGTGTTGTTGAATGTGTGAATATGTGCTGTTTTTTTCTGCTGCATTGTAACAATTGATCATGCATTTAAAAAAATGTCCACTCTCTAAAGTCTGTTGATGTAATGAGAAAATGAAGTCAGACTTTTTCCTTTTAAGGTAACAAAGAAAGGATTCTCTGAACAGCACTTTGCAAACAAGCTGAAAGTGTACATGAAATAAATTACGATATTATCTGTCTAAGGTTGGCGTTCAAAAAAGAGAGAATTCATTCATTCTTGTGTGTTTTACATGAAAGCATCTTTCAGTAGGGAAAATACTGTTTGGCTTCTTTGTAAGACTTTTTCTTTTTTTTGCCTGTTCAAAGACCTTGCAAATGTGCAAACTCACACTCCAGACACTTTTTGTTTCACCAAAAACAGCTTCATCTCATTATTGCCTCTGATCCCGCCATGGTCTTTAAGGTTTTGGTGTTTTTATTGAGATACAATCATCACCACCACTAGACATGACAGCCTGGGTGAAGTTTGCATCATTCTGCTGAATCTACTTTGAAGGCATTTGAGAGCAGACTGAGAAGAAGGGAGAGGGGGGCCTTGAATAAGACTTAACCACAGCACTCACTATTGCATGCAGTCACAAAAACACATCCCTTGTGTAGCAATATACTCTAAGTGTGGGCTGATCTGAGTGCTGATTATCGCTTGTGTGGGTGCAGTTTGGATCAGTGCTTAAATCCAGCAGGGTCAGGTCCTGCCAAGCCCTCAAACATGGGGACTCACAGCAAGGACCCAGAGCTGCCAAGGCTTTCCGCTCTCATCATTATTGTTCAGTCTCTACATTATTGGATAAAAGCGATCACGTTTGATTTTGAGTGATTCAGACGTCACACTACTAAATGCCCTTTTTCTTCACTTATCTAGAATGTTGATGAGTGTTTGATTCCTGTCACTACTGTTCCCACATTTCACAATGTGATTATTGTTTTACCACTGAAATCTGTTACTTACCAACTTACACTCACTCACGCTTAGTTATTGCACATCGTTCTCACGTGTTTATGAGTTTACTATCCAAGTAAGAAAATCCTGAAGTCTCTTCAGAGGCCAAAAAGTTGTTTCTTTCTGCCATTTAAGCACAATTTGCTACAGTAGGATTAAAGTCACGCCACATTCTTCAGTAACTAATTTCACGAACCCTCTCAACCCTAAAGCAATCAGATTTTGCTTCCAAAGCATTTTGCTTCACTACCCATGATGACTTTTTGCTGTGTTAGATATTGTCAGAGCATTTCTCAAAGGAATTTCAATATACTTAATCAAAAGTATGATCTTGAGACATTATTACTCCCAAAACAACAGATTTGGGTTTGGTTTTAAAATGTTGTAGCGACTATTAACTATACGGAAATCTCCAATGTTGGTCTAGAGAGTGTCACTTTGTGTAGCCATTGTTTCCTGTACATCTTCCAGCAGTAACGACACGTAGCTTTATTTTGAAAGCTTTTAATAGTGTTAATCATTAGATCACTGTATGTCTGGTGGTGCTTAACAACTAAGCACAATGCCAAGATTACTTAATGATTGTCATTACCAAGTTAACAAAAGCAGATTATCATATTAGTTGAATTCATTGTTTTCTAATTTTTGTTGATCAAATCCAGTAAAGTTTTAATTTTAAACTGGTTTTCATTTGGTAGTTATGACTTATGTAGCCATGAAGTGCAACATAAATAGTTGGACATTTATTTAGCTAGAAACATCATAGCTGAATAAACAGAAGGATTTTGTGCTAACAAAAAACTGTGACTGCATTGCAAATTATACAATGTATTATACAATGTAAGCATTCATTATGTCTGCAAATCTCAACCAGGTGTGAACTGACTTGGATTCCTACATTAAAATTTGCTATCTGATTTAGAGAAAGGGGTTTGTGTACTGTAGATTCCACAAATCCAAGCTATGATGCTGATTTCAAAACCAAAATCATATTTCCTATCTTAACTCTCAGTTTACTTTTACTTCTAGTTTGTCACTACCACAGTACGATACCCATGTAATGCATACCGGGTTTTGCATATTTGCATTTGTTCCTCTAACAACAAATGGAAGAGTGAAGATACATGAATGAGAGCCTTTCATTTCAGTGCAGTGTCATCATAGGATGATAAATGCCTGCACATACTTCAACAGGATCAGTGAGCAAAATGTATTAGAGAACGGGGAAGTATAATCTAAAACCCATTTGTGCTTTAAGAAGGAGCCCTAGGAGAGGCGGGTTAGCCACTGCTAGTAAGGAAGCTTGTGTCTTCTCCTTGTAAGTCGCTTTGGATAAAAGCGTCTGCCAAGTAAAGTAAAGTAAAGTAAAGTAAGTAAAGAAGCTTGTTAATCAGGAATAGAGCAGAAAAAGGTGAAGACTCAAACATGGTAGTGCAGGTCTGGCCAAGTCAGGCCACATCTCACTGTTACAACTGGAAATAACATTTAATGTTAAATGTTCAAAATTTAAATCAAAGTCATTCTGTACACGTGGGCCTAATTATAACTGAAGCATTAAGCAATTTCCCTCTGGGATTAATAAAGTTATTTGAATTCTGAATCTTGTGACTGCCATTTAATAGGTTGCTTTAAATAACTATATCATTACAAGCACTGGACTATTTTTGCCTGCACAGTTTGCGTGAAAGAAAAGTGATAAAGGTTAACAGAACATTCAAAACATAAAGAAGTAAAAAATATAAAAACATTCATAATATTTCACTCAAGTCAAATATTTAGATATTTTGAAAAACTCTCATTATAAGTAAAAAAGTCACTGGTGGCAGAACACTTTTCAGAAAACTAATGGAAATTACCCATAGAATACAGTTCTTAGCAGTTCTCTTTATCTGTGCTGCACTCATGTAATTACAGCACAAACACATTTGTACTGAATGCAACTGAAATAGAGGAGAGAGAGAGAGAGAGAGAGAAAGGCAGAAAGAGACTAACAAAACAGATGGAGTTTTTGGGGTAAAACACACAAAACTCACTGGCATGTCATTGGTGGTGGGTGGTTGATTTGAAATAGGCACGTTAATGCTTCCTGTGTTTCTACTGTTATTGTTTGCACACTGGGAATGAAGGTCGTTTTTACAGCATGTTGGATGTTACTGAATGGTGGCTAATGCAATCATACTGCATTTCACTTACTTATGCCACAGAATCTGTAATTTATTCTTGTTTAAACAGGAAGTTGAATGACATTATTATCCTTATTTAGAGCCATTTGCAACCATTATATTAAACTATGCATCATCATGTAAATGCCTACATTCTCTCAAATGTTTTGCTTGTTTGTTGCTATGATGAAACACCCAGGAAAGAATACAATAACAACTATGGATGTGTTTTGGTGGGAATTATGCTAACCTCTAGGCTGTATGCAATTTGTGGTGTTTTGGGAAATAATTCAAGCTCTGAGTTCACAATAAATCTTGCATAATATGTTGACAAATTCCATTAATTCCAATATTTGTGTGGTCAGGGCTCCATAGCCAGTGTTTACATATGCCAACATTGTGTAAACATGATTGTAGTGTAGTTTACAACCACAGCCTGTTTCTGCTTCAGCCTGCTCCCCCTAAAACAGAACTCAAATCTTAACACTGAGAGTGACCCACAGGATATTGGTGTGTGTGAAAGATGAAGAAGACATCTGATAACTTAAACAATTACACCTATTTTACATTAAGAGTCTGGCTTTAAAGCATTCCTTGGTTTCAAGCATCTGCAGTCATAACCTAAGCAAATAAAAGTCTGACAATTTATCTCAGAGGTCTTAGAAAGCCTATTTCTGATGTAAATAGCAGAATTTCATATTTTGCATGTTGACATTTCTAGTGGTGTTAGGTTCATCATTATTGGTTGTGTAATTAATTATGATATGTGACATTTATAATAGAAATAGTAATTTATTAATTGTCATGATTTTGCTCTTTGTTCTGCTTTTATTTTGTTGTACTTCTTGTTTCATCACCGTGCTGTCCTCTGTTTTCCCTTCCCCTCTATGAATGTGTGTCTGATTTGTTCTGTTTTACGCCACTCATCCCCTGACCACGCCCACCTGCACCTGCTACCACTTACCTGCTCATCTCCAGCATTTTAGCCATACCATGTTTTCACTCCTGCCATGCCCAGGACCTTCTCTTTGCTGTTTTGCTTTTGTTTGGATTCTGTTTTGATTCCTATTGACCATTGCAATGCCCAGATTTTTTGGTGGACATTTGCTCTCTCTTTTCACGTTCAGGTTTTTGCCCTGCCTTGCTTTTGTCACCTTTTTTCTCACTCTTGTTTGCCTCTGCTTGCTGACCTTACTATCCCCTTTAGGGATCTCTTTTTGTTCCCTGTTATTTGAAATAAGTTTAAATCAGATCTTAGTCAACATTTGTTTTGTTTTCTGCCTCTGTTGTAAATTTGACTTTTATTAAACCTTTTCCCTACACACTTTCTCTGTGTTTGGGTCCATAGCCTGGTTCATGACAAGGATAAGGTCTATTTGCACACTGCTAGAGCTGTTGGTGTCATTAATAGCATAAATCATGGTGGGTTGGGAAAAACTATTGCCTTATCTGGTAGGACATTTAAGATGATGATACAATAAAGCACAAACTAACATTGTTGCAGTGTGAACAAAAACGGTTAAAATTCAGCCCTGACTTCCTGGTTCTGCAATTTAGTATCTTGGCTCATGTTTCATCTATGCTCTGACTCTCACCCCCACAGTTAGTTCAGTCCACTAATCATCCCCTCATTGCAGACACCTGTGACTGAGATGTTAAACCTTTTATCACTGTATGAAATTTTTTTTATATATACATATAATCACTTTTTTATCAGCACCATAGGTGTGGGATAGGGTGGTCCTCTTAGTAGGCTGCTGTCATTAGCTCACTATGCCAGTATGTCATCATGGTTACATTAACAAAACCAGGTACTTCATTAAGTTTGAACACAAAAAAACTTTCTAATCTCTACATTGGCCACTGGTTTGAACCAGGAAATGCTTTCTTAGCTTTCTCCAGGATGACCCGCACCCATCCACCCTGACCTACTCTCTATGTGGCTTTTAACATCTTGTACACTTGCTAATGTCACAATCATTTATCACTCCAACAGAACTCAGATTTCAGCCAGATAATATTATATTTGTCCCTTCTGTCCCAGACCCTCATTATTTGGTCAGTGTTGAAGATCACTGATCAAGTGTAGCTAGAGCGAGATGGGTCACATTTTATAAAACCTAATTAAACTGAACAAACCTTCATGTGACTAATATGGATTTCTCTGTGGACAGGTAATATTCTGAAAAGTATGGCAGGAGTATTAAACTAATTTTAAGAGGAGTGTCTGATTTTGAATAAAAAGGGAATCCATGTAAATAATTTTAAAAACTTAAACATTACCAATGTTGGCTATTGATGAAAATACACTTAAACAGGGAATGATAAGAAAATGGATCACAAATACTGCTATGAAGGAAATATCCCACTCATATTGTATTTTTAGCTACTCAATTAATTTAGTTTAGTATTTCTTAATGTTTAGGCTTTTTGATTACTGATTATTTTTGCTCAGCTCTATTGTTCAAGTGTACTAATCTCATATTTTCACTTAAATTGTTACCACACAAATATTATAAAATACCGTGAAATAGTTTTAAGACTAAAATTCCCACCCCCAATACAAATGAATTACTTGAAAAATGTCATTGTGTCAAACAGTAAGGGTTAGTATGATTGATTTTAGGGAAATCATTAATGGGGTTGATTTCTAATGATTTATTGGGCTGTTAAGGTAAAAAGACCCAATAAATTGATCTAAACTGTAAAAGGCGATTGTTTTTTTTAATGAATAACAATGACAATGAATCCTAAACCTTTAACCATGAGGTTAAGGTGGCTTTTGCTTCCTCTTAAATAAAGAACAATAAACAAATTGAAAGGATTTGAGGTAAAACACATACAATTAATATTTCAGTTTGTTTGCTTCATAACACAGCTTATGTGTGTGAAATAAGCTTTGAAGCTTTGTCAAACATGTCTGTCTGTAACATCACTGTGGGATCCTGTTTAAAATGACGACTTCAGAAACAAAAATTTGATTGGTGTCTGGCATTCTGTGTTGTTCTCATCATACAGTAGGAGACAGAGAGTAAACAGCACCAACATTTTTGCAATAGAAACCAAATCAAGTTGTCATTTAACATTAACATTAACATCTTAACAGGCAGAGTGAAAATAAACTCTGCTTTATTGCTTTGTCTTAGCTCCAACAGTGGTCTCTACCAGTATGACTAAGGCATACAGGAGCTAGCATATGATAACCAAACAGAACCTTATTCAATAGTACTTCAGTAACTTTTTGTGCATTATTTATTTTTGGGGGGTTTTATTTAACATGGCAAGCTGGAAACTGCTTTTAAAGATAAACCAGTCTTTAAAACAGTGCATCAGTGTCAATGTCTTACAATAATAAAGAAATACAAATACATTAAATTACTGACTATTTAAAATTATTTTACATTACCCATAAAATGTGAGACTACGGAGCCCGGGAGGGGACATGGGAGAAAAAAAATGTAACGGGTGAAAAAAAAAGGTTTTCATTGTAAAGTACTTCCAGGTCAATTGGTTACCATAGATACGACAACAATGGAGCATATACAACTGCATTTGTAGAGTTTTGTTTTGAATTTGGCCTCAAATATAAAGACATTAAATCGGTGGTTGGCAGTAAACACGGTTTACATTTACGTGAGAGACACTTGGAGAGAATACTTAGCACAAAGGGCTACTCTCATCGTAAAACGTACTCCGAACTGGCGGACATGGTGGAATTCATGAGTAAATGCTAAATGGTCTGCACTAATATAGCGCTTTTCTACCTTATCGGTACTCAAAGTGATTTTACACTGCTTCTCATTCACACACACACTCACACACCGATGGCAGAGCTGCTATGCAGCTGACCTGACACACCCGGGGCAGCTTGGCGTTCAGTGTCTTGCCCAATGGCACTTCGACATATGACGGGAGGAGCCAGGAATCAAACCACCAATCCTACGATTGGCAGGAGACTGCTGTACCATCTGGCACCTGGATGATAAACTTAAGCTATACGGTATTTGTATAAACGGAAGTATTGATAGAAAACTGGCTCTGGGAAACTACAGAGGAAAGGATGAGGCACAAAAAGGGGAGGATTACAATTATGTATGTATGCATTTAGAATACATCCATCGGTACCCGTGAAGCTGCCCAGAGTACTGCAGTCGTTTACTAATGAATTCACCCATGTCCGCCAGTTCACAGCACGTTTTGTGACGAGAGTAGTGTGACAGGGGCCAGGTTTAAAAATACCACGCAGTCAGAGTTTTGCGAGATCTCGCAATAGTTTTGTGAGATCTCGCAAAAGTATAACTTTTTTTTTTTCACCCATTAAATTTGTTTTCTCCCATGTCCCCTCCCGGGCTCCGTATGAGACATATTGATATTAAATGTTTTCTCAAACCATTCTAATACTGAAATGTCATCATTTTTTTTTATAAAGCAGTGTTATCAAAACATAAATATAGAGCCATTTTACAGGATTTGCAGTATTTCTTCATAGCAAATATTGTTCCAGTCATGACCTTATCAACTAGACTTAGTTCAACACTGTGTGAATGGCAGCTTGCAATAGCACCGGTGATATCTAAGTAGCTCCTGTGCTTTCTTTCTGTCCCACTAGATGTGCATTTCTACTCTGAAGAGTAGTTTATGTCCGAAGGTACATCTGTTCACTTTTCTAAATGAAGAGATACTAAAATCCTATGATATAATAACAGTCATTGTCTGCAGCAGGAACGTGTATCTTAGCAAAACTATAATTTTCACAGTAGAGTTTGCCAGCATTTGATAACAAAAACATCAACAAGTGCCAGGTATTTGTAAGTTAACACAGAACCACTGCAAAATTACTTTAATAAGCCTTTATTATCTTGAACTAGATGTAATGTAGCCTGTTATTTCTCAGCAGTGAATCAGAATAAAGTTGTTGTTTTGTAAACAGTCTTCAACTATGTGAACTGGACCTTTTTCTCCTGTACCTGCATTTGGTTGCGTGACCAGGAGTCATGGATGAGGTTGCCTGATCTCTTTTCTTTTGTGGATAGCCCTCTAATTACATGCACATGCACACAATCAAGCATTCCAACAACAAACAAACACACACATACACACAGTACACAACATGAACCAAATGATCCATCAAATTACTGAAATGGAAGAGGAAGAATGTGTTTGTTTATCCTCTGGAAATGAAACAGCAACAAATGGTCACTTAATCACCGTAACTCACACAAAGAGTCAAATTTCAGGAAGATCAGTAAGTTATTTGTGTTGCATGTTTAATTCTATCACAGGATAACGAGGCTTGACAGCAACATTTATCACTGATGGGCAAAGCTGGTGGCTGATTTGAATGATATGATGTATATAGCTGTGCTCCCAGTAATTGCAAAGTAATAACTACAAGCTAAGGTAAAGAGTTATTGGTTGATAAAAAATTCCAGCTAGTGGTATAATTAGAAGTGGAGAAATTCTTTAATACAAAAAGCAGAGGGGAGTTTCGTTTCCTACATTACTTCAGTTTCATATACATGAACTGTTAGCCCATCACTGTCTACTTAAAATGCCTCTCATTTAAAAACTGCTATATTATCACATAGTCACTTTACACATCTGGTACATTTTACTGCAATGCATATTTATTTTAAAATGTGAAAAATCTTTTGCTCAATCTACACCAAATAGGCCATAAAGAAATAGTGAACACATACTGTATTGTCTACTCTGTTCACCTATGATGCTGCCACCATCATAAGGATGATATTAGCCAGAACATTAGTCGAGCCTTGTGTTCATCACACATATTGCTTAGAGTTCTGCCCAAAGACTGAGTTCGTGGATCCCTGAACACGGCCATTTTTCTTGGACCTCACATTTTGGTTTTGTCCTGATGTGCAGTGTGAATTGTGGGACTATCCATTATCCTAACCGCTTCACCTCTCAAGGGTCAGGGAAGTGCTGGAGCCTATCCTAGTTGTCATTGGGCGAGAGGCAGACAGGTCGCCAGTCTATCACAGGGCCGACATATAGAGATAGACGACCATGAACACTCACATTCACACCTATGGGCAATATATATATATATATATATACATATATGCATATATATATATATGTTGTCACTTTGTAATTATAGGCTATCACAGTACTAATGTTATCTTTATTTAACATATTAGCATGTAGCCAGGATGGACTGGGAAGTGAACGACCAATACTGGGATTCGTGGAAGTCCCACCACTTAGAGCTTGTACATCTGTTCTTTTGCCTGTTGGGTTGCTACATGAATTTTTGCTAAAATATCTCTTTGTAGCACCAAAACCTTTAGGTTACATTAATGTGCCTTCTTTTACTACATTTGGAGAATTGTGCTCCATTTGAATGACCAAGTGCTGAAAAGTAATGGAATTATTATTGACAATTTAAGTGCTCTTTGGTTTTAACACTCATGGATTTCTACTAGCTTAAGTGTTGTTTTTTCCAAGCAGCGCGTGAAGTGCTGTTATATCATTCCGTGTCAGCAGCTCTACAAGGAAAGTGCTCTTCATTCAAATGGATCAGAGGTCAGATCACATGTTTTTGGTCTTTAAAAGTCAAGTGGCTCAGTCTGCTCAACTCACTCACTTCATCTGGTCTGAAAGGAAACTCTGCAGAAGTTACATGTTAAGTTTAGCAGAATACAGTCTTGAAACATGGGTAAGATAAAATGAATAAATACAGTACAATGACACAGAAGGAAGATTTTTCACTGGGACCCAGTTGCAGTGTGATATGCCTAAACTGAATTATCTTCTTTGGATGGAAAAAATATACTCCCCTAAATATATCTAGTGCAGGACAGTTTCAAATTAATTTTCCAAACATCTTCCCCACACTTGGTGTGGCATTAAACATTAGTTTGATTAACTGTAATTAGCAAATAAGAATAAAAATGCATTTTTCTGAGCATGACTGTGAGTAATACTAACAACCCATGAATTAATATATTTTTATGTCCATGTTAGCAACTGCCCAGAACTTTATAAAAAGATGTTTGTTTTAAATGAAATCAAATTTTGTAACCGGAGTCCTCATAGCACACTGATGTCTTTATTTACTGGACCAGCACAAACTATTAGTGTCATCAATCCACTCAAGCTGTTTCCTGAATTTAGAGGAGCAGAACAGTGCTTTTTTTTTTTTTACTTCAAGAACATTATGTTCTTCAGTGCAGCTCACTGCATCCTCTGCCCAGTGCTAAGAAAAGAAAGAAGAAACTGCATCATTTGTGTCATATATATACTTTTTTAAGGCAATGTGTTTTTTCACTCCCCATTTCCAACTAGCACAGCTGTGTGGCGTTGCCTGCTTGAACCATGTCACTAGTTTTCTAGTGAACCAGAACTTGGTTCATCCTGTTATAAATATCATTGTGACAGAACAATATTAACTCCACAGGAGCAAAAATTGTTTTGGGCACTCATTGATCATTTTTGCTTCCACTCTTTTATTGTTTTGAATCCTGTTGCCAGCATGGCAGCACAGCTTGAAATCAAACTGTAAGCTGTAATGCAATACTATATCGTCCCAGTTAATCGGATTAAACACAGAAATATACACAATGTACAGGTGATATAAGCTTTGCAAGAAAGTACATGATGATGTACACATTTAAAAGTTGTCAAGGATTCCAGTTAATATTGTGCTAATTTGGTGCATATTACCAAATCAGCCAAATTAGTTAATGAAATTGACACACACAGTGCACATGGGCCAATTGTGTCTTACTGAAAACATAGTCATTCATACTGGTGTCACAGAAAAGGTGAAAGTGTTACACTTCTGCCCTCTAAATATTAAGATGATCTAAATGACTGTTTACAATCTACAATTAACTCAACTCAGTGTATTTTATACACTGTTTTTTAAATTAATAACTAAATAATTCAGTATTTCTCCTCTAGTTTAGTCTTAGCAGTGTAAAGAAGGTAACATTCAGAGCTTTACTGAAAAGTAAGACCTGCATAAAAAAATAACAGGACCTGATTTAAAATAACAGGGTAATTAAATATTTCAGAAAAAAAATAATAAAACAAATACGACATCTGATTATTTTTTTAATTTCCAAAATTGTTCAAATCTTCTGCTCTGAATCCTGACAATAACTAAAACTAGAGGCGGCGGCAGGGTTAAAAAAAAGTAGCCGATAGACACAAGATACCTAGATAAACCTACTGGTAAGAGCACATGTAAAAGCAGGGTTTATAATTCATATCAAGTTCAACAGTAATTGCTAGGGCTAGATAAGGGCACAATCATTAAAATCCTCCAACCTCAATCACATCACCCACAACTCGGTTTTATTGTCTATTCCTCTCTCACTCTTTTCCCAGAAAATTGTTCATGCTGTGTCTGCGAGTGTGTGTAGTCTCCAGAAAAGACCAACACTAAAAACTCCTCTTTGAATTTTCAAAATTTTAGCCATTATGTCCAATTATGTTTAAAAGCCCCATTGAGTCATATCAAGATATTATTTTGTTTCATTCATGCGTGTAGGCAGTGAGCCAGAAAAACTGTAATGCTCAGGTCGTGAGAGTCAACAATAAAGAAGCCTGAAAATGTTGGTGTGTGGACTGGGTGAGAAACTTTCATTGAAATTAATGGGCTCATAATAAATCCGTGGAGAGAAGGGAGGTGGCGGTGGTGGTGAATGGGGGTCAGAGGTTGCTATGACGATCCCAGTGGAGTCATTTCTAGTTTGCAGTCCGCACTGAACATTCACTGTGAATATGAGTGAAACTGCACAACAGCCTCACTAGCACATACATACACTCTGCTAGTCTGTGTCTGGGTGAATACCTGTGATTGTTGTTACCCATACTCATGATGATATTATATGAAAACACTCTCCACTCTTTTCCTCTCCTATTATGTCCCTCCCCCACCACCACCTTCCTTTTCTGGGTTTAAGAAGTAGGCACACAATAAGCAATGAATTCATTTTAATTGACAGGTTCCTGATACACTGTGGCCTGACTATGTGCAATGGGTAATTCATGAGGGACCCACCTGGTTTGGTTTCCAATAAGGAATGACACTTTCAGGTGCTAATGGTGTGCTAGTGTGTATTTTTGTGAACATGTATATACTCACCTATTCCAGATTCAAATAAACACTGGCAAAACCAAATGTTCATCAGATGACAGCTTGCACGTCTGAGTCTGTTTATGGGATCATTTGGCTTTGATTGTGTGCTTCAGTGGGCACGAGTCAGGAACAACATTGCTAACTGAAACACAACGCTTTGCTTCTGGAAATGGTCAGTTTCCAAATCAAGGTCTTAATCACCGGGAAAAAAAATGTAGATCAGATAAGCACACAATTAAATATGGCACTCATTTTAAACACACAAGCGAAACACACAAAAGAGAAAAGGGGAATGAAAAGAAACTATATTAAGATTAAAGGGAGAAATACAATAAACACATTGCTGATATTTAAATTATGAAATTTGATGTATTTAGGTAACAGAAATTTGGACACCTGAGTACTATTTTCTCTCAAAACAATATTCATTCAAATTAAAATGGATTCTGTGCCTTGAAGTGAAAGTAAAGAGAATAAAGAGGAGGATTTGCATAAATAAAAAGCATAAAAGATTAATGTGATGAAGACAGGACGATAGGCAGAAAGGAATCAGACAGCACTGTGGAAGCAACCTGACAAACAGAGCACATCTCTTGTACTATTTTGTAGTTTTCTGTGACCAATCTATTTTTTTTTTACATGTTTAAACATAAACACACATCAGTTTTCATAAGTCACTACTGAAACAAGCAGTGATGGTCTCAACTCCACAGTTCTTCACCTACCGGTATATCCCCTGATGACACTCAGCATTTCAGGGTAATTGTGCAACCAGTCGTTCTACAGGCTGACATTGTAATAACAGCGAAAGTGGTCTTGTTTGAAAAATGAGCAGAGGTTTATTGAGCTCACAACAGGCTGCTGATAGAGACATGAGATAAATGAAATTGTACACAATACAGGCTAGAAGTACACTGCTGGGAGAGTGCAATGCTTTAAAGAAGAGAGAGGCAGAAAGGTCAGTGGTCAGATACACACGGCACACTCTTGTTTTCACTAAAAAATCAGTTTCATTTCAGGCGTGAGAACACCGATCACAATGGGGATTTTTTTTTGGGGTGGTTCATTCATTATATCAAAGTACTTTTAATTTTAAAACAGCTAATTTTTTTATTTGTCACTTGAGAGACATAACTAGAAATCCTCTATCAGGAAGGGATTTTTTCACATTTGAAAGAACGTTCTGTTCTTTCATCATCAACTGTAGAGGTGAATTTATGTAGCTACAGCTTTGTTAGTTTCTCACTCATGGTCAGTTTAGCCACAAAGGTGACTTGATGTGAAGCACTGGAAAGTTGGGTATGTCTTTAGACTTTCTGAATAGATTAAAAAAATGTGTCTGATCTGATAGTGGGCTTTGGGATTGAACAATTATCACAATTATCAGACTACATAATGCCATAGAATGCATTAGCATTACATGTTCATATCACAAAACAATCTCCCAACAACAGCTCTTGTGCATGCTTAATTGGCCGATGCAAGAGTAGTGCAACTTTTGTACTGTTCATCCCTGCATAGATCTTTGTGGGCAGAAGAATTATTCTTAAGATTTTCCATTGTCACCAGCTGATTTCTATTCACCCATCCAGCCATCCATTATCCTAATTGCTTTTCCTGTTAAGGGTTGTGGGGGTGCCAAATGCAGCTGTCATTGGCCTGAACAGGTCACCAGCCTATCACAGGGCTGACATAAAGAGACAGATAACCATTCACACCTATGGGCATTTCAGAGTCACCAGTTAACCCTAAGCTAACTGCATGTCTTTGGACTGTGGGAGGAAGCCAGAGTACCTGGAGTTAACACATGTAGACATGGGGGGAACATGGACACTCCACACAGAAAGACACCCAGCCTACAAGTGGATTCAAACCCTGGTCCTTCTTGCTGTGAAGCAACAGTGCTAACCACTACTGTACACCACCCTGGCTGCCCCACCAGCTGATTTTGTGAAAAAAGTCAAGTTAATCCCTACTCTTCCCTTCCCTGACAGGTGTATTTAGAGCTTTACCATCCCTGACTACACACAACAGTGATGTGAGGATCACTTCCTGCATACTTCTCAACCAGAAGTTCAACAAAACATTAGAGGTTAGGTTACTAAATCCAATTCACCAGTAGTCATTGTGCAGTCGCAGAAAACATCTGTCTAGCTCGGTCCAAATGAGCGTACAGGTCAAAGAGATATTATCCACAGCCATTTTTAAAGATGAAAACATCACAGAGGTCATATGACTTGCCATGGCTTTATCTTAGAGATGCATCTCAATCAGAAATTGATACTAGCCTGAAACAGGGTGAGTTGCTGCCGTGTTTTGAGTGTATTGTAATGGGTTTTTTTCAACTATAATTCCTTTATTTATTTTGAAAACATGTTCTTTTAAATTACAGATTTAAAATCTATGTGTACATTCTTTGTCTCATATGAGAAAGAATTGTCATCTCATCAGCCTCAGTAATTTAGCTAATGAGTATATCACTGGTAGTGGGCGACTTGTGTGTGTTCCTGTTATAAGAAAGGGGAGTAGTGTGTTCACTGTACAGCAAAATGGCAATGTGTTATCCTTAGAAAACACATTCACATTTCACAGTGTCTAAGCACTGTCAACATTATTTTTTGACACTGTTATCTTATATACTGTATAGGAGCTTTCTTCTGTGATGAGACACTCACTGTATGCCAATTTCCTCTACTGACACCACCTTCATGACATACAAGTTGCTTATGAAATTATGACTGTGAGTTCAAATGAAATACACACACTCAAAAAAACAGTATGGTGCCAAATGAGAAAATTAAATTATTCTCCTTTCACAGTCAGTGTCATATGGGATTTAAAGAAATGATATCCCATTCGGAAAAAGAACAGCACAGGCTTAACACCTGACACCCAATCTGTCTCTGAATATGACACAGTTACACACACACACACACACACACACACACACACACACACACACACAGTGCTTGTTTAATTCACCTGTTCTTTCCTACCTCCTCCTCCCTGTCAACCACTCATTCCAGAAGGAGCAGCCAACAGTATTTCAGCACGTCTCTGCAGGACGTACCGTACACCGTAGGACAGGGGCCAAGCTTTGGTAGCCAGGTATGTTGCCTTTGAGGCTAAAGATTTCGAAGACATGACCATTATACGTTTTTTAACCTTTCTTACATTTCTACACACCTTTTAGATGACAGAAAAATATAAGGTGAATAACTGCCTTATGTATTTCTATTTTACACGCAGCGACAGTAGCTAATGTTCTGTTCAAATAAATAACTTTGTTTCTAATAAATTTTCATCTTGTATAGCCTACAGCATATCTATTTAAGTTACAGGTTTAAACCACTTCCAACCACCGTACCGCAGTTGGTAGGGCAGCCGTCTGCAAACCGCAGGGTTGGAGTTTTGACTCCCGGTTCCCCCAATTCCTGGCACAACGTTGTCACTAACGTCCCTGGACAAAACACTGAACCCCGAACCCTCGGAGCCTAAAATGCGACTGCCTGTCCATATGAACTTCCCCAAGGGGAATAATAAAGTATCAGTTGTTATTATCTACAAACATGCAAGTGTGGTATTATCCCAAACAAACAAGTAGAGAGTGATGTTTATGTCCCATCGATGTCACTTAGGTTGAGACAGCAGTTGTTGAGATGAATGTAGTCCAGTATCTAGCAAATTATGCAAGAAGGTGATGTCACCATTTTTAATCCCGCCTCTTAGGCGAAGTGGCTGACTAGAAAAAAGTTACAGAAATGAATTTACCTTACCTGACATGGGTTGACACGATATGGGGCCATGCCAATTTCTCCTACTCTCTGGCCCCAGATTTGTTGTGAGGTCATTTGATTAAACAGACATTAATTTAGGAACATCTTCGTAACGACATGGCCTCAACATAAGGGCAGCTTGTCATTATGTCAATTTAGCTATTTTTTTAATGGTATATTCCCAAAAACAATTTCTAATAAATTAGTACTAACCAGTCGAAGAACCTTTACTGTGGAGCTCTTGTGCCTCTAGGTAGTTCCCCTCTTTGCCCTGTTGGTGATCCAGTCTCGCCTTTAACCTCAAAGGAAACCAACAGGCACTAATTTATATTTTTTCCCACAACACAGACACACAGCACACATATCCGTCCGTCCCCTCTGAACTGTATGAACCACACATGGCAGACACTGGACTATAGTCCAGAGGCTGCAGCAGCATTAGCTTGTCCATGTGGGAGTGCTGTCAGGATGTCTAAGCTTCTCTCTGCTCCCTCTACTCTGCTCCACCAGCTGCTTTGTGTCTATGCTCACTTCCACTTCTCTCACCAACAAGAGGAGTGAGAACTGATGTACATGTCTTGCTATGAGAAAAGAGAGTTTTTAAAATGCTAAACACCCTTTAATTCCTGTGAGTAATTTTTTGAAGTACATGCAGTTATTTTTTAGGAATTAAGATTTGTTAAAATAATGTTTTGTCCTGAAAAGAACACTGACATCGTGTGTTGTTTGTGAAATTAAAGTTATATAAGCACAAAACCACGAGAAGAAAAGGCTAACGTAGATGGAAGGATCAGCAAAGTGTGTGACTTTCACATGAGAGGCAGCTGCTTGTTGCTCATTTCCTGAAGACATGACAATGATCTTTTTCCTAAACTTACCTAAGTACCAACACATTGGTGCTTGCTAGAAGGCATTATGTTAAAACAACAAAAATAACACTTCCTCATACAAAGTGGTGATATAATAATTCAGATTGCCCCAAAAATAAGAAAAATTAGAACTTGTAGTGGCTGAAGTTCAAGTCAAGGAGCAGGTGCAGGCTTAGTTGGAGTGCTGAGGAAAAACAGACAGCCTGGCCAACCGAGTGCCAATGGCTCGAAAATTGTGACAAACCCATATATAGCACTGAACTAGATAATTGGTATACAGGAACATCTGGAGATGCTTTAGGGCTGATGAGGATTCCTGTTTGAGGGCCAGTTAAGCATCCCATCAATGAGCACAGGAGAGGCCAAAGGAGAGATTTCACATATTCAGAGAGCTAGGTCATGTTTTCACTGAAGTCCACTTGGAGCAACATATTGTATTATGTTTCATTCAATTTAACACTCGCATTAACTGTGACACGACTGCACGGCGACTTCATTAACCATGACAGAGATAGAGCGCGTTGCGTCTTACAGATTAAAGCTATCTCTCACAGCCGACGTGTTAGAAGACAAATGTGCTGCAGATGTTCAGCTGTTTTTGGACTTTGGAGTCTCTGATACATGCAGTTGCCACTGAAAAACCTCCTGCTGATTGCATGTAGATGTCTTAGCAGCGCAACGCCATGTATGTGGTAAAGGTGAATGAGAAAGAAGACAAAGAGGTCTTATTTTTGGAAGAAGAAATAAAGAAACATGCTTATATTATGATTCAGTATAACTTAACCTCAAATGATCCAATTTTGGGTCTAAACAAGCAGCAGTGCAGCAAAACATTTACTAAACTGCTAGACTGGTTATCCTTTCAGACAGCAGATCACATACTGCAGCTACTTAAAACAAACTGACTTAAACCAACACTGATGTATTTGACATATTTTTTACTTATTTATTATTATTCCTCCTTTCAATACTGGCCAATAAAAGATTCTGACATTATTCAACTGAATGTTGTTCCTCAGATGCTTATTCTTACTGACCCCGAGATCCCCTGACTTTTCTTTTTTTAGATCATGTGGAGTGAAATGTTTCAACAACTTGTGGATGGATTGTCCCCTCAGGAATAACAGTAATGCACCATCATACCTATAAAACTAAATCATTTCCATCAGCATTATCTGGAATTTCTGTTTTAATGATTACTGCTGGCAAAACATTTGTATACGGTCACTATTTGTTTTAACACTTAAAAAATTGTGAACACTTTATTTTACTTTACTTTACTTGGCAGACGCTTTTATCCAAAGCAACTTACAAGAAGACACAAGCAATTACCATTCGGGTTCTGTAAATTATGAGTTACTACAAACTAAGAGCCCTGATAAGACCCAAACTTGTCAAGAATTAAAAAATGCTAGGAATTGTTAAAGCTAGACAATGTTATTTACACATCCTTTAAAGATTTTGTTTAAACACAAGGACACACTTTTTTCAGTGCTCTCCTGTGTCACAGTCACACAGTTACACACATTCACACATACACACTTAAAGTTGTTTTTTGAGCAACTAATTACTCAATCACAGAATTGTTAGGCAAATAAAATTCATGTTTTGTGCTCCATTCACTTACTGGTTAACATTGAGCTAATCAGCAAAATCAAGTGCTTTAGTGTTGAAATAAGAGCAACTGGCAACCTTGACTTGTTGGCAGCGACATCACTTATATATTCATTCACTTTCAGTTTTCTCATCCAGCTTGTTTTTGTTTTTTGTTTTTTATAGTAGCGTGGAAGTAACATATTTGGACAAAACTTCTGCACCTAGTGGCGTCATCATGGCTCACAACAGAGCATTTTTTCATAGTGTCATTAAAGAAAAGCTTTTGGATGAGTTTATGTCAAACAATGAGACAGCTCACATATCAGCATTCCCCACCTTAATAGTTTTCATCTATGTCTGTGGGAAAAAACAAATTCAATCTGTGCGAGTTCTTCAGGCTGTAACAGCACCCCAGTTGGAGGATTTTAAATAGAATCTGTGCACGGGGGATAAAATACTATGAATTTCTACACAGCTGTCATTGTCAGGAATTGTAGTCTAAACTACCTGACTAGTGCATAATTCATAAGGAGAGTGCCGGGATCCATCACTGTAATAAGCCAGCGTGACACGAATCCTCACCTCCTCCAGCAAAGAACAGGATGATGTGTATGTGATGATATGTAAACGAAAATCACCTCACTGAAGAGTACAGTGGATGGTTGTGGTGAGTGTAAACACAGAAACATATCCTTATAAACTCAAAATACATATTTTATTTCACCCAGAGAACTTTCTACTGTTTTTTTTTTTATGTGGACACTGCTGATATTATGTCATCCATTATGTTTTGGTTGGTAATGTTGCCCACTAATTTAATTTAGACTGAAATATCTACACTAATATTTAATCTATTAGGATGGCAATCTTACATAGACATTCATAGACCCCAGAAGATTACTGACTTAATCGTTAATCACATTTTTTCATCCTTTGTCACCATTAGGTTGAAATCTTTTATTTGGTTTTATTTGCATTGAAATGTCTCAACAAGTATTAGATTGGGTAGACTGCAAATGGCAAATCTTACTGACAAACAACTGTTATGACTAAATTTAAGACAACACGGGTTGAAGAAAAATATATTACAAAGACAAATAAAGATTAGTTGTCTCAATGGGGGGATTATAATTAAAGGTCAGAATTCCTAACTGATGTTTGACAAACATTATACCACCACCACAAACCTTTACAAATTAAAATGGATCAGTCTAATGAGGGTACATTAACTAAAGGTCACAATTTTATACTCAGCATGATCCCCAAGACTCCTCTGGCTAGATTTTGGCGGCACTGATGAAATGTTTATTTTATACGTACAACTGAGCCTTGTGGAAGTGTAAAAATCATAGGTGAGGTGTTTTATAGGGCAAACATAGCCTACATAGGCTGTTTGTGCCAAGCATGGAGTCATCAACAGTGAAAAAGTACTCTTAAAAGTACTACATTTCTGTGTATGTAGCAGGAAGGAGGCAACAACTGCATTTCATTGTGAAATTCTGTATATTCATAATTAAGCTGGACCTTAAGTATCCATTGTTTTACCATGACACTTCCTCTGTTCTCCTCTTTTAATCTTACTCGTTTACCTGTCTGAGAGTGTCATCGGCTCTGCCTCATTCCTTCGATATTTCTGTCTGTCCCATCTTTTCACAATCCTCTTTCTGCTCCTGCATGAACTGTTCCACCATCTGCCTGCTAACCAGAGTGGGCAGGCTGTCCCCTCCCAACACCTGTTCCCCCTTCATGGAGTTTGGTTCCTAATAGCAGCAGAGATACTGCCTACTCGTTTTGCTAGCAATCAGCATAGTACATTCACTTCACAACAATATAACAAGGTTATTGTCTCCCACGTCTGTACCCCATGTAGAAAGGCTTCTCAAAGATAATCTGTGCCTTGTAAATGCAAATACAACACACTCAGGCAATGGATCTTTTGAGATTACTCAGTGTTTTGTTTTATAGGGTTGTAGACATGTTCAAAGGTGTAGTATTTTTTAAAAAACTCAATCTTTTAGCATCTTACTCATAAAAATTGTACACAAAAGGATATCTGAGAGATTCCCTCAGTGCCTCCATACTGTGATCTGACCTAATCATTTTGTCTCTGTACATCTATTTGTGTTATTCGCCAATTCACAATGTACAAAACATGGCTTTGCCAATGTCCCGAGTCTATGTTTCCAGGTAGTTTGTCTTAATTAACTAAAAAGGACACCTACCCACATGGTAATAACCAAAACTAGATCCACCAGCTTCATAAAATCCTAATCCACATGTGTTGAAGCATGAACACATGAACATCTAAGAATGCAAGAACATAAATGTGGTTAATGACTCCTACACATATGTGAGTCATAACACCGCGTTTACATTTTGCTCGTCCTAATCATCATACAAAGGAATTATATGTCATTCACAACCTTTTTATTTTCACCTCCTCACACATGTGAACAAGGAGTGACAAACACTTGCCCAGAGACCAATAAGCAATACTGGGGAACTGAATTGACTCACTGTCTGACGTAAGCATGTGTGAAACAATTAAACGCACATATATAACATGCTTAACCTCATTTGCTCAGAAACATATGAACGAAATCTTCTTTCCCCTTTTTCAAATGGTAATGTAGGTAATGGAAATGTGGAGTGTTATATTCCCACTCACTGTTTTTTTAGAATCTTCATCACTGGTGCACTCAGTCATAACTGCTCATTAACAATGTACCAGTATATTCAATATGGTTAATGCAGAATTGCACTCCTCAGCCCATTAGCAACCTAATGTTCAGCAGCTTAAGCCATGTTGTAGCTTGGGCTGTTGCTTAGCGGTCTTTCACCACACATAAACTTTGCCTTAAAGGTAAGATTGAAATGGACAAAGAAATTGTGACCTCAGAGTTAAAATCATCTGTGTAGCCCACAGTCTGGTGTTATATTGAGCAATAAGTTTGAACATCGCAGTAGAGGAAACATTGTGTGCTGACATAAAATCTTTAGAGTTCAACAGAAACTGTGACCCTGGCGGAACAATGAATTTGGTACAGGTGAGGTCAAAACCCAGACGCAGACACCTCAGACATGACATGCATGGTTAAAAGGCACTTTACTCACCCTTAGACTCACTTATGGACTGGAAATGTAGGCTGTCGCTAAAACAGAAAGGTAAAACAAGAAAGAAAAAAAAGTGACAAATGACAAACATCAAAAAATATTCCCAAGAGGCCATTTTCACAGATGACATTTTGACATATTACAGCAGGAAAAGCACAGGTGAAAATAATAAAATAAGTTATTGCTGAATTCATTTAGCAGCTGGTATTGTCCGTGATAGCTCACAGTCAAACTGTCCTGGTTTACAAGCACACCTGAGTAGAACTGTAATGATTTTAGTAACACCTGTGTTAACTAAGATTTCCCTAAGATTCATTCAATATTTACATTTGTGTTCCATAGATGTTCCTGTAAGTGTTTGAAAACACTCACATGAAACTTTTTTTTTATCCATGTTTAACAAGTTGCTTCATACAGTTTGTGCATTTTATTGTGGCATAATAAAATTTGTCCAACACCACAACCAAAAATCAAGCAGCTTACTGTTGTATGTATGATCAGTTAGGTTGGGAGTTACCAGTACTATTGTTTTTTGTTTTGTTTTGTTAGTTTAGTTGTATGGTTATTTGGTTAGTGCTATTAAACTTATTGGAACTTTAACAGTGTTGTGGCATCTGATATGCTGTGGGTTCCATTGAGCTATTGTTATATTAGTAGCTTAACAATACTTAATTGTGTAACTTCTTTTTTAGAACTAGTTTTAGCACTGAAACACAACTTGAGACAAGAGACGAACTGCTCATATACTAGATGGACTAATCAGAAAATAAGGTGCAGCTGTGTAGACAGGTGATCTGAGGAAGCAAGAAAACATAATGATGACATGATGATGGCGATGATGTCATCATAATGATGATGGCCAAAACTGGTGTCTCAGCTTAGAGCCCAGATCCTGTGAAGTCCAAATTTTATCACTGACCGAGAAATGCAGCCTTCTTTGAACCTAAATGGGAGGATACATGCAATGGTCAGTATCTGACAACCCAATGTGTCAGTGCTGTCATCATGAGCATGTTGTACTGGACATCTGTGTTGATCTGACAGAAAGTATTGATCCCTCCCTGACGACGTGTATCCTTTTATTGATAAAAAGCTGGTTTCCAAATGACAGCTAGAAGTAAAATGATAAGGGTGGGTACTTATTTCACTGGCCATTATATTGTATCCTTTTCATATGCTTATGACGAGTGGACATGACTGACTCTCATTGCATAAAGACTGAAGTCACCTTTTTAGTAACCTTCAGAAGTCCTTTTAAAAATGGAATCAACCAAAGTAGTAACATTCAAAGGTATGGTTGATAATTCAGTTTTGATTAAAAGAGAAGGACGTCAAGCAGAACATTGTAACACTAAGATCAGCATAGACGAAAAGACGTGAGGTGTGACTTTGTCGTGAGATGAAAACATTTTTTTTTTCTCTTCTAGAGATGCACAACAAACGATCAATACAAAGTACCTAGTCTTCAACAGTGCCTTACTCCGGTAAATACACAGCACCTGCTTTGGTCTAATACCTTCCTATATTTCTCCTCTAGTTTGTTACTGAGCTTGTGTTCAGTAGTGAATTCTCTGCACAACCCCCCAAATATCAGGTATCTATCAGCTAAAGGTTTACTACTTCAACTGAAGCTGGAGCTGAAGATTAATTTCCTCTGAGAGATCTTTCCAAGTGCGAGGCTATAAATCTAACAATCTATGTCTAATGAGTGTGTAGTCTGGGTCAGACTTTAAATTCTGTGAATAGCTGGTTGTTTTGTCTGAAAGCATCAGTTGTGTTACTTCTACAATGTATTAATTTCTAATCTGGACTGGTCTTTTTGTTAGAAATAATTAACACCATAGTTTCTCTGATTACGAAAGTTGCATCATAGGAGATTCTTTGAATACTGGTGTGAAAATGCAAAATACTTATCTTTAAAAACATTAATGATATGATAAGACTTGTGGATTTTCATACATACAAAATGTAGTAAACCGTGCAGAAGTTATTAACTGTAGTTTTCTTTAATCTCACAAGCATGAATTCCGTATGTGACCCTGAAAAAACAGTATAGCGAAATGGTCTTGGAATGTAAATCTGGCAAAATACCCGACACAAACTTTATTTTGTAAAGAGGATGGTTGAACAGAGGGATAAACAAAGACAGATGGGAGCAAATGCATGCAGTAGAAAGAGGTCAAAGGTCATGAAAATAAACATTGTCCTCTCTTGGACTAGTTTGTGTTGTTCTCTCTGTGGGACATTAGGCGATTTCCTTAGGGCGTCGTCAGCTAATGTTTCATTACTTCTATGTTTTCCTTCTTGTTTTATTTTGATGCCACAGTGGAATTGTGACAATCTCTATTACGTACGACGAGCCAATATCTCGCACAGCTGTTCTCTCCTCAGCACTCACTTTCATTCAGTCCCTCCAATTGATTTATTACTTCCTGCAGTGCTTGGTTTGCTAAATTTCACGAAAACGTTTGTGTAGCTACAGTTTGAAACTTAAGCTCCTTGGTACTCGTGTGCACTGTCCGGAAGGCCTAGCTATGGGGTGTAAAATAGACTGGAGTCATGAGTTGAGATAAAGAGAGATCAGGATGGAAAACAAAATTACTCTCCTTGCTAAGCTTGGCTGGTTGTGGGCAGGTCGCAGGCTCTGTGTCGGTGACCCGAGTGAGTTCTGGTCCCTCAGGGAGGGGCAGGTGGGGCAACATTTAAGTAATTGTTCACACAAGCTTGCACCTTGATTAGCATGGTTAAAATAGCACGTAATCTCCACACACTTGATGATTACTTATGAAGCAGATGAATAAGAGCCAAATCTCTGAAGGCTGATTGTCTTGTGGAGTGAGCGTCAGGCCTCATTAGGGCTGAGTTCAGCTCAGGGTCAGTGAGACTGAGGTCAGAGCTGAAGGAGCCCTCCTCCACCCCTCCCACATCTTCCTCTTCCTGTTCCAACAGCTGGCTCTTCCTCATCCTTTAAAAAGTGTTAGTTTATGATTTCACAGTACACAGTACTTCAATTACGATGGTAAGTTCGTAAATTAAAAATAAAAGGTTTACTGAAAGCAGATGTTGGTGAGTCATTGAAAAACAAAACAAATAAAACAAAACGTGTTAAGGTCATTAACAAAATGCTAGATACTAATTGGTGTTGCTATTAAATATTTCAATATTATATATTATATTTCTATTTCTATTTCATTCTTGGACTTTTTAATTATTTTCCACTGTTTGTGGGTTTCTTATCCAGTGATGAGGATATGCATTCTCTTTGACTATATTATTATCCCATTATGTTTACAAATTTATTCTATCATTCATTGTCACTGTTGTTAGAGCAACTAGACCAAAGAAAAAAGTATGACTGTTTAAACCTTCATTAATTGATTTTTTGGGGCTCTTTAGGGAAATATCTAGATGCTCCACCCTGCTGAGCAGCAAGTCAGTTCATCAGCCTCTTGAAATGAAGAAAAGCAGTCACTCTGCTGTTTGATATCATTGTTTGCATCGCGCTCACCAGATAACACAAAGACACTCAGCTATCAAAAGATAAAGGCCCAAGCCACCAAGCAGCTTGGTGTCCCTGTAACTACCATTGCAAATATTACTGATAAATTGTTGGTGGAAGTGTTTATAAGATACAAGCTGAAGTCAAGGTCCATCAGTACCTGAATGCACATCTGTTGCTTTTTGAATGACAGTTAGCTCCATGGAGGGCTCCAGTGATGAAAGAAAAGTATAAAGACAGACTGGGATTTGCTAAAATGCAGATTGACAAGCCACAATGCTTGTGATAGAATGTATTTTTAGACACATGAGAGACATCAGCTTTATGTTTAAGATGAAAAAATGAAGCTTTCATAGAAAAGATCACTGTACTTACGTTTTGGAGTTTCATCTGGCACTGGGTGCCTCTAATCTTTGTAGGGTGCAATAAAAACCTCAAGACTCTCAATGAACTTTGGGGTGAAAAGTACTGCCCAGTGTTGGAAAGCTCTGTCTCAGTCACACGTCATGCATTCTTCAAAAGGATAATGATCCAAAACACATCTAAAAGGACCAAGAATATTCTGAAGTGGCTTTCTTTGAGTTCTGATCAGAATCCTTTCAAACATCCATAGAAAGAGCTGAAACATGCAGTCTGGAGACAGCACCCATGAAACCTGAGATGTCTAGTGCAGTTTGCTCAAGAAGAGTGGCCCAAACTACCTGTTAGCAGACGCAAAAGCCTCACTGAGAGCAACAGAAAACACTTATTTGCAGTGTTTGCCTCCAAAGGTTGTGCAACAATATATTAAATTAAGGGCTTCATCTTAGGTTAACCCATCAGGTTAAGGGGGCAACTGTGGCGCAGTTGGTAGGGCTGCTGTTTACAAACCCCAGGGCTGATGGTTCAGTTCCCAGTTCCCTCGGTTCCTGGCCACATGTTGAACTGTCCCTGGACAAGACGCTGAACCACAAACCCTTGGTGCCTAAAGTGCAGCTGCCTTTCCACGTGAATTTCCCCAAGGGGATTAGTAAGTATATATATATATTGTTTTTTTATTCAAGACATTTCCATTTGAAATATTATATTGAATAAAAAATGTAAAGAAAAGCCAGATTTTTATAGATTTTATTCATTATGTACGTTTCAAGTTATTTCTAAAAAAAACTGTACGTTTTCTTTTTCATGGAAAGATAACAACAAATTTGTCCCTGTTGACAAGAGTTTGCAGTGTTGTAAAAGCATAAAGTGATGTGTACTGTAACTACTGGATAAGCTGCACAGATATCTATATGGTCATCTCTTTGGTGGAGTCTTGTTGAAACTGGGACAGAGCACAGTATGCACCGAAGAGTTTCTCTCGGTGGCGAATAAAACTGGAGCTGATTTGTGCAGACTGATAATGCCAGTGAAAATCATTATTTATCTAGTATCCCTTGCAGTCATAATCTCTAATACTCATTCTCCCTTTGCTTTGAACATTAGTTAGTTATTGCTGTTGCAGTTGACACCAGAACTTGTTCAACTTGGATACGATAATGAGAAGTAAACAGTAAACAGCAGTTGTTCTTTGATAGACAAAGGTTTTAACTTATCTTTTATTAATGTTTCTCTGTTCCACATAGCCTTGCATTTGTGAATTTGTGATATTGTGATAATCAAGAACAATATAAGTAACAGTGACTTTAGACTAAAATAATATTAACTGTGCCAACAGGCTGGATGATACCGAAAAATGATTATAAGTACACTAATATTATTTTAAATTGTTGCATTTTCTGTGCCCCTCTTGTGCAGCAGTGTCCTACCTTTAGATTATAGTAAGACCAAACCATTTTCTGTTTTTAGATTTCAAAGTTCTCATATATCACAGGTCAAAGGTGTCGTTTTAATGGTGTATCTCCTATGCCACAGTGGATAAACACATGGCAGTGTTTTTACAGATCATGACAGGAAAATAAAACAAAAGGGAAGAGAGATACACTATGGTCCAGCAGGGCATGCTATCGTCCTAGTAATCTGCTGCTGCACAGGGAAGCACTAGAGAATACCAAGAATAACACTTCCCAGCAGAGATTGCGAGATAAATACAGTGCACAAAATTTTCCTAAAAAATAAACCAGCTGCTTTGAGTGTCCGCATGAAACAAAAGATGATTAAACCTCACACAGACTGCTGAGGAAGCATATTTGCTTTATGAAATAGAGTGTGTGCAGATGAGTACAATATCTCTCACTGATGCATAAAGACAAGCAACAGCAATAAAGTGCTGGGGAATTACAGAAGCAGCATTGTCCTCCTTTCATCTCTACTGTACTATAGCCTATGTTGTTGGAGGTGTTCATGAATGTAAACTCACATTCACCTGCACACATTTCAATTCTATATGTAGTGGATGAATAGTAAATTTACAGCTTTAAATATTTAGATATTGATATGGAAAGATATTGACAGGAAATGTCTTTGATTTATAGTTAATAAATAAATATGCAGTTCTCATTAAGGAAAGAAAAGAAATGATAGATAATCAGAGAGACAGGTACACACTGCTTATTCAGACCTCTCTTTAAACTACCATTTGCTTTCATGGCTGTTTTTGTACCTAATACAGGATAACAAATAACAAAGCAGGGAGCAGAATGAGAGAAGGTAAATCCATAGATTAAGAATGCCAGTTGCACCTTTAGGGACTGAAAGTTTTCCAACACAGGACAAATCATTAATCATAGACCTGAGTTGGTTCTTTAGTTAGTAGAACAGAAGAGGGAAAACATTTATTTGAAAGTGTCATGGCCATAAAGATAGATGTATTTTCATCCCACATAAAACATATCCTTTCAAACACCTTGTCAAACTAATGAATTTCTTCATTTATATATTTAAAAAAATGTATGCTTATATTGTCTATATCCTGGTTGTTGACAGCATAGTGTATGAAAAGATTAAAAACAATGTGTTCCCTATTTGTCTCCTAGAGATTTTTGTTCTATTTTTAAGAAGATTGAGACTTTTTGTTTGTTTGTTTGTTTGTTTTTTGCTAATTTTACTCAAAAAGAAGTAAATTGTTTTTTAACGTGTATTGGGTACAGAGTTGGCTTATGAGGATTTATTTATTTCAGCAGGAAAGTGGTATTGAATCAGAATAAACTACAATGCCCATGATCATCATCATGTAGGATTATGATAACAAATATTGATTAAAAGACCTGAATTTGTGACATTATGATTGCTTTGTTGAGTAGAATGTCTTCTTGCCTAGTCTTTTAAGAGGAATGGTAAATACAAAGCATCATATGTTTGCATGCACACGCAAACAGACACTAGAGATCTGTCAGCTTTAAGCACCCACTGCAGTTGTCTGATTTCCTCTGACACCACAAACCATACATTGGTTGTTTGTTTTAAATAGGGCAATATATTAGAATGACCTGGAGACAGCAAGCTCAGTACCACCCTCACTTTGAGGTGACAGCAGCTGATTTACACTAAAGACAAGCTGACTTCTTCTCTCCAGATACACGGCTGCCTGTGATTGAAGCAAGTTTTGGCCTTACTCGCTTTCAAACCGTATCTAGTTAGAGACAATAGAAAAAAGCAATTACCTGCAGACACCTGCATTGTGTCTAAAGAAATGTAGCAGAGGGCAACAAGCAACTGTTTTCCTCAACTCTTGTCTCTCTCTCACTCTGCGCTCCTTTTTTCTACACTTCACCCATCTTATGACCCATCCTGGCAATCAGCCCTGATCCTTTACTCTTGCTTCCCTTTTAAAAGGTCCAAATAAAGCTTTCCAATCAGCATCCCACACTAAGAAATGTTTTGGCTCAGTCCAGTTGGTCTGTTGCTCTCATTAGACCTTTAGAAGAGGATTTGGGAGGTTGAGGGTTAGCACAGCTCCGCTTCTCTCCGTGAACTAGTCTCCAATTTTGTTTACAGTCTGGGATAAATGAAAGGCTTTGCTGATGGAAGTGCAGACTGGAGATGCCTGAAATTGAATAGAGTTCAAACAACACAAATTTTATCGTGAATAAAAATGCAATTAGCAGACCATTTATCCAAAGAATAGTGAGGGATTGTGGGGGATCTGTGTTTAGTCTTGTGTGAAGTGAAAATGATGATAATATAACATGTCATGTTGCTCTAGTTCTCTCAATTTAGACTTGGAAACAAAAGACGTAACATAAATGAAGTGTGGAGACAGACATGCCTGGAGAGATTACACATGTCTGAAAGTAACAAAAACACTACAGCTAATTAATAGCATTGTGCTCCATTCTTGCTGTAATGGAGCAGTTGATTAGAAAGATAATTGAACTGGGAAGTGAGATTTAACCAGGGAGTTGTATGGCTTGATAGCAATCAATATACAAACAGCCAGAAAATGACATGCTAAACAAATGATAACACAATATACCATGACCAGACTCCCAAGAGACACTAAATCACATGTACAATAGTATTTCGTTAAGCTTCATCTTTAACAAACTGTTCTGCTAAAGATGAAGATACAACGGTAGTTGTACTGCCTCTCATGAGAACCACTCCGGCCCAACGTCTTATTTGTTTCAAGAGTTTGTGAATGCCTTTGAGAGAAAGTTTCCCACCAGCTCCACTTCTCTCAGACTGTCTAATTGTTTTTTTTATGAATAAAATGATAGTGCACGTCAAGAGGAAAACAAATCTGCAACCACTACGCTTTTGTTTCCCTTGATGATATTTTAACAACACCCTCGTGGATATGAACTCACTTCACAAAAACCACTTCATTAAACTTTTTTAAGAATTCTTTTTAGGTATGACACCCCTCAAACAGGGTGATTATCTTTGGCAAGGCGCCATTGAGCTGTAGGATTGCTTTGAAGATGTTCCTGAAAGGATATAAATAGTGTATTTAGACCCATGCAGACAATAGGCTGATAGGGAGCTGGTTGGCCTTCTTCTCTCTAACCAGAGTTTTCCCAGGGAAGCACAGGCCCTCTTATGCAAGCTACATCATGTATTCAACATTTCACATACACTTTATCTCCCAGATGCATTCCACCACAGTTTGAGGCTGTGGTGGAATGCACAGTTTTTTTTTATTTTGAGATCCTCTGTTCTGTAACAGTCAGTCAAATCTACTCTTATATTTTATCCTTTCATCAAACTTAGTCAGAGAATAAAAGAAAAAAAGAATTTGGCTCCACAATGAAAGACACATTTGCAGGACAACATAACCCAGATTTCTGTCTCATGAAACTAAAATCAGGTTGTATGGCAGAGTTAAATCTCACGTGGTTTAAATATCTACTGAAAAAAATTGAACTAATAAAATGAAAGACACAGATTTAGCCAATAGATTGTGCACACGCAGGCCTCAGCTTGGCCATTGTTCTGGTGTGATGGTGTGGTGGGGGTGTGAGATTAGGCTCTTACGTAAGTTTGGGGGTTCACTGATAACAAATGTCTAAGAGAATGCTGGATCTTTAACTGCAGCGCGCAAAGCTATCAAATGTCATGTGATGCATTGTACACAGGACTTTCTACTCACAGGCAATACTTTCTTGACAGTTTATGCCCATGCTCATATGTTATAGATGGTAGAGATTAATCTTCTATTCATTCTGAAATTAAATACCCACTGTGAACCAGTTGGCAGCACTGAAACCCAGTTACACACAATCTGAAGTAGCTATTTCATCCTGCTTGCTGCAGCATAAAAGCTCTATATGGGAATTTCTTGTTGCAAGGTGCAGGTTTGCAGGACTTGTTATACAGTGACCTATATATTAAAACTTAGCACATCTCAAGTGGCATAAAAATATTTAATGATTAAATAATGACCAAATCTGATGCCTAAGGAGACTAAAATATTTGTATCTGTTTTGCTCCACTTTTGATTTTATTTATAGACATTTAAATGTGTACACAACACTGGATCTTTTCAATAATATAATTGTTACATTAATGATTTGGGGACGGGAAATAGTTAGCCAAGAAGAATGAGTTCTAATTTTGTAATTCCTTCCTGGCACTGATGAGCGAGAGAGACAAAACAAAATTGTCATGGGAACCCTTTCAGTGCTTAGAAGTTCTGCATACGATTTTCTTGAATGCTTTCCTGAAATCCCTGTTGAAAATAGTGTATATTATGGGGTTGACGGAACTGTTGCAATAGCCAATCCAAAAGAAAAGATTGAAAAGTGCACCGGGGATGTAGCAGCGGTCTCTGCAGACGGCATGCAAACTGTAAGTGAAGAAGAAGGGGAACCAGCAAAGGACGAACACCCCCATCACTACAGCCAGCACGAAGGTGAATCGTTTCTCCCGCATCTGGGCCACTTTGGTCTTGTTGGCCAGCTGTTGTCGCGCAGCTGAATTCTTCTGCTCCGGATAGAGCTGTGACGCCCGGGCCGAAGCCCAGGAGAGGCGGCAGTTTTGAGGCGGGCAGCAGTCCGACCCTTCCACCTTCCTCCGCTTGGTGAAGCGATGATTGCGAGGTTTAGTATCCGACGCACAGCAGCTCTCCTCCAGGTCGATGTCATCCAGCTCTCCCTGCCCCTGCTGCTGGCTGCCCGAGCTTTGGCTACTAGGGCTCTCCAGCTCAAACCGGTCCTTCCTAACGAAACAAGTCTCCGACTGAGAGGGCTGCCTCTCCAAGCCATTCTTGGCCACAAAAACGGTGGAGGAGCGCTGCTTCGCTACTTTATAGATCTTACAGTAAACCAGAATCATGATGAGACCCGGGGCGAAGAAGGACACCAGGCATGATGAGAGGATGTACCAGGTCTCATCGTTCAGCAGACATTCCCTTTCATCATGTTTGGTCATGAGAAGAGGAGGGAAAGAGATGATAGCAGATATTAACCACACTACAGCAATCATGGACTTGATGCGCTTAGGTGTCCGCTTCAGGTTGTAGCTGACCGCCTTTGTGACCGACCAGTAGCGGTCCAGGCTAATGGCGCACAGGTGCACGATGGATGAGGTGCAGAACAACACGTCCAGAGCCAGATAAAAGGCGCACCAAGTACTTCCAAAATACCAGTACCCCATAACCTCATTGGCGAGGGAGAAGGGGATGACCAGAGTGGCTACCAGGATGTCCGCTGATGCCAGTGACACCAGGAAAAGGTTCTGAGGCGCACGGAGTGCGCGGCTGGTCAACACCGCTACAATCACCAACACATTACCGACAATGGTCACCGAAATGATTACAGTAACCACCAGGATGATGAGCGCAGTAGCTGCCTCCGTGTGTGGCAAGGCAAGCGGTGCGTCTGTGGTGTTCTCATCGCTGGAAACGTTTTCCACCAGCAGGTTTAACAAAGTTAAATCCATTTTTGCATTAATTTGTCTTTTCGTATCATGTTTATTGCTTTGCACCCTTTTCTATCTCCAAAACGGCTAACACTGGATGAGCTGAGCTTCCTAAGGCTTGGAGATATGTTGTGCGTAACGCTCCCAAACAGTGTAGCCCACACGAAAAACAGGACCTGCACGAATGTATTTTATCCGCACAGCAATCCCTTCATAAAAGGGTCCTCTAAATGGTTACGCCGCGCACACTCAGTTCCGAATAATATCATAAAGGTGAGTAGAGAGCAAAGTTCGTTATCGAAGGCGAACAAAGTCCTTCCTCCGGTGTCACATCGCTGCGCGTAATGCTGCTTTTGTGTTTATGATGAACACCATCGCTTATTAGACGCATGGGAGATGCACACTGCTGGTAGTGATGGATGCCCATATAGGAATGAGGTGACATCACTCCGAGGACCAGCCCATCTCTAAACTTAAAGGAAAGAGAAAGAGAGAGAGAGAGAGGCTGGATTGTTTAGCCAGTTGAATTTGAGATTTCTTAGAAAGTGAATGTGTTTCTCTTCAGGCGAGCCTTTGGGCTTGTGTTTCATAGTCTCACTTTTTATTGTATTGGTTTTTTTGTTGTTGTTTGTTTTCATATTTAACATTTCTCTACGTTATGTGTACAACAGTAGTTTTTTGTAGAGCAAAAATCTGCTTTCCATTGTGATCATTTAAAATTATTATTTTCAAATGTTTTCATGCCACTGGCAGTGCTTTGATATGAATGTTTATGGCCAATAAGAGCCACTGATGAAAGTGGAGATATAACAGCACAGCTGGATATTTCTGTGAACATTATCAGCCCTGCAGGTCTACCAATTAGGACTCTTTAAAAAGTCTTTAATGCAATAGTAATTGACTGAACTGCACCTTTCAGATGTAAATTTTTCATTGTTCACCTAGAGCTAGACTTGTCTTTTTGCACCCCCATTCTCTTCCATTATTCATACAATGCAATCTGGAATAGTTCTGTGCTTGCACGGACGGAGGTGACCACAGAACCTGTTGTTGAGAAGCTTGAAGCTGGAGGTTTAGTTATATAACGTGTGGACAGTGTTAGGCAACCAGTCATATAGCCAGGGGATATTTACCAGTCAGGAGTGATACAAAAAGATGCACACACATGGCCAATCAGGAGTAACTATGAAATGCAAATACTGCTGAACTGATGAGCAGATTGAAGCTCTGGTTAACACATGCACGTCACTAATTTTGGATTTAAAAAAAGTCTATTTACAAAGTAAATAGCATCTGCTGGAAGCTTGTCAGTATGGGATAAAGCTAAAGCTGTTCAATGGATGCCAAGATTAATGTTGGTGTATGTGCGTATGTCTGTGTGTATCCTTGACAGTGAGTTGTGTGGAGGCTCAGTTAGAAGATCCTCTCATGGCTGCAGTGAGATGAAACACAGAAGGAGTTACTGTAGATTTGGAGGAGGAGAAAGAGGAGGAGGATTCAGGCTGTCTGTTCTGAACATGAAAAACAGTGAAGATCATCTAAAAGGTGACTGTCGCCAGTTATCAGCTGTCTGTAGACATTTCCCTAAGGGTCTACCTGCTGCATAAAAACAAAACAAAAACTGACACTGACCTCAGTAACCAACATTCACCAATACTCTTTAGATGGAATACAGTTTTATTGACCTGAGCAGGATCCAAAAAATTACATCCAATTAAAATTATTACAAATGAGCAAGTCTTGTCATGCAGTCCTTTGATGAAAGATGCAATTACACACACTTATTCTTTTTCATTGCTTTTTCATTTTCATTTCTAAATATTAAAGGACCATTAACAGATTTGTGGACTTTTCAGAGCAAAGGAACCAAAATCCTATAAGCCTCAGCAGCTATTTAAGTCATAATTGCTTTGCACTGCACAGTGCCTTAACCATAGCAAAAACATAAATTATGCAACAGTACTGAGTTGTTTCTGTGTTGTTGTTTTTGCCACACTGGCATCACTTTCTACAGAGAACACTGCAGACAACTGATAAAAACTTACTGAACACTCTTGTCTTCTCTAATCCTACATTTGATAAATACAGGATACACAGTTATATAATGTTAACTATCTCTTGAAGCTGAGAGTCACTGCACAGATCTTTCAATATGTTTTGTATTACTAGGTAATGCACAATTCTCTTTTACAGACAGACATACACACATACGTTCCAACATTTTACACTTACGTATATCTGAAATGTATACTGTGTGTACTGTGTGCATGTAAGGTCCCAAAAAGAAAGATATAAAAGAAAATATGTATGCAAAGGCATAAACACATGCAAATGCATGCAAACAGCTATAGTGTATGTACAGTATACACACATTTATTCTTAATTATACTGTTTACATTAACAAGCAGTTCAAACCATTTTATGTTATCATGGAAGAATTATTTGAAGATCTCAGGAGAGCTAAATATGAAAAATAATTACAAATGTGTTCCTCCCATACTTTCTGTTCCAAGTAATACAACAATACCCAGCATCCTGTCACTTTAGATCCAGCTTCCTGTTATGATGCAGTCACCACATGTACTGAGGTTGCATACATGCCAGTGACTAAATATTTTACCACAAGATTAAGAAATTGCACAAATGATATCTCTCATCAGCCCGATATTCAGAAAATGTCAGGCTCCAATTGAGAGTTTAAGCTGTCACTGAAGAAGCAAAACAAATTACCTATTAACCATGTTACATGTTTGACATCTTTGCAACACACATGACCCCTGTGGTCATGCAGATGCCAATTTCATTTACCGTCACAGTTTGAAATATTAGCAGCTCTCTGAAACAACAGAAGCGGTAGGCCTAACATAAACATTTATGGAGTCATCAAGAATTAATCATCAACCATTAAATATTCACTTTGATTTGACTATTTGTCCTACTGCAGGTAATGCTTTAGTAATAATAACTGCTCCCAGCTACCATTCATTAGCTTAGCAGCGATTATTAATACAGTCACTGAACACCATTTTAATGTCAGATAATGTTTAATATAAGCTTACACCTTTTCTGGCTTTCTAGATAGATTACTGAAGTACTCTGATGATTTTTAGCTACAACTAAAATGGCGTGGTGCTCGAAGGAAACTACCATAAGAGGCTGTCACTTGTCATGTGATCACCAGCTATGGGTAGAGGCACTGTAAAAATATGGTATGCCGGCATATGATGATGCTGATAACGCTGTTTAAAGGCTATTGGATAAACAGAACAGATCCTCACTGCCTCCATCCTCTTAGCTTCCTGTTTTCTTCTAAGGAGGCAGTTTAGGCTGAATGTGAGCAGAACCCACTGCTGCGTTATGTAACGTTCCAGGAATAAATGGCTCGAGGCGATGTGTGAAAATCTCAGGTTGCAGGTGATTTGTTATAGTAAAAATTTTCTTTAGAGACCTCAGCCTGCACAAATTCAGCCATGACCCTGCACGATTTCTTAAATACTGTGCATGCACAATTATTTGCATGCGTGTGTGTTATTGATGTGTATATCTGTGTGAGATACCGTACGAGAGAGTGGGAGAGGACTCTGTATGTGTGTCACAGCCACACTGTGATTCACATGTTCTTTTTTCAGAGATCTCACATCTTTCCACATCTCCCATCTTCTTCCAGTGTTGCTCTTGCTGTCAGTAGGCTTGGCAGGTCTGGATAAATACATGACTGCTGACCTTTGTTGTTTCCCAAACAAACACGATTTTCCTCTGATTTTTCCACAGCTTTGGACAACCACACTGGAATTTGAGAGTGTGACTGGGTTAATGAAACCTTGAAGGTCGCATGTGTCAGCACATTCTCTGATAGAAGTTTCAACTCAAATTATAAGTAAAGCAGACGTTTGGGATGGCTTTTTTATCAAGAATGTTGTTGAGGCTCAAAGGGCAATAAACATATCACTAATTATATAAATTGGATATTTAAAAATCAGTTGGCTCATTTTAATCATTTCAAATCATTTCAAGTAATGTAGATAACTGAAATAACTTTGAATACATTTAAACTGTGAACTAATCAGCTTGTTTCATCAGCTTCTCTTTGAATTGGAAAGAGGTACAGAGCCCTTCATCTTAGAAAAAGAGCCGTAATGGTTGTTTACACATTCAGTGGGGGAAGGCAATTTTAAAATTCATTTAAGACCTTAGGGAATAGACTTCCTGTAAAAACACTTTACTGAATTACATCATCCATCTCATTTTAAAGGTAAAATCGCAGAGGTGGTTAAAAGAAAAAAGAGAAAATTTACAGGTGGCTGCAGCTTAAAATTAAATAAACTGGATGAGTGGTAAACGGTAACAAGGGCCTTAAGCAAATCTAATCTGATTTCTTCTTTAATTGTGGCATCAGTTAAATATGCTGTGATGTTTTTTGCCCACATAAATCCACTTACTGGCTTCATTTTGGACACAGTAAGGAAGTGGAGAAATGACTCAGAACTCAGTGATGACTCAGATCATATTATAATTTGGTCATTGTAATAAACTATTGAACACAGATTGTCAGATGATGTAGACTAGACAAAAAACATGGGTCATGAATGCTCAGCCAGTGTGACTGTGACATTGTGAAAATAAAAAGTACAGTTGGGCTTGAGAGATGATGAAAAGTAAGTACACATACTCTGTACACAAGTACTGAAATTCAGTTTTGAGGTACTGGTGTCATGGTCATGTCCTAGTCTTGTGTCTCTGTTCCTCCCTCACCTTAACCACGCCCCTCTCTCCACTCTCACTCAC
>JAUMHL010000002.1:10474471-10491632 GCA_032362345.1 Sandelia bainsii | reverse complement strand
TATAGTGCATTTTAGGTTCATCCTGAAATTTCACCCGAAAGCCGAATATCCCTAACTTTTTGTGAGTAGTGTATGAGGATACCACGAAAAGTAAGTAGATTTGTGCTTTTGATACAAATGACAAAGAATATTATAGATTATGAGTTATTATGACATTTAGTCCAAGACAAGAACAGGACAATTGCAACTTATGGTTATGCTGTTTTGCCAATAATCATTCTGGATTGCCTGGAAGTATGACACATATCAAACAGAGATCCATTTGTTGGATTTGTTCTGCTTTGAAACACAATAATGCATACTACATTAAATAATAATTTGATTAGCTTTATGTTAATAAAAGAACTGTATGAGAAATGTAGCCCAGTTACACAAGAAACGTGTAACTATCCAAATACTTCCAGCCTGGACTGTAATCATCACTGAAAATCATGTGCTCAGTAAAGGAAATACTTACACCTTGTCTGTTGATTTTGAGTATCAATACACCGACTATACCCCTTGAGACATTATTCCTCACTTTACAGCTATATTATTTTCACTCTGTCTTGAGAAAGCACATGTAATTATTTATAGCTCTTTGAAGAGTTATGCACATACCCGATTTGTCAAACAGTTTGTCTCAAGGTATTAATGACGTTGATAGCACACGCAAAACAATTACGACTGGATTTCATCGCAGATGATATTTGTTCGTCAGTTCTTTATTTAAATATTATTCATTCTCTGCTAAATGACATAAGACAACAGATGTGACCTCTGAGCTACTGCAGTGAAGTAAGTTTTGGCTAACTCTGTCAGTGTCACAGAAAACCTAGACAGTCTGGCTGGGACAGGAAGGGATAAACACAGTTGTCTCTAACTCAGTGTCAGTTCCTCATTTCAAACAACGAGCTGTCTCACTTAGTCCTCCTCTCTGATGGCTTTATCTCCTATCTGAGACTGAAACTACTGACTTATGCTTCTATTGGATGTCATCTTAATTTTCTGCCTAGAGTCTAGATTAAAATTGGAGTATTTATTGCACCCTTTGACAAAATATACAAACAATTTCCACATATGAGATTTGATGTGTCATAAAGATAAGGCATCAAGCAGATTTAACTAGAAAATCCAATACAGTGACTACTGAGAGATTTACAAATACCTTATTCTTGAATGCCTATATTAGGTTTTCAAAAATGCAAATGTATTTGATTAAATATGATTCATATTTAATACGCACTATTTCATCATGATTCTACTGTAATATAACTTAAAATTAAGTGGTTATAAGTTCCTTTACTTTATTAAATATTAATTTAAAATATAAATGTTATTTTTAATTTTATGAAATTGGCAAAGATCCCCACCCCCACTGCATGCAGTGCCCAGATCATCCACCAGAGAGCAGAGGACATGTGTCAGATTGTATACAACAGGGAAACTATGGATCACGTGGATGAATCAGAGGTCTCAGAAACTCATGTATCAAATATGATACAAATGGCAATATAGGGTTAAATAATTATGTATCCTATGCTCCAGGAAAACTTTCAGGCTTTTCCACTCTTTTTTTTGAACAAAGTATCCTCTCTCCTCAATGTGCAGAGTGAGTTTTATGCTTTTAGGGCATAAACGTAATTCATTCACTGACTCTGGTCTGCCTGCAACATTAAGATAAGAACACTTTTCAAAACTCATGAAAATACATTTTGTTGTGTGATGTTTTTATGGCAAATGTTCCCAGCATGCTTTGCTGCCTGCCTAAGTGAGTGTTCTTGTTAGCGTCGTTATCCTTTGAGAAATTTGTGATATTACTCAAATCAAAGTCATAGAAATAAAAAAACAGAATTTGTTTTCTGTTGTGTTATCAGTGTGACATGAGAGATGCTTTTATTTTCAGATAAAGCAGATTTAAACTGAGGAACTTGTTTCATGTCAGGCAGCTCACGAAGACGGAAACTTTGTCCTTTTGGGGATTTTGTTGATTACCAGTACATGTGCAGTGCACTCAGCAAATAGAAAGCTAGCTGCAGTAAGTGGACGTAACCACACTCATATCTTACTTATAGGTCTTTCACTGTTGACTCTGCAAGAGAAAGTAAAGTAAATCAAAAGAAAGCTCAAGTGACACCTTGAGAATTTCTCTCTTTAAAATGTTGCATGAGAAAGTGCAGTACATTTAAAGGGACAGTTCAACATTGGGTAAAGTTTGCTTCTTCTTATAGTGAGGAGACAGTTATTTTAACACAAAGATTACAAACAAGACCAAACAGCTCTGAAGGTCACTAATTAACACAGTATATCTAGTGTTGTTAATTCATACAAAAACACACATTCATGACCATGTTAGTCAGATATAATGCATGTGGCTTGTAGCGTGTCACATCAAATGTTTGAATAAGCACCAGGCAGTTATTACAATATTTAGCTAGTCAAAATAATTATAGTTATGCTGTTTTACAAAAAGAGGCTTGCACAGTTTTCTGTTTTCAGACTGGTTCCCAGTTCAAGTAACTACTTTAGCTTTTGTTCATCTTTAAAAACAGGAAACTGCATGCTTGGTTGGTGATAATGTATTTCATCCTTAATCTGTGTCCATGTATGGGCAGCAGAGTGTTTGGAGGTTTATCTGGGATTTCAAACATCTCCACAGTTCTCCATCTCTGTCCAATTGAACTTGGACCACCTTTTCCAACTGAATTACGTTTGACGTTGTGGCAATATTTGTGTTCTCAGACTTAATTAACCGAGTGCAATGACACGGACTGACTGACAATAATGATTTGGCATCAGCTACTGTTGTGTGTTGGACATTATTACCCCTATAATCACTTGCTACTTTTCCCTGAAATTTTAGTCAATATTCAAACTGAAACTAAATGTCTGCTGTAGAAGTGATAGCATTATGACTCTCTGAGAGCAAAAGATAAGGTATCCAAGGCAAAAAATACTTTGATGTGCACAGAATTGATCATGCAGAATTTACCATCTAAACATGCATTATGTCTTTCTCTCTATGATCATCCTAATAAAGTTTTCACATAACTGAAAACATGTCAGGAAGTTTTGTCTCATTATTATAACTCATCTTGCCTGTATTCCTCACACGGTGCAGTGGCTGAGGTTAATAACTCTCATATAATAACTGCATTCCTGGATTTCTTTGTCATCCACATATACAGACTTTGTCAAATTGGGAAATCTTTTGTACAACAGTGCCCTCCTGTGGTGATGTGTGAGACCACACAATGTTACAAAAAAGAATTTTGAAAGACAACGGGTTCTGTGTGTGTGTGTTATCAAAAAACAAGACAAAAATCCCATTTAAGCAAATTGGCAGATAAAAACACTTTTAGAGAGGTGGCTTGTAAGACACTGATCCATTAAAAATGCATTTCAGTTTGTTTAATGACTGGAAATCTTAAACTCCTTGTCTTAAGTGTGTTGTACATATACAGAATATGAAAGTTTTTACCTACTTTTATTGGAGGGTATGTTTTATCAGGGGCCATGAAGCCAGTTTGAGATGTCACGCTCCAGTACAGCAGGTGGCGGTATTGGTAACTGTATGATTGGTTGTGATCCGCCACACTGCAAACTACAGAAGAAAAATGACAAAGAAAACCAGGAAGCAACGACTTTTATATCTGCCAGGTATGGGTATGTCCTCGCAGGTATACAGTTGAACCAACCAACAGATGGAAGTCGTGTCACTGGATATGATTTTTTCGCATGTAACGTTGGATAATCTTAAATCTTAACTAGCGACGTACCGTGAATTATGGAAATAAAATCAAACTCAACCACCGGCAGCATCAGGAGCTATTTAACAAGGAAATGCCAAAAGACCTAAGATTACATGTCTCACAAGAGGAGTTATTTTGTATAAAACGTGCTGGGGAGTTACACGTTAACGTTGCCTCTTCTTTCTTTAGGACTGTGGGTACTATTATGGCTCTGCTTTTCGTATGAAGTTTCTGTGTCGTATGAGGTGAGAAGCCCCAGGCTGGCGTCAGATGACACGCACCTACCTTATATGGTAAGTGTGTGGTGACCAGTGGGGGCGCTGTGTTTCCGCTTGCTCTAAACTGTTTGGTGTCGAAGAAGAGTGTGACATTAGTAACAAGACGCTCCTGAATAGCGAGCTAGCAAGTTAACTAGCTTACTGGTGTCGCTCTTGTTCACTGTCAACACTTGAAATAAAACCGTTTACAGTAACAACCATTAGCAAGCAAACTAGCTATTCAGGGGCGTTGCGTTTTCATTTGATATAAAGTTCTGGGTGCTGAAGAAGACTATGAGAGGATGCAAATTAATTAGGCATTAAGCGGACGCGTGTCTTAGAATCACTTGTAATAAACCGCATGGTTTTAATAAAATCATAGAATTAGTAACCGGCGACAACTGACTAGCTTTCAATCCAGCTACCTAGCCTCATTTGCAAATTTAAACGAGATTTTATTTTTATTACAATAATGTAACACAACTTACACTATATTTGCAGATGAAACATGAATAAAATGTAGTGTAAGCATAACAGCACATGCACAGTTTGATTCAATCTTTTTTTAATTAATTTTCTATAGTTTTTCTTTTTTGTACATGTACTGAACATCAATGAAGAGCTTTTCAAAATCACGAATATATTTCGTTAATTAATCATATACACACATGAAAAAGCTGTTTATGCTAACACCCAATCCGACCCTGCCGCACTCTGTTCTCCGCAGCCAGGGACACTTGGATGAGTTTGAATGAGTGAGGAGAAATGGATGATGTGATTAGTGTCAGCTCAGGCGACTCTGATGTGGAAATTACCGGCTCCTACAACAACGTTGTGACCAAAGCTGACCCCCTGCCCCTCACGGCTGTGCGGGTTGATCTCGACGTGGTGAACGCCAACGTACCACTGGTAAGTCAACCAGTTGCTCTCGTCGTTACCGTAGAAACGAGCACTTTGAACAAACTGTATGTCGCTGCAGCTAACCGTTGCTAATGAGGCGAAATAAACCCGGGAAAACGGACTAAACGATCTAAAACTACATCAGAGGTGCCGTCTGCTTACTAGTGCCTTCTTCTGTCAAGTAAACTTTAAATATTAAGACTTTTTTAACATTGTATCCAGTAAATTTTCTTGGCTTTCTTAGTTAACATTAAACTAGCAGGAATGACATTAGCCTTTCTTTGACAGAAATGTAGCAACTTTCAAGGTGTCATTAAGCTGTCAATGTTATTACTGTATAATACTAAGTTTTAATTAAACATTTAGTTTTGTTCTAGCAACAAAGTTAACATTAGTGTAAGCTATGAAATTATGCTAACAGCTGCACTTAGTTAATGTTAGTGCTGAAAATATTTATTTTTTTCCAACATTTGTTTGTTATATTAGCATAATGTTACATTATCTTGGTTAAGTAGTCATTATTATGGATACATTTCTTCATCTCCATAATCACATAACTTTACCATTTATGCTTATTTATATAGTACAATGTGTAGTAAAATCTTCTTGAAAAACGATAGTTACCTTCTCAGGTATTATACATACTGTCACATTACCCTACTCTAATGCTGTTACTAGCTAGTAGCTGAACAACTTTATATTCATATTTTTTTACCTTATTGGCCAAGTAAAAATGGTAAACAGAAGAAGGTAATTGAAAATCCACAGTTAACTTAAATTGAACACTTTGCCAAGGACAATTTAAATATGCTGAAACTGGCATTTTTTAACTTCTGGTCTTTGACAGACAAGACAATTAATAATCATTTGAATGGGTCAGGAGGAATGTTTCATGACAGGTTTTGTAGTGTCTCATCTCCTTGCTATTTTAATAGATGGGTGTGTTATTTTTTTTACAAGTAATTATGTAATTTTCTGTTTATTTTCCCTTTTTCTAGCGGTATATTGACCTCACAGATCCTAAATGGACTCTTCCAGAGCTGAAGATATGCAAAAGACAAAACTCCACTGCCTTGGCAGTGGTAGACTTGACCGAGAGTGACTCAGCAAATGGGACAGAGCAGGAGACAGAAAATTTGCCACCAGATGACTGTGAAATTAAAAAAGAAAATTTAAATAAAAGTCAAATCTCAAGCAAACAAGATTTTAACCTACAGAAAAGCTTTTCAGAAGATACAGTTGTTTTTGCACCACAGCAGGACTGTGGTAACCTAAAGACAAAGCTAAGACGTTTGAATTCTCAAACACAACACCAAAAACAGACCAGTGAAGCTCATGGCAGTCATCACACACCAGCTGTAAAACTAAAACGATTGCCTTTTCTCAAAAGTCATTTCAAGGACCTGGAAACATCAAGTTGTTGTGTCTCTTTAACCAAAGACTGTACACAAATGTCACTGTGCTTTAGACAGCTAAACAACAGTGAAGCACCAGAATGCATTAATAATTTGAGGATGACTGCATTAAATGATCCTCACATGCAGCATTCACTGAATGAGTCTCCTCCTGTGGAGGTAAAATCACCTATAAGACAGGAACAACAAGAGAACAGTAATGAATTTACAAGTGTGCACCTTCATGATGACATTTCTCAGCACCTACAAAGCCCAGCTAACTCTCTCCATTCTGATAAAGAAGGTTCCATTGCAACCTTAAAGGAACACAGTACTTGTCAAGACAAAACAGATGACTTTTGTTCATCTGTGTTTACCCCTTCCCCAACATCTCCTTCATCTCAGGTCCTCAGCTCTAACACTGAACAACTAGAAGCAGACAAAGCTAAATCAAGACAAATCGTCTCTGATCTTTTACCCCCCAACACCCCTACCACTCGACTTTACTCCTGTGTGCCTTTGGACCTCAAATCTCTATCCCCCTCAAGTCCTGTATCTCTAAATCATAAGAGTCAAGTTGACCCAACATCCACCTCTGGACATGCACCAGTTGAAAACACTGCTGATTGGCAGTTGGAGAATATTAAGGCTGATGGAGCCTCAAACAGCTTCAAATTTTTGTCCTGTAGTGACCCTCCTTTGTCAGGGTCTAAAACTGAGGACATAGATGAAGGATCTGGGATTGGGACATACAGAGGAGATCTTGGGATGGACAGTCCAGTGTCTTTCCTTTGGCAAGAGGGGAGTGATGGAGAAGGCGTGAACGAAGACAGCCGATTTGAAATTACCTTCAGGGCAGCAAGTACAGAGGACAGAAATTTTGTGTGTCCAGTAACACTCAAGAAAATGATGTCTGGATCAGCTCAAGCCTTGGTCAGAAACCTTTATCCTAATTTTTATTTATGTGCTTTTTTCTTGTTCTTATGAAGTCATTACGTGGCATTACATGCTAGGCTGAGTGTGCAGCATTTTGTTTTGTTTTAGATTGACATGGAAGATGAAGGTTTTGGAGCTCCAGAGGTGCTATGCCGTCAGAGCTTGAGTCTGGTTTACAGTACCATTGATGAGAACTACACAGAGGGCACTTTGCAGCTCTTGTCAGACCTACTACAGCCTGGTTACTATCCTCCCAAAGATATCACTACACATTTACTCCATGGCATTCTGCTTGATCCACATTGTCCCTATCACCTATGCAAGCAGGCGTTTAATCTGCTGATGAGAACACAGAGGTGAGAGATCATTAAGAGCAATACTAAGATCTTTCTCTTTGTCATTCTCATTTAGATATTTAATATTCCATCGTCCTTCTCAACCCCGTTTGAATTCAGAGTTTAAAGCTGCTTTCTGATTGCAGACACCACATGGCTGATAACACCACAGTTCCATGGGACTGGGAGTTATTGACTTCACTCATGGCCAATCAGGTACTACTCAGGGTGGCAAAATACAGTAAAGTTGGTAGTTTATTAGGTACACTGAGCTAAAATAAATGCAAACTACTTCTTCCAATATGACTAGCAATTTGAATACAAACTCAACACTATTACCTTCATGAGGGAAAGATTTTAGCTAGATGTAGCTAAGTGCAATATGCATCAGTATTGTTGAACAAGATCATTCTGAATGAGATTTTGGTCATAATATTGTGAAATGGCCTACATGCTGTTTAGGTCAGGTCATACGATTGTCTGAGTTTATTTATTGTGCCTACTTGGTTTTTATATCATCACTGAACTTTTAAAAAAGTCATTTGTTTGCCTCAGTATCTTCTGAAAACAATTTAAGTCATTATGAAGATAGTGCTGCATTTTTGTTATTGTCTTTGGAGAAAAAATATTTAGAAAATAGTTTTTTTTCACCGTAAGTCTGCCCTCATATGCTGACATATTTACAGCTGAACATGAACATAATATCCATAGCTCTCACTTTCTTAGGGCCATGCAAAAAAACATCGAAGTGAAGTTGTGGGCATGCTTCTGGAGTATGTTGTGCAGACTTTGGAGGATGACTTCCAGGCAAAACGTTCTATTAGTGCTCTCCACCAATCGATCGCTAAAGCAACACTGTCATGTGATCAGAAATTCCATCAAGTCAGGTAAGTTTAACTATTTGGACATAATCATTGTAATAAACACCCAGTGGCCACCTGATTCAGAATGTTTCATAATAATCATAATAATTGATACTTTATTAATCTCAGTGGGGAAATTAATGTGGACTGGATGTTATCAAAAGGCCTGACCTCTTTTGTGTAAATGAAACTCATAGCTGCATTGACAAATCAAGAAAAAACATAGCCTGTCACTGACCAGCATTGTGAGACCTTTTATTTCACATTGCCAGTATTTGATGTCCTAAAGCTCGACAACTTGAAAAGACGTTCAGAATTTTAACTTGTTTCATAATAAAAGCTATAGTATGGCACGTAAAATAAAAAATACTAATCACCACATTCCAGCATGATGGTCACATTGTAGTTCATGGATAAAAATTAATTCATGCTTTTTAATTTAGAATTTTGTCTTGTGACAGTAATAGTCTGATTTTTTTTGTTTGTTTTTGTTTGTTTGCTTCCAGGGACATTGTCAGGTGGCTTTTTGCAGCCATCATGAAATCGACAGATGATGGAGAGAATAAAGAAATGGCCAAAGAGACAGATGAACACATTAGGTGAAATAAAAATAAACCTTTAGAACTTAATTTGATTTTTAAAAAATAATTATTTGTTTCCTCAAGCAGCAGGGATGTAACCTCTGTTGGATTTATATGCATTGTATAACTTTAAGGCTGCTTATCTGCCTGTTTTTTCTAGTGTGTGTTTTTCTAGAAGTGTTCTAAGTTGATAAGCCCTTTCTCTTCTGCAGAATGGTGTCAATCTTCCAGAGGATGCTGTCTCTATCCTTGGAGGTGGACCGCTCTCCAACTCTCAGCTCTGCCAAACTGTCCCAGGAGATCTTTCATATGCTCATCAGCAATATGCCTTTACGAGCACACAGGTGAGGAGATTTTTTAATTCACGGCTGAGGCGAACTTGATATGTGAGAGGCAGAAATTATTTTCTTTCATAAACATAAAGGTGTAAATTATTAATTAAACTGTATTATTTGTTCTTAATAATAATCAATATACTATATAATGAGTGTATTCACTAAATTATTTATGATGTATTTTACTTTTAAATTCTATTTATTATTGTGTGTTTTTGTGTACATTAATCTTTCAGTTTATTTTCTAATTTTTTAAACATTTACAGTGTGTTTTGTCCAGACACTTAATTTAAAGTAATGCAACAAGCATGACCCACAAACCCCCATTAGACAGCTGAAGATAAATGAGTTTCTTACTGTAGTTCAAAACAATGAAAGTAATAGCTTGCAAGTTAGAACTGATGTCCCTTTTAGGATGGACCTTCAATTCACTTAATAATCATTTGATTGTTTTACCAGTTTTAATTGTATTGTTTAAATGCAAATGTGTATGTTTAAACATTGTTTTTAATACCTCTATTGAGTAATTTATAATTAAATACTGAAAATTTTGATGATTATTCCAGTGGTACAGTCTGCCTCTTTTCTCACAGTTTTCAAGTTGTCTTTGACTAATCTGTTTCTGACACCCAGGATGTTGTTGTTGGAGAGCCTGCAGAGCAAACTGCTGAGATGTAAGCTGTTGGAACATCTGCTGGACTATGCATGCCCACTGAAAATCCCTCTGCCCATGTCGCTCAGTCTGCTGCTTCATTTTCTGAAGAATTGCACTCTGGCACCAGACCCTATGGTGAATATAAGGCTTGGTGTAAAGGGCTTTCAACATCTAATGTGCTCATAAATTAATCAGAAAAAAGATTTCAGCATTGTGAATTAAATTGTAGAGAATATGACAACCTTTTTAAACATTTTGCAATTAAGGTTTTAGGATACTTGTCTGTTATAGACTCCTGTTAAGTATATATATAATCTAAAAAATTAGAAGTCAGCCACAATGAGCTCTATTTAATGCAACTGATCCATGACTCTACACTCCAGGATGGTGCTGAAAGTTGGCAGAGGTGGGAAGAGTTGGTCCATCTTCTTTGGATGTTGCTGCTCAGTTACAACAAAGCGATGAAAGGTGAGATTTTGGTAAACCATGATGATGAGTACATCCCCATTTCTACAAATACCATAATAAATAACATTTTGGGTGGATGTGTCATTTAAAATAAGTTGTTAAATACAATCAGAAGAAAAAAAATGGCACTGTCCTGATTTTCTGTATAACTTGGTCATGAAATGTGATCTTGTCATCACCATACTCAAATAAAACACAATATTTCTAAGCTGATAAAAGAGAAAGTCATGATCTTTCATGTCTTTATTGAACACACCCATTAAGCATACAGAGTGATGATAGAAGAGGTAATGACAACAGTGTTTTTATAAATGGTTGAACCACCTTTATCAACAACAATCTCTAGTAAGCATTTCCTGTAGCTGTGGATTAGACCTGCACAATGTCCAGGAGGAATTCTGGACTGTAATTTTTCATATTGTATTTATATTCAGTTTTTTTATATTCTGATATATTTTATTCTTATATTTTAACTACTTTATTGATCCCTATGGGAAAATAGTTGTTGCATAGCTATACATAGACGATTCCTTCTACTACAAGGTTTTGGTGTCTTGTCGAAGGACACCTCAACATGTGGCCATGAGGAACCTGGAACCGAAACACCAATCCATCTGCCCTACTAACTGATCCACAGCCATCCTAGGACATCTGGTGTAAATGACTCTCTTGAGGTCATTCCACAGCATCTCTATATATAAAAGGTGGATTTTGTGTTTGTGTTTTATCAGGTTAAAAATGTTGTGCTTGTTTGTTTGATCAGATCATATTTTTATGACCAATTTATGCACAGGACCAGGAAAACGCAAACAGAGCCATTAACTTTTCATTCCATTATAACACGATCCAGTGCCATTTTTTATTTTATTTACTGAGTTATGATACCTTATTAGAATCAAAACCAGCATCTTTACCAACTAGATAAGCTTGCCAGTTTGCTACTGCCAGGAAGCAGACTGTGCTAGGAGCCTATATGAAACCTCCAGTGACTGTACGATACCATATGAGATGGTACTAAACTGTTTTATTCAACACTTTTTTGTACGACAGAGCTGTACATCAAGCTAAAGTTCTTAGTTCATTTATTTCTGTTTCTATGCCAAATTTGAGCTGGTAAGATATGTGGTGGACTTAAAATATAATTATTTCATTTCTTTGCATGGTGCCTTTGTGTGTTTTTTTTCCCTTTTTCTTAAACTCAGATCACCTGCATTTAGATATTTGTTTGTCAAGAAAGTATTTTCTATTTTCACAGATGATGCTGTAGCTGCCATTTCAGGTGCTGTGGCAACTGTGCATTCAGTGTCTTGCTCAAGGGCCCTTCAACATGTCAACAGAGAAGCTAGAGCAGGGGTGTCAAACCCCGGTCTTCGAGGGCTACAATCCTGCTTGTTTTCCAGCCTTCCCTCCCCTACCTATTGCTGATTACCTGGTACAGGTGTGTTCAGTCAATCAGCAGCTGTAAGTGTAAGGATGGTTGGAAAACAAGAAGGATTGTGGCCCTCGAGGACCAGGGTTTGACACCCCTGAGCTAGAGGTTGATGTGCCAACCCACTCTACCTCCTGAGCCATAACTGCCCCAAAACTACTTATTTGTGACTCTCTAAATCCCATTTTGTTTACTCCTAACCTCTTTCATCTGTTATTCACAGGCTATCTGTGCAGCTCAGTCACTGACCAAAGCGGCAAAGTTGGCATGTTGGTCTACAGGCCCGATGATAAGGTGTCCAGGTCTGCCATTCGTGAAGCTGTAGAGGCCTTTCTGTCAAGATCCCAGGCTGATCTCGGCCAAGCCCTACCTCTCCATGTGGAAGAGTCCCTCACTTATCTACAAGATCACCTGCTAGATGTTTGTCAGTGTTAAATTAAAAAAAAACAACTGTTCGTTGTGGTCTTATTCAGAGTACTAGAAACCATTTATATTTTTGTATTCGGGAACTGGTTCACTTTTTGTATTTTAAATAAAGACTGTTCCTTGATTGGTTTTATGAATTCAAGATACTAACGTGACTTCTCTTAATTATATTGTCTTTTAGCCAACAAAGACATACATCAGTTTGTCATTAAGCATAATTTCTCTTGATCACTGCTTTGATAGTCGACACAACTATTAATCATTTTTTTCATTTTGATAACTATGTATTAAATAAGCCACGGTAAATTGAACTGTGGTATGTCAGCCATCCATCCATTTCGTGGCCCATCACTCATCCCTCAGAGATTGTATTTACTCTGGTTCAACAGCTGGTTGGACCGTCTACACGCTGACCAATAGGATCAAGCGCTGTTATCGGCAGAGAAGAAAAAAATCCTTAGAGTCGCCATGATACAGCAGCGGAAACGGGTGAGAAGTAGCTAGAAAACAAAAGAGAACACGCAGTCGTCCTCGCGATTTGGTATGCTCTTGCAGGTAAAAATATAATCTGTCCTAAAAGTATTTTCACCCATTTCACCGCAATCATATTAGATAATAAAAGCACCGTAGTTTATTTCCGAAGTAACCTTAAGACTTAGTTAAAAAGGAAGTCGGTCAGCTTCAAATAATTGGGATCTGTTAGCTTTTAGCCAGCAAGCTAATTCAAGCTAAGCTAAATAGCTCACAATTGCTTGCAAACCCAGCATTGAGTAGCTTTGTGAGCTCATTTACTCAAGGTTTATCTCAACGATACTGATTCTTGATGCAAGAGGCTAGCTAGCGATAGCTAACGAATGCGCCTTTTCGTGGCCTAGTGAGAATGCGCAAGTCAGTGTTTTGCTATTATGTAAACAACTATTGTATAGCTAGTTGTCTCATAATATCACTTGCAGCGTTTTTGCTAGCTCGCTTGGGCATGGCGGTAAAGTCACATAATTGGTGAAATTTCTCTAACCTGGCGTATCTGTTTTCAATCGTAGTAGTTAGCAAGTAAGCTGGCGTTAGCTATTTAGCGTTTTTTATGTATAGTTTGATAGCTACCTATTTAGGTTAAGCTAGGCTAAGCTAATCAGCTAGCGAGAATGAGGAGAATAATCAGGTAATCTTAGCTACAGTTAGCTACTTTCACTCGTTTAAAGTGCCATTTTGTTTTCAGTTCTTTGACTAATTAAAGTTGTATGCTGTTATAAAGAGTCTACTTTGCCAAGTTTCGCGTGTAGCACATTCTACTCTGTTGCTTATTTTAATGTTATTATGTAACTCCAATGCAATCACAGCCATGAAAGGAAGCTGTTTACAAGTTAATGCTAAATAATTAACAAATTTTGTACAGCGAGGTATTACTTTAAACATATCGTAATCGAAACTTTTTCTTGCCAGTATTTTGTGGCAACTACAACACGTGGTCGAATATTAAAATTCGCAATGCAAATGTAGTTGCCTAAAAGTCTAGATACATTACCTACCTACATAACCTAAAAGTGTTTCAGTATTATTTTTGTCGGGCCAAACTTACTAAATCGATATAGTAGAATTGAGAGCATATTAGAAAACTGTTACTCTGAACGACATTTAAAACTAATATTGTCTTTGCAGTGTTATAGGAATGCCCAAGGAAAAATATGACCCGCCGGATCCCAGGCGGATGTACACAATTATGTCTAGCGAGGAGGCAGCCAACGGGAAGAAGTCATACTGGGCTGAACTGGAAATCAGCGGTGAGTATTGTCAGAGTTTCTGGTTTTGTAGGCAAATCATTTGTTTTACATATGACTGTTCACATACGTTATTTTATGTTGATGTAAACTATTATATATACATGTTAGATAATTTTCCTTTTTTGAAAATGTTGGACAAATCACTTCAGAAGTAATCCCAAACTATGTTTTGAAGGATTTAGAAGTGGTCACTGTAAGTTATAAAACAAACCTCGTATCTGTGTGAAATCGGTTAACCCATTTTGACCCATTCACACTAATAGGGAAATGTTGGTTGCTGGGACTTTGTTGATTAATTGAACGTTTGTGTGTTTGTCTTCTTGTGCCTTTTTTCTCATTTTGATTGTAGGCCGAGTAAGGAGTCTTAGTTCAGCCCTTTGGTCTCTGACCCACCTCACTGCCCTGCACCTCAGTGACAACTCATTGTCACGCATCCCGCCGGACATTGCCAAACTACACAACCTGGTGTACCTGGATCTCTCATCCAATAAGATCAGGAGCCTGCCGGCAGAGCTAGGCAACATGGTGTCTCTCAGGTGAGTAATTACAGGCTGTTTATTTATCTCTTGTTTGAGTGTAAAAATATAACTGTCACAGGTTTGGTCTTGGAGTTGATTTTGATATTCACATTCTACACACCGTTGCTACTCATTGGGACAATGTGACTTTTTCACTTAATCATTGTTTTATTCAATATCTGCCCATTTTGTGGTTTGATATTGTTTGTCTGTCTGGTGGAATATGTCAATTTAGATGTCAGCAATGTGGTAAATAATCATTTGAATTGTTAACAAAGATGGTTGTTTTGCATGAGGTCTGATTTCTAATTAGATTCTCCTATGCCCTCCACAGGGAACTGCTTTTAAATAACAACCAGTTGCGGGTTCTGCCATTTGAATTGGGGAAACTGTTTCAGTTACAAACACTGGGGTTAAAAGGTAAGTGGCTTACCATTCTTTGTAGCCATTATGAACTTTTATATACCAATTGTTCTTTTTTATCATGATTCTACTGGTTTTACTCTTCTTCCTTCACCAGGAAACCCACTTGCACAAGAAATTATGAGCCTTTACCAGGAACACGATGGCACGCGGAGACTGCTCAACTACTTGTTAGACAATCTGGCAGGGGCTATCAAGCGCAGTGAGTCCCCGTCTCTGGCAGTTTTAACTGTGGTGCAGGAATTTAATTTGGCCTCTTCTTTAAATTTTTTTTAGATTTTTTTTTTTTTTTTTAGGTTAATCAGTGCACAAAGATGGGCACATAGTGAACCTAGCAGTATGTCTGTTGAGGGCATTTTGTGACATCAGTGTTCATGTTGTCACCTATATTGAACAATTTCTTTTTCTCTGCTTAGTACCAACAGAGCAGCCCCCAGCACGGTCATGGATCTCACTCCAAGAACCAGACCGAACACGGCCCTCGGGTAAGGACGACACTTACAGGAGCACAATAATTGTGAAGCAATTACCACTTAACAGAGGTAGCTATATGACTAAACAGAGTAACCCGATCAGATGGAGCTTTGTCAGGGATGTGACCGGGAACACAGTCACTCCAATAGAGCTTCAGGCGAGAGAGTGGTCAGATTTGAGGCTGGTTAATGTAGACAAATACAGAGAAGTTCTTGAAGAAAACCTGCTCTAAAGTGCCCAGATTAAACTCCATAGAACATCTATGGACAAACCTGAAGATGGCTGTTCACCCTGTCTTTATGGGTTACAGCTTTTACATTGATAGGGGTAAAATGGAAATTTTTATGTTTAAAATTAAGTTTACAACACAAAGTGTGTAAAAAGTGAAGGGGTATAAACCTTTTCACAGTGACTATACAGAAAACATGACTTTGAATAGGTGCGCAAAAGCTTTATTGTAAGGATCCAGTAATTCTATCATTTGCGGGGTGTATACATATCACAGTTCTGTGATTGAACCTAAGCTAAACTAACTTGGAAGTCATTTTCAGGTTACTAAATATCATGCAGATGTTTACATTAGGCTTTCCCATGTGTTGCTAGATCCAGCTATGAGTGCTGTTTGCAGATGCAGCGTAATTGTAATACAGATTTCTACCCATATTTATATATAATATACTTTTTTTTTTTTTTTTTTTAACAGAGTGAAAAAAGTTCTTTTTTTATGAGAATGAATTCCAAATGGTTTAGGGGGATACTTTTATTACAAAATACTGCATATAATGAACATTTTCTAAGGATAGAGGTGGAAAAATGTGTAGTGCAGAACTAGATTGTATTGTTTTACATAGTTAACAAGTGTGGCAGTGATTGCACACCACCTTTTATAATTATGAGAGAACCCAAAAACATGAACCCGTTTCTGTCTTTTTCTTCCCCCAGCACTGTTCTCTGTGATGTGCTACAATGTGCTGTGTGATAAATACGCCACACGGCAACTATACGGCTACTGTCCCTCTTGGGCTCTAAACTGGGAGTACAGGAAGAAATCCATCATGCAGGAGATACTGGGCTGCAATGCAGACATCATCAGTTTGCAGGTGAGGGATGGATGTCAAATCACGTGTTTGGCTTTTAAATGAGGGTTCACTGGTGGTAGCAGAATGTTTTGGCCACACATCATGTCAACACCATAAAAGTAGTACCTTGTATTATGGTGTTATCCAATCCACTGCAGTAAATGCTGTCTTTGTGAAGCACCATCTATGTTCTGACAATGAACATTGATGTGGTAATAATATTATTTTCTTGGCACAGGTCAGAATGTTTTGCAACTTTTATTAAGTGTGATTTGCATTATTTAATTATCTCCCTGTGAGGATGTGTTTCGGGAAAGTATGTTCTCATCTTCATTGGTCTGTGTTGTTAACTTCTATTTGTTTTAATGAGCTTTTGTATTAGAATAGCAGTTTCTGTTATTACAGGAAAATGATTAAAACTTATAATACCAACCAATGTTTGGGAACATGAACACATACACTACTCACAAAAAGTTAGGGATATTTGGCTTTTGGGGGAAAGTTCAGGATGAACCTAAAATGCACTATAACCTTTACAGGTGAACTTAATGTGACCTTCCCTAAACTTTTGAATGCACA
>JAUMHL010000002.1:10449328-10474371 GCA_032362345.1 Sandelia bainsii | reverse complement strand
TGAACTTTTTACGTTTTCCATAAATTTCACCCGAAAGCCAAATATCCCTAACTTTTTGTGAGTAGTGTATATTATATTATCTCTTATTCTTCCCAGTGTTATATTTGCATATGTTTAATCTAGAATTACAGAGGGTGTTAAATGTACATGACCGTCCACCTTTTTAGTCCATCCTGACGCATCTTTTTCTGGTCATTACAGGAAGTTGAGACAGAGCAGTACTATAATTTTTTCTTGCCTGAGCTGAAGGAGCAGGGATATGATGGGTTCTTCAGTTCGAAGTCACGAGCTAGGACTATGTCAGAGTCGGACCGTAAACACGTGGACGGATGTGCAATTTTCTACAAAACAGAAAAGTACGTACTTGACACTTTTTTATTTCTTGCCCTGTGTCCTGCGTCTCTGCACTATGTTCCCTACAACACAGCAACTGATATTATTGCCCACATGCTTAACACAGCTTTATTGTTGAGCAGCTACAGTAGATCACTAAGCTTTTTGGGTTTTTACCTCCAATAAACAAAAATTGCTCTTGACAAAGAAATTGTGTAATGTAAACCATTTACACATGGTTTGACTTGTCATTCTGGGAAACTGTATCCCATGCTATTGTTTTTATAAGCTGTATGTTGATGGTGTCTTGTTTTTGTTGGACGTGTCTGCTTGGTGGAACTATCACTGCTGACCTGCCTAACTGGTTTGATTACCCTACAGATGAGATGTGTAAGGTTTTTACAGTAGCCTCCAGACAGTGTTAACATCGATTGTATTCATTTCGATAAAGCATTTGTGTCACGCCCCTTGTAACCTAAATTTGTAATCAGATTTCACAGATTTGAACTGTTTTAGAAACCATAAAAATATGTAATCTGCGTTTATAGATTGAATAGATGAGCTTGACGTGTTGTTCGACTTGATGCTAAGGTTGCCATTAGCAATGATTTATATTACAGCTAATCGATTTTACAACTAAATCACTCATTCATTTGAGAAACCATTGTCAAAATACATTGTGCATGTTTGGTTTTATAGTTTCATTTAAAAATCCTGCACAAATCAGGCCACAACAGTAGTGGGACGGTCTACACAGAAGTTGAATTTACAGATCGGACTAGAAGATCAAAGGTGGTGTTTTTGTTTGGAAATGCTTCTTACACTGGAAATCAGTTTAGGTCCAAAATTCTGAAATGTTCAATACCTGATGTAGCAAATAGGTGTGAGCCATAGACGTCCATTGTCATCCATAAACAAATTTTAAAAAATGATGTCTATTAGTCTTTTTAGCTGTTTATAGATAAACTACAGTAGTCATATGTTTTGTAATCAAACATCTACAGAAATGTGGGTGGGAGTGGGACAGTGTGATCAGGCGTCCCACTCACTTGTGTCAGTGATGGTTGGGGCTGAAGACTAAAAGTCCAGTATACAAGTTGCAAACTTGCTGTTAGTTTAGTTAAATTCTTTGTGACAGTGTTTTCCAAATGGTAGGGTTGTTATTACTGTTTTTGTGACCCAACATAGATGCCGAAAATGTAGAAGTGTAGGTATAATTAAAACAAAGTGACCAGGTGACATTTATTTCGCTTTTATTTGTCTGTGCTAAATGCATTATCGTGTTTCATGGTTCTTTACATATTTTGCAGAAGCAGATAAATCACCGTTAAGTAGATGTCAACTGTTTTTTAAATTTTTACTTGCTCATTAAAAACAGTAATTGCACAAAAGTTTAATTGAAATTGTCTGCCATATTATTGTACAATGTTATTCATGTTGTCGTGATGAAAGAAATACCTAATTTTAGGGTCAAATGGTAGAAGTTCTTAAATTTTTCATGTATTAGCATTTAAATCATTTTTGTACAATGTCCAGCTTGCTCTGATATTGATTTTTTTATTATATTTTATTTTAATTTTACCAAAATAACTGAATGTGGCTCTGTGTGATGAGCTATCGTGATAGTTTATTATGCCTGAATATTATCAGTTGTTAGTCAGTTGATCACCTGATAGTTGGATGGAGTCATTTTGTGCCACCTCAAATTTAGTTAATATTTGAGTTGCCATGTAAAGATCTTGGATTTCAATCTGTGTTTTGAGAATTAAAATCCTGGATCCATCTACTGGCAGCACATCATAATATATATATATGTTATTTCTTGTTAATCATTTATTTCCAGCACTGCTTACATGTGTGATGAGTTCTCTCTTTTCTTGTCTCCCTCTATTTATTTCCAGGTTTAGTGCAGTGCAGAAGCACACAGTGGAGTTTAACCAGCTGGCCATGGCTAACTCCGAGGGCTCAGAGGCAATGCTGAACAGGGTGATGACCAAGGACAACATTGGTGTGGCTGTACTGCTAGAGGTCCGCAAAGAGATGATGGAGGTCTCCTGTGAGTATTTCTGTATGAACATTTGTCTGACACTAACTAAGATAAAGTTATGGTACACAGATCGTCAACATGTATTTACCTTTGTATTGCTTCTCCCTGCTTACCTTTCCCCCCCTCCCCACCTTTCAGCTGGAAAGTCACTCCATGGTATGGAGAAGCAGTTGCTCCTGGTAGCCAATGCCCACATGCACTGGGACCCAGAATACTCTGACGTCAAGCTGGTCCAGACCATGATGTTTCTGTCAGAGGTGAAGAACATAGTAGACAAGGCCACACGTAGCCTCAAGTTGTCCTCTGTCTCTGGTGAGACCAATGCCATTCCACTGGTGCTGTGTGCTGACCTCAACTCCCTGCCTGACTCTGGTAAGTAATCAAGAAAATAACTGTGCATTATGTCATCAGAGTTTATATATAACAGTACATCCATAGATTACGCTAAAACGGTATAATTGTAAGGTTGTTGCTTTGTTTCCCAGTATATCACCCAAGAGTGTATGTCTTGCATAGACTGACTGCTCTGTCAGTTTAATAAAATAAGCACAACCAAATAATTCATCTAGATTACTCAATTAAATAACAAAATTAAAAATTAACCCTTTTGCTAAGCAGCTTTATCTATGATCTAATGTTAGTGAAAGAACTTTTTAGAACTGATATTATTGCGCAGTTGATTGGATGACAGAAAAGTGATTTACTGCTATTTGAATTTTGACACAAGAACTAAAAATGAATATTTACTGATTTCTTCAATCACGGATTTATTAGATTTTTTTGGAATGCACAGAACAAACACATATATTTTGATCTAAAACATCTTGTATTTGATCTAAATAAATTTGACCAAACAGGATAAAGCCACAGTTTTGGGGTGAATGAAGGCTTTTGTGATGCAGCTAATGCTACTAGTGACCTACAGTATAAAACTTTTTGAAAAGCCATTTAGTGGCACTAAGGGTAAAAGCAGAACAAACTTGGTTTGTTGGGACCTTGATGTGCCAAATAATTTTTCTTAATCGTGATGAAGACAATTTCTCTCGCACCTGTTTTCAGGCGTAGTGGAGTACCTGAGTACTGGCGGAGTGGACTGCACCCACAAGGACTTCAAGGAGCTTCGTTACAGTGACAGTCTGACCAAATTCAACTGCAATGGCAAGAACAGCACATCCAACGGCAGGATCACCCACGGCTTCAAGCTAAAGAGCGCCTACGAGAATGGCCTGATGCCTTACACCAACTACACCTTTGACTTCAAGGTAATTGTGCAGAACTGCACTATATGTACAGAGAGGTAACTTAAGGGTGTTCAAAAATGCTTCATGGAATTTACAGGCATAAGAGAATTCCCACAGTGCAATTACTATTTTTATTGGCAACATATTACTTATGGTCTGAACTATTTGTGAGAGGTAAACCCCTTCTTCTCCCGTCAGGGTGTCATCGACTATATTTTCTACTCGAAGCCTCACCTGAACGTGCTGGGTATCTTGGGCCCCCTGGACCCCCACTGGCTCGTAGAGAACAATGTCAGCGGCTGCCCACATCCCCACATCCCCTCCGACCACTTCTCCCTCTTCGCCCAGCTGGAGTTGCTCCTGCCCAACGTGCCCCCCCAGGTCAATGGGCTCCATCTGCCTGCACGCAGGTAGTGAGTCCCCGCCACACCAACAGAGGGAGCTGCAACCACAGGCTCTCCCTTTAAACCCTCCTCCCTCCCACTACCAGCTCTTCCCTCCACCACACCAGAGGAGGAAGACAAAAAAAACACAACCTGTAAAATATTCGTACAGTGAGGTCTGGCCGACAGGGATTTCGTATAATGTTATAGATATTCTATATTTTTCTTTTTTTCGTTCTTCTTTTTTTTTTCGTTCTTTTTTAACTGCTCAATTCAGTCCTGTTCATGAATCATATTTTGTGTTTGGACTCCCTTTCCTCCTCAAAATCCACCCACTCACTCACTTTGCTTCTGTCTTTCAAATTAGAGGGGATGGTAGCTCATTCAGGTTTGTCACATGGGGCACTGTTTTGGTATCAGAGAAAGGGGAGACTTAGTAGCTGAGGAAATAACATCCACCTGAAAAGCTCCATAGCTGATGGTCTGCTTGTCTGTCTGTCCTGTATAAATCTGAAACCAGCAAAGACAGCAGACTTGTCAGTCACAGACCGTCATCATTTGTTTGTGCTTGTTTTCCCTTCACTCTGGGCAGCCAGTGTACTTTTTCAGTCTTTCTAGGACACACTTGTTGAGTCAGATGTGGTTCAGTTAGAGCAGCTTTTAGCTGGTTGGTCCTTGAAGGAGGATGTAGCGCAGCTCGTGTGAGGTGAGACTTCCTGCTGTCATTCAGTGGTGCTGAGGCCTTTTGTGTGGTCACGGCCTCCCGTGGTGCTACAAGATAGTCTACACCTCTGACCCTGGCACTGGTGCATTAGCTACCAAATCCACAGATGCCTCAAGAACCAGATGTCCAAGAACTGCATTCGCCTGATTTCACATGGGCAATATGTAGTGTTCATTTGTTAAAGAAGGTTGTGAGAAACTGAGAGCAGCTACCATCCTGTTTGCAGACTGTTTCACCCCAGCTTGTGTAGTTGTTAGGATAGTCTTGTGCTTAGGAGCTCATGTGACTTATGTATCACCTTTTGTATGGCAGGCAGGTTTAGGTTGATGGGCAAAGCAGTTGGGGGTGGAGAATCACAATTCTTTTTTGTCTTGATCGCTTTTAGGCAGAGAGAGCAAGTAATGGCTGATACACAGGAGTAAAACCAGCATTCCTCTCACTGTCTGGAGTTGCCATCCAGCTCCACACATGCAAGCTTACACACAAAAACTGACATGCATGCACACACAATTACAGTCTCTCACACATAAACGCACACACACAGGTAATTGAACGCAGATCTTGTAGCACTGTCTCTGAGGCCAGTAGTGACTTTCCCCAGCCATAAATTCCATACACAAAAGCAGTGGTTTTTCACAAGTGTTTGTACAGAATAGAAGTCTAGACTCAGTCTTTACATGATTGTATATGAACCACAAAAGACCTGTTTTCTGGCGTTTTTTGTACTAAGAGTAAATTATGATCAGATTTGAAAAAAAGATTGTATTGTAAACTATGGCTAAATTTTTATCCAGTTAATGTTAAGAATTGATATTACCAGCTTGTACAAAAGACGTAAGAAGAGGTTGTTCAAGGCGTTTGCTGTCACTACTTTGCACTCCCGTTGAACTGTAATTAATATATCAGTATTTTTTTTTTTCTCCATCTCTCTGCCGTAGGTTTGATTTGCTGGCATATTGCTGCCATTGTAAATAGACACTGAGTCAACTCTGCCTGTTGCTTCTCGCCCATTAACAAAGCCATTGATCCACACTGCTGCCATCAGTTCAGACAAAAGGACACACAAGAATGAGTCACAGCCCACCAATGACTCCATCTGTTCGTTTTTAAATCTCACACACACTAGTGATGTGAGTGATACAACCTATATAATCCCACATGTACAACAAAACATCGTGCCTCACTGTAGCAGTTGTCGTCTTGCACTATTTACATTTGACGAACGCCTGAACAACCTTTTCTCCTTTTATTTTTAAATACTGTTGAGACATTTGTGAAGATTTTATGTCCTTTTTTTGGGTTTTGTTAATTGTTGATTTCCTTTTTTATGAGCTGTGACAATGTTATGATGACGTGTATATCTTTCCTATTCATTGAGCTCTCTAGTAATCAGGTATGCTTTCTCCACTGACCCTTTCTCATCTCCCTAAGGAACATGAGTAGGATGTCTTATCTTTATTAAACCCACTCTCAGATTGTTTTGCTCCCCTGTTGTACCTTAGCACAGCTCCATGCCCACATCTCCAAAATACCTAGATCTTAGCTTGTTCGTAGCCATGAATTTTAAATCTCCCTAAGCCTCAACCACCCAATTCAGGCTTTACCTCCCCCCACTATATTAAGCAAGCTGTGTGTTTTTAAACCCCTTTGCTCAACCACTTTGTATAGTTCTCTTACCCTCGTCACTGCAGCTATAGTGCCATCTGTGGACCCCCTACCTCTGTCTTGGGAAAGGTGGAAGGCCCACTTTGCTCTGCTTTTGGATGAACAAGGGATGAGGGGCATTGAGCTCGGCTGCCAGACAAATGACTTGCTATGTTTATGATTAATTGCAAGAGAAACCTGTCGTTGAGGAAACGATTATTTCAACAGCCATGCTTTTACACAGATACAGCCGATGATTAGCACTTCATAGATACAGATGCAGCGCCCCTCATTCCCTGTCCCTTCATATTATTGAGTAAAGATCTCATTACTTTGATGTATATGTTGAAATTACATTTTTAAAGCAAGAGGGAAGCAAGTAAATAGGAAGTATCAATTTAGTTCTAAGATAGTCTTCTTGTCAATTTGTTTGCCCCCTACATTTGTTTTTTTTATCTTTTTGTTCTCCAGTGGAAACCAATGTGTCCAGTTTGAATTTCTTTTTCCTGAATGGTATTAGTATTGTAGTAGATTTAAAGGCTAGCTTTTTTGTAAAGTGTGAATAAAAGATGTATCTCATGTTTCCTTTCTAAAAAGATATTGAATTGTGTTGTTGATGTGTAAATCATGAATTCTATGGTGGTGTTATGTTTGCTACATGGTTTTTACTTTTACTGAATCTATTTTTTTTCTCATTAACTCTTATCCCATCAAACCAAATCCTCTGTAGAAATCATGAGACATTGTCTTTGATGCATTGATTTAGAGAGGTTGAATGTTCCTGATGATGCCTAGCAGAAGGATCGAGTGCTTATGTAGGGAAGTACCTGCATCATTGGTGTCAGTTAAAACTTTCAGCACAGGGATTTTCTTTTTTCCTTTTCAGCTTTATTTTTGATGCTGCATGGCACTAGCTGGAGAGTGCTGGTGCCTGTAGTTTAGGGCAGCAGAGCTGTCTTACTAGTGGCTGCAGTTCAGTACTAGAGACCACTGTTCTAACTGGTATAAAATGTGTTTGTAAGACTAAGCTAATGATGTGCCGGTGGTCATTAGACTGCTGCTCTGATGATTTTTCAGTACTACTAGTCCATTTTACTCTTGTTTTTGCACATCAGTGGTTAAATCTGCTACTGTTGATAGTCACTGATTTGAATCCTTTCAGTTGTCCCCTCCCTCCCTCTCCGCCGCCCTCTCGTCATACAGACAGAATAAGGCTTCTGACTGAAACTGACAAATCACAGAGCTGAGTTATGTCACTCTGTAAGCTTCAGCGAGTGATCACATTGTTCGCTTTGTACCTCCACTGTTGCGTTGTTTCACATTTGGCTTGTTAGGCATAGTGATTCCCAGACTGCATCTCTTTGTAATGGTGCACACCAAAGCTGCTTGTAGTTCAGTTCTTTGTTGTAGAGCGAGTTCTGTCGCCAAACAGTCACAATTTTTCTTTTTAATCCAAATCAGTCTTCATGAAATGTAGGGCTGTAAGGAAAGCAAGGTACTTGTCCTTTTCCTTGAATCACATGCAGATCCATCTTCATGCTTGTCACTGTTGTTACGAGTTCATTTTCTCAGTCCATCAACTCATCTTTTTTCCAGAAACTTGGCAATAATAACCAGACACATTCAGACACATTCAAAATGGGTTTAAAAATATTTTATCTGGAAAATGTAGCTTTTTCATCTTTAATCTTTGGTTTCTTTTTTTTCCCCTCTTTTCCTCCATCTTCCGGACCATTTTGTTACCTGAAAATCTTTCTGAACTTTTATTTTTTCTTTTTATTATCCATCTTGTATATTTGCTCATCTCTTTTTCCCTGCCGATCTAGTGGTAGTTGTTCAATGATCAGGATTGTCTATCTGTAGTCAGCTGAGTACATATATTGATCTGTGTCACTGTGTTTATGCACTGGACCAACTATTGTTTACCATTCATGAAATACCAGCAAAAAAAAAAAGAATAATGACAAAACACTTGCACAATGTTGTAGAATGTCCATTAACCCAGATGAGAAATCAAGGCAGCTGTTTTCAAATCAACACATACTGTTTTAAAAAGAAACTGAATGGTAAACAATGCTTTCTGTTGTACCCCTTAGCCGTCCTCTCAATTCTCTTTGAACTAGTTTTGTTCTTTTATTTTTTCCGTTTGACTACAGGTTCCGCTTGTTTCCTTTACACTTACCTATGTATTTTCCTACTTCTGGTTGAAAATAAATTCTATATTATCTGTTTCGAGCTGTGTCACCTCTTATTCTTTGCAATGGATATTGAAAATAAATTCTATATCTGTTCTCCTTGTCTTGTCTCTTTTTGCTTCCTTGTTTAACTCTTTCCAGTCTTCTTCAGACTTGATTTAATGTGCAACATAATACAAAGTGTCTGTATGGTTCATTTTCCTTCTCTTTGTCCAGTGACCTTATCGGCCATTTCAAATGTAGGAAATATGCTGTGACAAAGACCAGATCACCGCTTCACAAAGCTCATGTGTCTATCTGTTTTTTTTTTCTTAAAGAGACATTGGTTGATGCTGGTGGAGGCTGGGTTATCAGGCCCAAGACTGTACAGGTTTGCAGGTTTTCTTTCTGACTAAATTTGCAGCAGCTTCATTAAATATGTGAATATTAGTGGGTGTTTTCATGACACATTTTCAGTTTAGTGAAGTATAGAGACCATCTTCATTGAACCCTTCATGTCAGTGAAGTGCAGTCGCCCCCCCCCCCGAAGTGTCCTTTAGTAAGATAATGAACAGTTACCAGCACCACAGGTGCTGTTTTGTAGCCATTCCTGACTTTTGGTTTTTCTCCTGGATGGCAAATGAAAAGAATTTCCCATTGGGGATCAATAAAGTTTAATATTAACATTTAAAGCCTAAAATACCTGGGGAGGACAGTTTGTGCATTATCATTTGTGTCCACATGGTGGAGCTAAAGGATTGCCTTAGGACAAGCACTGAAAAATGATTAATCCCTGTCGTCCACTGAAGGGGTTAGGATGCCAGGTCTAAACGAGTCACACAGGGCTCATAACATCAGATGGAGTACATTTAGAAAGAACAGGAACAGTGTGAGACAGGAAAGTTTGGTTAGAACACAGTGAGAACACATTAGTCATTAGCAATGCTGAGTATATAAAATACATAGAAAATAAGCTTGTGGAGCGTTTGTTCTGAGCTGTGTAAATAAATGTATTTGTATTGTTGCTTTACCAATTAGAGATGTGGATGATTACAGTACAGGGGGATTAGTGTATGTATATTAAACCTGTAAGTTAGAACTGCTGAATAAAATTCAGACAAATAATTGACTGAGTAATATAGAGCTTCATCTGTGCTTCTGTAGTGCTGTCATGATTAGTCAAATAATGAATGAGGGGACCCACAGAAGTTGATAATTAAGTAATTTATTAAGCAAAAACATTAAATATTTAGCGGTTCCAGCTCCTTAAATGTAAAAAGGTGCAGCTACTTAAGCAATTTCAAAACCCTTATGTTGAGCTTCTTTTTTATTATTTTCTTTTGGTTTATAGACTAAACTAATTTTAGATTTAAAAAAAATACTTGAGACGTTTACCCTCTTGGTGTCTTTATGCTCTGTTCCCTCATCAGAAGAGTTAAAAAAGTGACCCGGCCTTGCCACAGCCTTCTTGTAAAGTCTTTTAATCGAACCAAAAAACAACAACTGGAGAATAACTGCTACTTTAAAATGTGGAGAGTATTTATTCAATGCTTGTCATTCATTTCTAAACATTTTTAAACAAAACAATGTAGTGTTACTACTCTTTCTCTGCAGAACACATGTATGACTGGGTCTTTCTCACTGTGTGTATTTTCTTTACTTTGCATTATAGTTGCTGTAAGTGCCATATTAACAATTGTATTATGTTTGTATTATTATGTTTACAGTGTGGACATGCCTGGTACCTGCTACAGCTGTGTCCAGAGCTTGTTAAAAGGTTATTCATTTTTCCTAATTGTTTGGTCATTTAGGAAAAGTCTTGTGCTGTGAAGATTTTAATTCATTGTTTTCATGGTTGTGCAACCCACAAACATTTTTAAGACACAGGAGGGTTAATCAATAATGAAAATTATTATTACTTGCAGACCTAGATCGGAGTCCAATTAGAACGTTTGCCTGACACTTCAACACTCTCTTCATCATGCTCAGCCTGCCATGAAACAACACATGGTGGTATTCACTGAAGTCTATATGTTGTGTTTGTGAACTGTGTTGATTAAAACTTTCATCAAACTGCTGCAAAGGACGTTTTGCAGAACATAGCATCTGTGTCCATGAAATTAGTACCAGTTAACAGACCTGCAGGGACGTGAGCCACCTTCTTTCATTCTTAATGGCGCCACACATGATGAAGTGGTTGCTGGAGAAACCTGAGACTCATGCACAAGTGGAATCAAAACCTAGAAACAGATGTCCAAAGAAAAAGACAACAACAAAAATAATGTAAAATGACATGAAGTTCTGCAGAACAAAACAATTGACACAAATTGAGACTTAGCACACACACCTCTATACATAAACTCAGTAATAGCTATTAATGCAGCAGAAGTTGTGTGCCAAGAGCCACAAGGCTTCTTATTATTACCCTGCAATGGACTGTGACAGTAAATATAATTGTGCTCATATGGAACCCAGGTGCTTTAAAAACACACTGCCTTAATTTAGAGGAGTTAATGTGTTTAAAATGAGAGTTAGGAAGTTGGAAGGTAAAATCAAAAGCTGTCCAAAAGGCGATTTTTCCTTTAGAGGTCATGAACTATTTCTTGTTTTAGATGGAATATTCTTAAACAGTCCAGATGTGTGTTTGTGTGCGAGTGGACATCAAAGTGAACAAGGTTTGTTGTTCACATAGAAAGAATGAAGGGGGAGAGAAAAGGCAGATTCTTCTTTACCTCACCGCAGTGTTGGCGGACTATCTGTCTTGTTGACGTGGCAGCACGATTGCAAAGCCTGTAAACTCCTTTGCAGATGTAGACTCTCTCTATCTCTCCTTTCTTGTTCCTGCTTGATTTCTTCCTTCTCTGATTCCTCTTTTATTCCTCCTCCCTCTCTCAACCATACTTTTTAAAATCCTTTTCCTCTGAAACACACACTATAAGTGTGTGTGTGACTACTAGGCTAGTTGCCTGTGTGATGTCAAGCCAACTCCTCCTAACATGCTCTCAGAATACTTTGGATTCCATGGTTGTGGATTCAAGTTGTAAAACTCCAGAAATGAGCACATGAAATATTTCTCTAACTGAGGCTGGATCTGCCAGACCAGATACATTGCCAACACAGCAGGTCAGGCTGGATTCCTGAGAATTCTCATTTAGTAGAAATAACTTAAATCCTGACCCTGAAATAATTTGAAGCAAATTTGGCCAAAGTGATGCTTATTTGACCAACACTTTTATTGTGGAGAGAAAAACACCTGAGTATTTGCTGGTCTGTAAAACAGTTCATGCATGTGTGTGTCTGTGTGGTTTATTGCTCTTGTTAAATCAAGGGGTGTGGCTTTGACCTATTAAAACGGACGGTGAAATCTGGCAGCTATGTGTACTGGCCAGCAGCAGTTTGTGGTGTTTTAGGGTGCACCCTAAAACATTGTAAAGTAATTTGACTTCAAATGACAGTTCTTCTCTAGACTACAAAAGTGAGGTACTGAAACTCAACTAAAAATAATTAGCTCAGTGTTTTCTTATAAGTTATTCATATGTCCTAAGTCCGGTGAATGTGAGAAAACACAATAATCAAACTTTAAACATGAAGTTCAGTCAATAACTGCTAAGTCACAAGATAGTCGCATTTTCCTTTTTTGTACCAAAAAAGGCAAAAGCTGTATTTGAAGTCACTTTATGAAACTGTAGATTTATCTGAGTAAGTAACTGACTAAACAGGATACTAACCTTCATCATGGTTAGCATTGTTTTGATCATTAGAACAAGAAAGAACAGTGACTTATCTTAAAATGACAAAGTATCCATCATGCATGTTTTCTGTAATGTATGTATCTCAGGACCTTTAACTTTCAAACAGTGTTTTAGGGAACATCAAGTTTGTTAAACTTAACTCAGTAAACACTCAGTTATGCTGTCAGCTTGTTCAGTTCAGGTCAGATAAACTGAAAAAAAAATTGCACTGGATGATTCCACTTAAATGTTTGATTGATTCCTGTTTGATGTTTTACAGTGTATATACAACAACAATTTCCCTCAAGGGGATCAATAAAGTATTTCATTATACTTGTTTTGCTCATGTTGTGGGACATAAATCTGTTACTTTACACGGAATAAACGTTTTTTTTTTAACAAAAAGAAAAGTCCCTACAATTAAATAATTTAATTTTAGGGTGAAGACTTGGTGTAAGGTTGAGATAAGCTTAGGTTTAGGTTAAGGTTAAAGTTAGTGGTGAAGGAAGTAGCGGAAAAGTACAAAACTCCAGCAGCAGTATAGAACAACTTTATTATTAGACAAATGTCCTTCGACTTGTGGCCTTCATCTTGGTCTGTGGTCTTTATCAGTAATATTTATGGTAAGTCTCCAGCAAAGTCAGTGTAATGACCTATGAAATAATGGAAAAACAACTCTGTGTGTGTGTGCGTGTGTGTGTGTGCATGTGCGTGCATTATTATATGGTTGCCAGGTGGCATACTGGCCACAAGTAAAATGCATTAACTGGAGTCACCTGTTGTCAGTCTGCAGTGAGGTTAAATACACCAAACCTGAGAAAACCATTGAAAATGTAGCTTGAACTGTTGTATACCTGCTGCCTTGTTGCATCTATTGTAATGACGTGTTTGGTTCATATGTGAAGAAGCTCATTTACTGTAAAATTAATATGAATGTTTTTAATGTGCTCTCCAGTTTTCATTTGCCAGATTCTTTATTTTGAGTCATCCAAAGGCTGATTCCCATTTCCCAGCAGGTTTATTGTTGAGATCTGTGATGAGCTCCTTCAACACATTTTAAGATGTCAAGTGTAATTTATGTCATAGGTCATAAAAAACATCATAAAATATCTATGTGAGGCAGACAGATTCCTAACTATGTTTCCTGCTTTGGTGCACAGCATGTGTGAAATTAATGTTTTCAGCAGTGAGCTTCAACATAGATAATACACAAGTGCAATTGTGGCTCCTATAGACTGAAATTGTAAAGGAAATCCTTTATGCCAAAAACAGAGTAAAACAAACAAACAAACAAACAAACAAACAAAAACATGATTGTAAATTATTGAGTAAAATTATGAAAATTGAATGCTATCAGATTAAAGTTTAGGATTTGTAAGAATCATCATCTGAGCAGGGAACTAATGCAACAAACACTGCTTTCATGGTAACATTAGGTAGGAGAAATGTTGTTAAGACACCTGACAGAAGAAGCTGAACAAACCTAATTGAGATTGAGGATGCATCAGCCTACAAACACACCTGCTTGCAACCACACATATGAACAATCTCTTCACCAGCAGAAGCCCTGCCACCACCAACATATATTATCCACAAAGAGCACAGAGAAACAAGGCCGTGTGCCTGTGAAGTCATGCCAGCAATTCACAGCACATATTTTGTGAAAAACAAAACAAACCAAAAAAAATGCCCCAATTTTTCTCAAAACAATGCAATGTGCTGTGTTTCCTGAGTTTATTTGTGCTTGAGATATGAAAGGTCAAACTTGCAAAGATTGCCTTCTGTGTGAATGCTTTCATGGGTTGTGTGTTGTGTTAATGTTGCAATTATTCATGGAAGACTCTTTTAAAATTATTTGGCAAGTGCTAAATCCTGCAATGACTGTTGAACACGCTAAAGGTATTTTTTGCAAATATACAATGTGAGGCTGCTGAGAGGCTCAGTGAGTGTCTAATAATTTGAAGTTACACAGACAGTGCTGTGAGAACAGGCTGAATCAGCTGAATTTGTCTACCTTTTATCGAGGATGAGAGGAGGCCCAAGCCTTTTCGACAGACCCCAAGAATTAGAAGTGTGAATTGGATTCAACTCTGTTTTCATCACTGTTTCTGTTTCTCTCTATATTTTGTCAATAAGTCTTGTACCATCAAGCATCTGACAACTGAACACAGTACAGTGGAGCTGGGCCGCAACCCCTCGTCTCTCTCCACTGAGCTGCCTTCCTGAGAAACTCTCTCTCTCTCCAGTCGAGCTAATTGTTGTCAGAGCTGGGGAGCATTTGTCTGTCACTTGAGGCCTATACGCATCTGTGGGTCCGAGGCTTTGCAAAGACCGTGTTAACATCGTACAGTATATCTTTCCAAAAATCATTTCACCTGATAATCAGAAGGTTAAAAAACATAACTAAAGTAGCTAAAACAGCTACTGTGCATGGCAGAGACTCTTTGTATGCTGGCAGGTTTGTATGTAGGTTGTTAAATACCTGTTCTGCCGGAAGGCCCCATATTGTTTATGGCATTATAGCTCTCTCTGATCCAATGTGTCCTCTGGGCCTGCTTCATACCAGAGGTCTCAAGAGTACATGGATTGGGTTTGTTTTAAAACTATGGCAAAGCCAAAGTGAATGAAATGCACATGCATTTGCTTGAAGATGGTGATGAGATGGATGAAAAAAAGGCATGGGCATGAAAAAGGAGAAGCCTGGGGTAGCTGCAGTACACACTGAAGAAAAATGAAAAGCAACTGTGTCTGTAATAAACAACTTGAACAAGGTTTAATTGTGACGATCCAGAGTTATGCTTCTGCTGTCTCTGCTGTCTGCTGCTCAACAGTTCCTGTTGATGCTGCTGCTGTCAGTTCTTGTGGGAAAGCACTGAAGTTTAATGTGAGAGGTTGCTGGCTGCGGTTGTCCCTTTGTTTACTGTTTAGTCTCTGGTATTTATAGGTACAGTGTTGCTAGTTTCAGCTAATTATACTGTGGATGCCATAGGGGTCATTGCAGTAATGACTGGTTGGCTTTCCAAAGCAGTAAGAACATTTTTCCTCTCTGTTCATCTTGTTGTGGGAGACAATTAAGCATTCAGGGATTTTTTTCTGTTTGTGTATACATCTGCCTGCATGCATGGACATGTATATTGCCTTAAATACCTGCAAATGTATATACATGTTTGTTTGGGTTGGCTTTTTCATGAGGAGGGAACATATTTCATTTCTCAGCTATGAAATTGCTCATCTGAGTGGGATGCAGGTCTCCTGCAACTTCCACAGCTCACTTAACATGCAGAAACAGACCCCAGGAATGTTCTGTAATCAACCTTAATTATAGTTTCCCAGACTCTGCTAGTCCCAGGTCAGTTGTTAATCCAGGCTTCTGGTTCAGAAGTTCAGAGTGTCGTTTGCTCAGACGGTTAGGTCCCTGAACACCTCCTCCCTATGACTAACTAACTTAAATGCCAATGCAACTTACATTCATCATAGGATCCTCCTCTGTGCACCTGTATATCAGTGCCTGCACAGGCTAAAGTTAATGATGCACAGTTTTTAGATGCCATATATGTTGATATATATATATATATATATATATATAGTGTCTCAATTCCTCTAACGAAATTCTTAGTACTGATAGTATTTAAGTTTATAGCTTTGTAGTGTAGCTGGCTTGCAGTTACATCAGCAAAATGCAGACAGTGTCTGGTAGGTATGTTCAACTTACACATCTGTTAGAGTGACTGCAGTCTGTATTGCGCGCCTGTCTGCCTCTCACTTGCATGTAAACAACAGAGATTTCAGATCCAGTCCCACACAGGACAATAATTCAATAAAGCCTGAAAGATAATTCAGCCCAGATCCAGTCACATGTGGAGTGCGGATGTTATCGGCATAGTCTGGAAGTAAGGCTGACACGTTTTCAAAACACTGTGTGCTGGGTTGAGAGTGTGCTGGTTGGGTCAGTGAGGTTTGACAGGAGAAAAACAGTCTAGTGGTAGCTGAAGATATACTGTACATCTCATGTTGTTTGACTGTTCATAAACTCACAACCACAAAAGGCTTCCTGTTTATACTATACTTATGTTTGAAACAATTTACTAAAGGGGAGAGAAGAACTGCAGGATTTGAGGAAAATAATAAAACATAGATAGATAGATGACAGTTTTAAAATTAGGAGTAAAAATTTTTGTTTGGAAGCTGTTTGTCTTTAAATATCAGTCCCTATCGACATGATCAACATCTGAGAGTGTACGTACTTTAGTCAGCCTTTGTGGCTGGTCACTTACATTTTTTTCATTTTCATTTTTCTTTTCATGTTTTATCATGTTCTACTTCTTATCTTTTTTGACTCATTATGTCAAACGAGATAAGAATTTGCATTAATGAGTGCATGAGAACTACTTATTGTATTCACGCACAGCCTGCAACGAGAAGTTTAAACTTATATCATTATATCATTTTACCTCTGATTCAAAAGCAGAACCAGATCATCAACAAATTAGATTACTTTTTTACTTATTCTGTACTTGTTCAAATAAGAAAGCATTGAGTCTGTGGCTATGTTAGTTGACAATCCCTAAGCATCCAGTCTTGGCACCACTGCTGGTGTTATGTCTGATTTGACATGTATGGTATGCTAGAAAAAGATGTTGCCAAGTAAGGTTCCCACTAACCCCCCTGGGCACTGCCAATCATTCTGATGCCATGTTGGTAAATTTAACCACAGAAACAAGTACAAAAGATCCAGACGTAGCTCGATCGCTGCAGTAAGAAATGATGGTGTCACATGCAGGCTATGTTTGGCCTCCCTCCATTTCAGGTCTATTGTAGAGAGAAAGGTTAGATTGTTGTTGTTGCAATGTATTCTTTATCAGTGGATGTGAAGGGAAGGGCATTATTGATGTGGCAAACCAACTTTGTCAAGAAGGGATTGACAAATAACCTGCTGAAAGAGCTATTATGAGAGAAAGAAGGCAGAGAAGAGCTGAGCTGAGAGAAGATAATGATGCAGCTGGCATGTGAATCTCTGAGACTTCTGGGAAAAGCGTCTTTGTGTCTTGTGGCTGAGATCATGATGGCTCTGTTAACATGGGGACCAGGTAAAGGCCTTCGACCTCAGAAATGTGCCTGTATTGATGGGTGATTCTGACTTCATCCTCCTTTGTTTATTATATGACATTGTCTTGTTTCAGCTCTGAGTCAATCCATCAACCTGTTTGTCTTTTATGTGTTAGTTGCATTCATGGAAAGTGTAATGCAGCAGTTTGTGTGAGCACCTGTGTCTGCATACACATGCTTTGAAACCCAGCAGAAACACAGATGGACACTTGGCTGTATTAACTTACGTGGAAACTGGTGTCTATGTCTCTTAATTTTCCATTTCAGTCCCCGTGTGTCAGATGTTGCTTCAGCTGGTAATCAGCAGCTTGGAATGGCAGTGTTTTGCTCTCTTTTAAGTACTTTTTAGGCTAAAACATATCTTTGACGTGACTCTTCCACCATTGCAGATGGTATAGAGTATAGCACAGCTGCAAATTTGCCAGAAGTTAGTGGGAAGTGTCAGCAGTGTCTTCAGAAAATCCACATTTCCTTACAGTGCTGCACAGAAGCCTATGCAGCACAGTGACAGACAGCAGAAGGTTAGTAAATGTCTGTTGTGTAAGCAGAAGGAGCCTTTGAACTACCTCCTCCTGTTACACAACCAGTAGGGGCACCTGTACTCGCCGCCCCGTCATCTCTTTAACCCGTGGCTGGTGACACCTGAGTGTTTGTTGTCAGAAACCAGTCTATTAGTTTGACCTCATGTCTGTTCTATCTGAAATGCCAGACTTTTGCTTCCTGTTGTCGCTCGGCCTTGCCGCTCCTTCGCCACTAACTTGAAGCAGAAATGGCAGCCACACTGAGATGGCTCACTATGTTTCTCTGACCTCCAAAAAGTTGAAAGAGAGATGCTACCGAGCGTGGAGTCAGAGCGGAGGATGATGGATGGCTCTAAGCAGTCTAATAGTGTTGCCCTCCTCTACAGAAAGAGAACAAATATCTGCCAGGGCTGAATGATGTGTGTGGCCTCTGCTCCTATCATACAGTGCACCAGGTTCTCTCATGTGGCTTTCCTTGTACTGTAGATGCAAAGATAGAAAGAGCAAAGAGGGACAAATAGCGCGACTGAGAGAGATGGGGAGACTTAGAGGGAGTGGGAGAATGAGACGCGACAGAAAGCAAAATGAAATGCACCAGCGACAGAGGACGGTTAGTGTGACACTGAGAGGGAGAGAAGAGATCTCAGCTGTCGAGCTGCTTGTCTTCACATACTGCAGATAGATTCCCTGTTCTAATGATCACTCTCCAAGCTTGATTTATTTTTTATGCAGACCTGTGAAAGCAGATAATGTCTCCAAAATGTCATGACACTGTTCTGTTACTGACAAGTTTCTGAACACACACTAAGCAAAATGTACAATTGTTTTATGGGTTCTGTAAATGAGACCATCTTTGCTTCTCTTAATCTATACCCAGACCACAATCTTTGATCTATATTTTAGACAGTCAGAGTTCGTGTACAGAATGAATAAAGGTATCACAATCTTGGCACTCCTGTCTCATAAAGCCTGGCAACTTAGTTCATAAATTATTGCACGCTGGGGCAAGTAGAGGCCCTGAGGGTTTTGGAGGACTCCTATGGCTGAGCATAGACTGCTCTACACCTGTAATATAAATTAAGTGCAGGTAGGGAGGGGAAAGGGTGGACACCTGAACCTCTTATACAAAGCAATAGCTGCAACCTTTCGCTGCTCATGATTTATAACCACTGTGTGGTGCAAGGCTAAGTTTCGAATCCTAAAATCTTCCTCCAGTGACCCTGCAGACAGTTTTTAAACAAGAAAATTGTCAGCTTACGAGGGAAAGCAGGACTATAAAATCATAACTGACAACCCTTGCGTCACAGTTGATTTTCACTCCGCTTGGGATTTTGATTGCTGGGGATAATCTTACATTGCTGTTTGAGATGTGCTTTTTACAGAGATGCTCAAATATTGAAATAAGGTGATGAGGTCGCTGGAGAAGGATATTTAAATTTAAATTTCTACTGAATATGTCTCTATCATCTTTACCATCCTGTGTTGACAAAAAAGTGAGAGCAGACCTAAAGTTTTGCTTGTAATAATAATTGTGGCGTCTTGATGCTTAACTGATTTTCATGCCACATCAATCAACAACGTGAACAAAGCACTTTGAGAACAGCAGGAAACTCTCTATTATGGGACAAAAACCAGAAGGTATTGTTGTACTAGTTAACTAGCAGGAGCTGGACCCTCTCTGCTTTGAAACACACATGTGTGATCTATACTATACACAGTCGTCTTTCTGATTAAGAATTGGGGTGAGATTAGAATGCACACAATACCATTCTCAAGTTCCCTATGAAAAAAAATATACTATAAGTTTATTTCTTCAAGAATACTTAAGTAGTATTCAAGTATACTTTCCAAGAATATTTTATGTAGTAAGTACAGTATACAAATGGCAATGTACTTGTAGTATACTTATAGGTATAGTTTTTCAATAACTTGGGACTAACTTGGCCCACTTTTTAGTTTATGAAAATACACTTTAAGTATACTACAAATAAACTTTTATACTGTTAGCTCACTAGGGATGTACTACTAGTATGTTTTCTAGTTTATAAAAGTATACTTCTAAATGCAAATACTGAACTTACAGGTATATTATTAGTTTACCTGTAGTATAATTTTAGCCCACTTCTAGGTTGATCAACATATACTTAAAATAGGGTTTAAATGTGCATTTAAATTTCATATATAACATGATTATTTCTCATGTCACTGGGCTGTTTCATGACTGTGAAAACAACCACAGTGCTTCAGCTGCTAATAACTCTGTCACATACTAAATCTACAAGTATTATAATTAATTATAATTAACCTGTTGTATCTTGCCTTTGTATTTGTAAGCTGAGTATGAAGCTAGAGTCAGGGAGTAATTAGCATAGCTCAGAGTAAAACTTGTCACTGGACATTGTTACAGCCGACAACGTCCCTTGAAATAACGTTTTTTTTAATATTTAACTTTCTGTTTATGTACATATTAAACAATTTTGATATTACATTATAATTAATGGCACCATGTGGGTGTTTTTTCCCATCCCTCCAAGTGTTGAAGCTAGCAATTTGAAATAAGTGGAGAGAAGCTCTTTGGAATGACATGTCTTCAAAGTCTTTGACTTTCAGTGTCATTGAGTTATGTGTAATAACATCAAGTCTGACTGGACAGGATATTGGTTTCCTAAAATTTGTGTGTGGGAGAAAATGGAAGAAATTTCTTTGGCTCATGTCCTCCTTTTTCCCCTCACCCCTGCTGTGGATGTTTGTTCATTGTGGGAGAAACAATCAGCAATTCTGGAAGCTTCTGCAGGCCACATTAAAAAATCATGAATCAATTTGAGCTTGTTCAAAATTTCAAACAGAGTTTTCATTAAAAATTCACTGGGACCTCTCTTTCTGTCGCTTGTAAATACATCATTGGTCTTGCTGTGGCTGATGAGAGCTGCCTCAGAATGAGCCCAGTGCTTATGTGCTTGATCTTTGACTTTGGTGTCAAGGGCAAAGTCATAAGGTCTTCCCCAGAGGTGTTAGCTGTTTGCAAAACTGCCACTTTTTTAAACACATTTACCCACTGCATAGCTATATGTCTTTGTATCTATTTAAACTTGAAATTCACATCATTGTGGTTCCACCCATTCACCTGAAACATCCTTTTATCATTGAAAATCACTCTGTGCTCAGAGTTTTAATGGGAACAACCAGGTGTTAAAAATGAAGTGAGCTCTGTAAGGTGCAAGCACCTTCTTACCTGCAAACTCTCTCATCCTCTCCCTCATGCACACACAAACACACACACACACACACACACACACACACACACACACACATTCACACACAACTTCCCTGCTTTCCCTGGTTTCCATGGAAACTTGTGGTGAAGGAACAGAGAACTCAAGGACAGGTATGTTTGCAAATGAGAGTTTCTCAAATTATATGTCCACTGAGCCACTATCATCAGCCCATCACATCCTCCAAAACAAACGCTTACTTTCTGACACTAACATGGTACCACATAAGCATGTGCATTTTATTATGGACAAATTAGAAGTATATGAGACCAAACATGGCACATGATGCTATTTGTGTTGGTGACTGCTGTGACTTTGGTACATCTGCAGACCATGTTGTGTTTGTTTGTTTGCTTGTGCGTGTGTGAGTGTGTGCACCACGTGTTTGGCTGCCTCATATACAGGAACAAGATACAAACACAGACATGCTCCAATATGGTCCCTGATTAAGAGACCAGATTGCCCTGACTTCACTCTCACCACAAGGTATGAACAACTGCCTTTCAAAAACAACAGCAAAAGAATCGAAAAGAATATGCCAACAACACAGTTTTTACATTTTCACATTGCCTTCATCAGTTCATCAGTGGGTAATTGAAACGTGATATTCACTTTTAGTGTTTTGTGTTTTCATCTCGTGGAGCACAGGGAGGATCATATCTCTCTGTGATCACTTGTCTACTGTCCCTCACTGACGTGTGGGTGTCCGACTTTGGCAGGTCACATTTAAAATTTGAACACGCACTAAGTTGTTAGTGCATCAAAAGAGAAATCACTAGTGTAAGTAAAGGCACCACCCACATTTGCTTGTGGGATTATTTTTAGTTAGAATACAGTATTTGCCCATATTTAAACAGTTCATGGTTACACAAAGATTTACATTGGGTATGTATTACATATTGTGGTGTAACCTGGCCAAAGTGGCTAATAAGATAGGAGTAAACGTCATAAGATATAACGCAGCAGCACCACTGCTTAAATACCCCCTTCAGTCTGGATCAACTTCATTCTAGGTGAAACCATTTTCTTTAGAGGTACACAGAATTTCTTGTCTCAAACAAACAATTGATATTAGATTGTTTTTATGAGTAAACATTCAATATATCTTCAGATCTACTTAACATTACTAAGTTACATGCCAATTTCATACTCATACCACTTACAGAAATCAACATTAATACAAATATTTAACCCAATCTCCCCACACTTGGGCTACCCCATGACATCACTGACGGTGTCACTGAGATTATAATAAGAGGAAGTAGTTCCTTTTGTCTCCTGAACACATGGTGAGCATAACAAAATCCTGACTATTTTAGAAACTCAAAACTACAAACATTTAACTTGTAAAACTCACAGCTGCATCAATAAACTTAAACAATACTTTTCTGTGTTTTACTTTAACCAGAAAACATTGATGTAATAATATTGCAATGTTGTGTTTAACACAAACAAACCTGGGACAGTATGTGTTTGCAAAGTGACAAATTATAACTGGAAATTGAGCTAAACATTTACCAAGCAAGGTTAAGAGTGTTCTCACACACTTTGTCACACATATACTCACTGTCTTCCGCACTGTCTTCTGAGTTTCTTAAAAGTTGCTCTAATGAATGTTTTTTATAATAGTAATAGTTCAAATGACTATGTGTGAAGCAGTGCTTAATGACAAACACAAAGAAAATGTTTTCTGTAATAAATTTTGTGGTTATCTCTACAGTGCTTTAGAGCATCTCTCAGCTCACTGTTTTGATTTTATGACCCACAACTTTACTGTTTGCTCTCAACACTGTTTCCACAAGGTTCTATTTTTTTGTTTTAGCTTAGACAAAGTCATTGTAGCTAATTTTACAACTATTTGTCAGAGTTAATGACTTGGTGGTGGACATAGTAGAGGATTTCAGATAAAAAAGTATTTTTTCAGGGTTGAAGAACAAATCAAAGTTACAAAGAATGTGATTATTGGGCTTATCATATGGTCATTTGTTTGTGAACCTTTTCCATAATAGTGTGTTTATAAGGTAATATTATGTCAGTGTTGTATATTTGTATGATATATAAAATATGTTATTATCAAAACATGGTGAGAGTGTGTATATACTTGTGTATTTGCATGTGTGCCCCCACATACCACCAGTCTGCATTTTGTTTATTGTGATTATGAGTCTATATTTAGCATGTGTCTCCATATGTCATGTAAGTTAGAGGCTGCCCATAGCACTCCATACCATATGTCGTTCCTGGAGGAAGAGCTAGCTCAGGCTGTTGTGTATTCTCTGCATCCTGATGGAAATATTAAATTTACACATAAAACACACTCACACTTTTTATTTACCTGTCACTGTGTGTAATTGCATGTGTGCATTTCTGCATCTGCTCACATGTCTGCACTCTTCACACATATTATTAATTCTGTTATAATTAAAACTTGTGATACTTGTTGTTATGTGTTTTAGAGCTGCATGCATGTCACTTTGTATTGTTGTTTGCATCTCTTCCAGCATGAGGTCTCATCACCCCTCCATTGTTGGTGTAAGTTGTAATGTTAACAGGCTTGATGTTGTCTGGGTGATGGGCTGATTAGTGGTGGAGCAGCATTATCACAACCTCCACACACATCTGCATGGCAACCGAGTTGTTTGTCTCCTTCTGTCTCTTGTCTCTTCTTCATTTGTCTTTAACTCAGCATGGTATCAAGCCATTAAGATTTTGGTAAAGGGAGAGTGTGCATGCTTGTGTATGTTGTATAAGGGTGTTGTATTTACCACAGAACCTTTACATTCAGAGTTCACAGAAATCACCAGGTAAGAATGCATGTTCTTATTCACTCAAAGGACAGGTTTGCAGACTTCTCAACCCAGAACTTACTAAAATGTTTATACTCTTGTATGACATTGGATAGTACAAACTGACTGATGGCTTTATAAAAATATCTAGTCTGCCTCAGCTGTAATTGGGCTAAAAGCTGTACTAATCAGTGCTTTTGAATTGTCATCAATTCCCAGTTCAGTTCAGCGAGCAGTTTTCAGCAAGAAACAAACAAGAAACTCAGATAAACCTATTGCATGTTATCTACCTTGCACAAAATGACACACAGGTACACTAAAGGAAAACATCTGGGGGTTTTTTAAGCTTGCATGTCTTAATACAATACTGAGGGGCCTGCATGCAGTGGTGGTAAGTAACTAAGTACATTCATTCCAGTACTATACTGAAGTACAATTGTGGCATACTTGTACCTTACTGGAATTTTTCAATTTTATTGTACTTTTACTCCACTACAATTCACAAGGAAATATTGCAAATATGTTCCTGTACATTTATTTTCCAGTTGTAATTACTAGTTATATTTTGCAAATGTAGATTTGTATAAAAAAACCTAATAAATTATCATGGATTATAATAGATTAAGCACCAGTCAGTACATAAATAGATTAAAATCAGATCCTCCTTTGCTGTTTTTGTTCCATACCAAGTTGCTAGGTAAGGGATTTTTGACAACATAGTTCAGTTGAGACTCATATGAAACTCTGACATTCACACAAATCTAAATCGAGCTGTTGTCTTTCAAAGTTATATGTTATTAAGGAAGATTTTTGCCTATCTCTTCCCCTGACCTGAGGCAGAGGGATATTTTTCAATCTGTTACAGAGTGAATCAGAAACAAAAATGACATTTTATTGATCAAGATCTACTATAATATATAATCACATGAATATTGTGTTTAGACCATCTTAAAAGAACTACAGGTACATCTCAATAAATTAGAATATCATCAAAAACGTAATTAATGTCAGTAACTCAATTCAAAAAAGTGAAACTCATACATTATATAGATTCATTACACACAGACTGATACATTTTAAG
>JAUMHL010000002.1:10413953-10449228 GCA_032362345.1 Sandelia bainsii | reverse complement strand
AATTAAAAGAAATAAACGCTTGAAATATATCAGTCTGTGTGTAATGAATCTATATAATATGTGAGTTTCACTTTTTTTTATTAAATTACTGACATTAATTAAGTTTTTGATGATATTCTAATTTATTGAGATGTACCTGTATTCTTTTAACTCATAACTACAGCTGGTGAACATAGTGAAGCAAAGTTGGTGGAAACAAAAACAAAAAAACAGGTAAGGTTTTGTGAAATATTAAAATGTAAAAATAAAATTTAGTGTAACATGCAGACACATTTGAGTATGGGCTTTCTATCTTCAAGAAGTACTGTAGATCCATCTGAATTTTAGAAACCTAAATAATTCTCCTATTAAGCTGCATTTAAGAGGAAATTGCAACTGATATATTTTAAGCTATCAAGGAGGGCTGAAAAATATTTAAACCATATTTCAGTAAACCTTGGTTGGAAAATCTTGAAGTGGAGACAAAGACATGCAGTAGCAGCGTTGTGCTTCATCATTTTGGGCTTTCCTGTTTATGACTGCTTCTGTCTGCCTAAATCAACAGCCAGACTTGGTATGCATTCTTTTTCCATCAGACTCACACGCTCTGTTCTTTGGTTTTAATTGGCTGTTCCTCTCCCTTCTCTCCCTCTCTCTCTGCAGTCCACTGTTCACATCTTAATGTTTTCCCTTTCTCTCTATGTCCATCGCTCTCTCTGTTTTTCTTATTGTTTATTCTCATGACTTTCACCCAACTATTTCTGTCAGACCGTCTATCTTAGTTTCTCTCGTCTTCTTGTTGCAGAGCTACTGTGTTTGTGTCAGGTCTTGGCATGGGTGGCATGTTTCCATATGGAAGTGTTCAAGAGAAGATATAGGACATATGTGACCCCAGCTCACTGGCTGGGGACTCTGTGGCAATCACACTGTGTCATTAGTGGTGGTGAGAATGCCAGCACTGCAGTGCAAGGGAGGAGAAAGAAGGATAAGGACAGATATAATTAGGTTAAGGAAGGGGGAAAGGGCGAAAAAGAAGGAAAAGAACAAGAAATGGTGCTGAGTACATTGTGTCCTCTGTGAAGCTTGGGGCATGTGTGTGTGTGTGTGTGTGTGTATGTTCTCTGGCCCCTAGCTGGTCAGATCTCAATGCTGATGTAAGCTGAACTTGGCAGAAAGGCCAGGTACATGTTCATGCTTCAGTGTGCATTCAGTGTTTGCTTTGAACCTGACTCTGCCAGGACAACTTTAACAAATTGATGTTGTCTGAACCTTTGCATAACAAGATCTGTCAAAATTCATTCACTTACTACTCAAAGGAAAAAGAGTGCTTCATTTAATGATACTTTCATAACATTTAACCAAATGATAGTTTGCTAAACAGTGACCCTGGTGTTTCACAAAGTCGTGAAGACGTGCACTGATGTCATACAGCTCCCACAGACCTCAAAATGAAAGACATGACTTGATCTTCACATTTTCAACATATGACTTCACACTGTATGAATCTGTTTTGATCGTTGCTGTCATAGCCTGGCCTGTGGAATGATTTGGTCAAACCACAGTTATTTTGGTTTGGCTTGTGAAAGTCAGCAGGGCCCAACTTTATTTCGATTTTACACACTTTGTGAGAGAAATTGCTCATATAAAGCTATTTCATTGCATTTTCTGTGCTCTTGTGTGTACTCGAGAGCCACACTGAGAGGTTTGGCTAAGACGGATCTCTGCTGGACATACAGTTTACATTGTTGAGTGGAAATGTTCTCTGTGGCAATATTATCTAATTAGAAACCTTTTCAAAAACATTTATTTGATGCAAAATGGCAATAAAAAGAAAAACATAAGAAAGGAAAAACATACTTGTGTAGTGTATACAGTGATCCTTTAATGCTTTCTGAGCAAACCAAGCTATTCAAGCTATTTCGGGAATTTAGGGCTCATAAATTAACTGTCAAAAATATTAGCCGATAGCAGCCTATCAGGAGAAATAAAGCCAATGCAGGTGGGTGTAAAGTAAGAAAAACACAACTTACTGCAGTAGAGTTTGAGTGATTTCCGATAAAGCTGCATCCACTTTTTTCTTGGCAACTTGTGGGAACAATATTAAATTCCACAACAGGGTAACAAGCTTTTACAGCTGGTCTGTTACTGGTCAGGTCATACAATGGATTTATCACAACTTTTGTACTGAAAACAGTTGCTGAAAAAAAGAGTGACTGAACCATATGGTAAATATGTAGCACATCCAAAAACAATTGCTCTGCTTTCATGAACATATCACATTAAATTTTAATTATACAATATTGCTGCTCCGCCCAACATGGGAAACTTAGTGACTTAAAACTTCCTTGCATTTCACATTTCTCTTTCTAAATTTTCCAGTCTCAAACTCTAGTCAAGCAGCACACGTTCCATAAATCAACTAATCAGTCAGTGTTGTGCATTTCCTGCCTCTTGTAACCATCCACAACTTACCTTTTGTCCTGCCTGCAGTCATGACTACATCACTACGAGTATCACTGGCTTGTAATTGCTTTCACTTTAAAATCCTTTTACTCACTTTCAATTTCTCAATGGACTTAAACCCCCATTTTTCACAACTCCTCCACTTAGACGAACCCACGCCTTCCTGCATCCCTATGCACCGTCTCCTATCTCACACCAAAAGCTTTTCCCTGGTTACTTCTTCTACTTTGCAATGTTCCTTTGAAGTATACCTTAGATGTTTCAAAATGGTATTCTTATTGATAAGTTAGTGGTTACAATTACAGGTGTGACAAGACATTAATGGTATTTAAGAAGTTACATATTTTTTATTACAACTTGAGAACAACTTCACAATTCTCTTCTGTATTCAACTCATTTTAATGTTACTACAGTAATATAGTAATGCCACTATTGTTATGTCTCTTGTTACGTCTCTATTTTTAGGCATTTCTCCTTTAGCATCTATGCAACTGGTAAGTATGAGGTCATTTTAACTGAGGCTGTAACAAGTAACATCAAGCTGAAACAAGAATTTATAACCTGCTCTCATGAGTCAGTTACAAAACAGAAATTAGCTTTTTATTTTGTGAGACACAGTCTTTATTAATGGTGCTGAAACAAAAAAGTGTAAATAGAAGCTGTGGAAGAAAGGAGGGATTAAATTAGAAAAACAATAGCCTGTGGGGTGAATCAAAAAGCTGAATAATTTTGACAAAATTAAGAACATTTTAAAGTAAAAATTGCACTTAACTAGTCTTGCATGCAAAATGGTACAAATTGAATAAGAGACTAACTGACAGAAGGAGGGTCAGAGAGAGCAAGGTAAGACAGAGAAGCAGAAGAACCACCCAACAGAGAAATATGGCGACTGAGGCAGACAGAGCTTGTTTGCTCAGGCATTGATTCAGGGGCCCCTCGAGGCTGCGTCTTCCATTTACCAATTTGTGTCTTTCCTTCCCTCATCCCCACCTCAGCCCATCTTCCCTCTCTTTGGCGGATTATTCGTAGGGAACAAACAGTGCCACTCGGGAACACCGGACCCCTGGTTGCCGGGCAACCACACACTTACTTGATGGAGTGGAGGCAACTTCAGAGGCCTCTGTGAGAACAGTATCAAGATTGTTTTTAGACCTGAGCCCTGATAAAGCCCAAAACACACACACAAACTGTAGCCTACTTATATACACATGCAGACACACAGCACATGCGGACACATGCTAGAAATATGCAACATAGTTAAAAAAGGTGGCTACTGTTGCTGTAAAGCAACTGCAAAAAGATGCATGTACCCCCTCATCATACGTGGACAGAAAAAGCAATGTGGTAGCAAAACTTGCTGGCTGACTGCTATTACAGTCCATGTGTCCTGTATTTTACTCTTCTGCCACAGATGTGAAACTTCTTTTTCACCACCCACCAACTTTGTTTTTTGAGGTTTACAGGGAGAACTTCCTCTCTCATGTTTGCTAAAGTTGAGTGCAGCTTTTGATAATAACAGAGACCGTTATTAATTAAAGGGTGAAACAGTGTTGCTGCTTCCCTCTTTAATTCACCACCAGGCATATGTGGAGAGAGAAAATGGGGGTGGCATACATCTTTACTAGTGTCTCAGGTGGTGACTTGGGATACTCTTTAATAGACACTCATCCCCAGTGCAAAGTTTTTGTATTGGGCATGGGTGTGTGTCTGTGTCCATATGAGAGTAAAGAATGCGTGTGTTTAAAACTTTTAATTTTATGAATTGGGTTGCACCACAACAGTTCATAAATGTCCAATCTAGTTAAGATTTTAGTATAAAATTGTTGAAAGAAATATCTTTGGTGCTGTCAAATAAAAAGCAATCAGTTACAGTATGTAAACAGAAAGTCCCTCTAGCATCATGAGCTGTAGCACAACCTGCAAAACTTGAAGTTTTCTGAAGGGCAAACAAAACATTAAAGTTATCAACCAATGTTGTTTGTTCACCAACTGGCCACAGTATGAAAACCATCTACCTAATATTGTTTAGGTCCCTCTCTGCTGCCAAAACAGCTCTGACCTATAGAAGCATGGACCACACAAGACCTCTGAAGACCTCTGAAGCAGAATATCCTGTAAGATGCGAGGTAGGGTCTCTATGGACCAGGCTTGTTTTTCTAGCACATCCCACAGATACTTGATTGGATTGAACTTTATGTCATGTTCCTCAAATCATTCCTGAAAATTTTTTGCACTACGGCAGGGAACATTATCCTGCTGAAAGACACCACTGTCATTAGTAAATACCATTGAATGGTGTGTACATGGTCTGCAATATTAAGGTAGGTGGTATCTGTCAAACTAACATCCACATTACCCAGAGCATCACACTGCCTCTTTCACATGATGCATCTAGGTAAACAATACATGTGCACCCGTCTGTCCACATGATGTAAAAGAAAATTTGATCAGTCAGAACAGGCCACCTCTTTACATTGCTCCATGGTCCATTTCTGACCCTCACTTGCCCATTGAAGGCACTTTCAGCAACTCATATATTAATTTGGTTCAATTGGTACAACTAGTTTCATGTCCTTACTTAACTGACTCCAACACAGACAGACGGACAGACAGAAACATACTACCGGAATCACTACTCAGAATCACTGGGAATCCTTTAAATACCTGCACAGAGATGGGGAGATATATCATATAACACTTGGTCACCACTGAGTCCATCTGTGCTGCTGGGAATACCCTTCATGATTCCTTTTGTGTTTACAGTAAAATACTCTGGCTTTGACTTTTATTTCAGCTTCTAAATACTCCTGCTGGAAATCAAAGAAGCTAAATTAAGTCTTTATGGGTAAGCTAAAGCACTTGTTAGTAGCCAGAGGATATGCTCTGGGTCTAGAGAGAGGTATGGGGAATTTTGTCCATGCCCTGGGTCATTCAAGTTTGGGAATGGCAATTAAAGGAATGTGAAGCGATATCTAATTCCACAAGGTAAGATTATATTATATTATAAACTCTCAGCCCTGGGGAATTTTACTTAACGATTGAACCAAACTAATTTATGAATATAGTCTGTATACAACAGTTAAAAGAACTGGCCGACAAGTTTATTTACAAATTAATTTCAATCAATAATTCCAAACAGTTTCAAAAACAGTTACAGCTGGTCTCATGTTAACTTCAAATGAAGACTCCTTTACACCAACAAATCTTAATTTCCTTTAGTTTTTCCTTACATATTCGAACAAACATAATTATTTTTTTCTTTTTCTCCATCTGTATTTTGCAATGTCTTTTTATCTGTTAAATGCCAAGCATTGTGTATCACTGCTTTTTTCTGAAGCTATTTATTTACTTTACTTACTCTATGGACCAAAAGTATATGGACTCATTTACATCCACATGTGATTTTTTTTTTTCTTATTTCAGAACCCCATGCATTCACATGCTGTTGCAACAACCTCCACACTTCTGGTTTTAGGATCGGGGTGCAGGGATTTGTTCTGATTCAGTGAGAAGTTTACTGAGACTGGGCACTGATGTTGGGATATGAGGCCTGGCTCCCAGCTGTTGCTCCAATTCTCTATAGACTTCATTTTGTGTACAAGGGCATTGGTCACGTTTGCGCAAGACCAAAGAGTCTGGCTGCAAAGCTGACATACACCACAATCTATTTATGTATCTGTTTGGTAACTTTTTTTTTATTAAAATACCATGCCAATAAATTTTTGTTGAATTGAACCGAGTTAATAACAGAGAAAGAAAAATTCAAATGGGTGGATCACACATGCAGTCCAGCTGACATCGCAGAGAAACTGTATAGTGGAAATAAAATAGAAGGAAAAAAATAGTAAGTAATCTTTGAACGCTGGTGTTATTATCAACACAACATGTAGAAAAACATGTAGAGGTGTATTGCTTGTGACTCTATCTTTGTACAGCATGTTCGCGTAAGTCTTTCCATTCATTGTATCTGTGCACAAAAAGCTTCTCTTTGACTTATACAAGTCTATTCTTAATTCATGTGGACGAGGTATTTCCTTTTCCAGTATGAGTAGCGTTGTTCCAGTGACCTGCTCCACTCATTTATTTCTCTATTCCCTCTAATACTTGCCATCATCTTTTTTGTGGACCATAGGTCAATTAACCACAATGAAATGTTCCAGAGAGAAAGCGAAGGAAAAGAGAGTAGGTTTATTTGTTGTGGATGGGAGGGTGTGGGGGTTGATTTATGCGTTAATTATGATCTGAATCAGAAGCTGATTTTTCTCTTTGGAGAGGGATGACAAACTCCATATACCATGCTTAGGTTATCGCCAAAAATATAAAATTTCCGTTTCAGTGTTTTAGTAAAGCATTTTGCAGAACTGGTTTAAGATAAACATGTTATTTTACAATAAATTTCATAAAAACACAAAGCTCAAAGACACAAAATAATTATATAAAATTACACAAAATCCAACCTATTTTGAAGCCCAACCGTAACATACAAAGGACAAAACTGATCCCAGAACAGATCCAAAGATCATCTTGGTGGAAACCAGCGTACTCTGATCTCAACAGTAGAATTTCATTTTGCAGACTGGTTTTAATCAAGCTTAAACAAGCCCATCAGGATACATTGATGAGTACTATTAAATGCAGCACAGACATCAGGGTGAAGAGCTAATGAATGACCAACACCAGCCATTCCTAACTAAGTAGCACAGTTGCAGTGATCTGCTGAGCAGGAACTCAAACTTCTCAAAGAAATCGTGATGTAGAATAAATCCCTTCTTTCTACAAAAATAATATTAGTTGCAAAAACAGGAAATGACCACAAATGTTTGCATACATGGTCATCATATACTGTATAGATGTAGTCATCTATACATGATTAAATATAGATGACAGCTCCAAGACTACAGGGCCACAGTGGGGCTGAGTCTGTATTATCTGTTTTATGTCATCCACTCCCTCTGTGTGTCCAGCCTTCATCATTCTTTCTGTCCCATTTTCTCTTCTTTACCCAAAGCTCAGGAACATGAGTCAGGAACATTGACAATGTACTGGAAACCTACCTTACCTAAACAAAGGATCAATTAAGGTTCAGGTACTGAACTAGCAGATTCAAAGAGAGAAAAAGAAAAGAAGAGAAACAATAATGTTGGAACAGGAACAACAGACAAAGACAAGCTCCTCCCTGGCTGTGCAAAAAGAGTGTATTTCCTGAGCAGGACATATCAGACTTGTATCTCAGGGAGGCTTCCCAGAGAGCAATGTCTACAGATTGCTCCTGACACCCTCTGTTACAGGGTTATGTGGTTGTCAACAGTGGTTTGAAAAAGGGGGTCAATGTGTGAATGGAAGCGCTATAAGAGGGTGCTAAAAACTGAGACTATTTCACACAAAACATGAAGGTGAGAGACTCTCCATTTACCACAAACTCAGCTCTCACTTTCTCTCATCCAAACACAGTTCTCCAGCTGTTGCCGAAAATGTTCCAGCATGTGACAAAATGTTCTAATCCACACTGCTAATGTATGGTGACAGACATAAAACTAATCACAGTATGATGTGCTGTTTATTGCATTTTTGGCTCCGTGTAGATTGGATCCACTCTGTCACTAGTTCGCCTGCAGGAGAACAGCCGTTTGGTGGGGCCTGTTTTACCATGGTGATACTGTTCGTTTGTTGTGGTGCCCGAGGGGAGGCAGAGAGGAGCGGGGTCAAGAGAAATTGGAAATCTGATCCCTCTCCAAAAACAGTGAAATGACATTCCAATAATCCTGAGACCTCGCTTGGACCTTAATCAGACAATGGCCTGAGGCCACAGTGCACAAGTTTGTGTGCATTTTACCCTTTGTGTAGATTACAGATAGATAGATACATTCATGTGTGTGCCTGCCTATGCATCTGAATATTTATATGAAGCATGTGCTGGCTATTAATCACTATTCCAGCATAAAGAATGCATCAAAGCTGGGTAACAAGTGTTCAAACACTCAAATGCCCGGATTCAAAATACTTTATGGGTTCCTCTTGTAACTGAGATAAACAAGACAGACAAAGCAGCATTTTCTTTGGCTGTGGCTTCAACATAAAAGACACAATTATATTATGGAAGAAACAACCAGCTGTAAAACAGCTAAGATATCAAAAGTCAGGCAATGTTTTGTGGATAAAGACAATAATGAGCAGTAAAACATATCTTTTCTGCACCACTGTTACTCTGATAACATAACTGAGATGTTGCGATGTTGTTTATATAGTGTTGGCTGGACATTTTCAGGAATCCACTTTGTACTGTTAATGTTATCTGAAGAAAAGTATGTGCGTGTATGAGACAGCACAGATGAAATGACATCTGTGATGTTTTTATGTATGCAACACACATCTATGACCCAGCACACACAGTCTATTTTTCCACATCCCAGATTTAGAATACTTTATGTGAGTGACAGTGTGTGTGTGTGTGTGTGTGTGTTGACTTGAGCCTGTCCAGCTGGCAAAGGACTGGAGATTCTGGGAAGTTATAGGTTTGTGTAGGCGTCCATTTTATGCTTGAAGCTGGATTTAATTAATGTGTAAGCATACTATATGTGCGCTAGTGTCTGTGTGTGTTTTTGGCCTGAGGGTGGATTCCCCATCACCTCAGAAGCAACATCTACTGTGTTACACAGGGGAAAAAAAGAAAGCTGTTCTTTACTCCCCCAAACATTGTTTTTAGACACCAACAGTACACCTACTAAAGTAGAAAGAATAAAGTGGATAAGGCAAAATCAGCATAATATGCAGATTCATTTTTCAGCTTCATGGTTTTCTCAGTGCTGATCTAAAATTGCATAATCTTAGCATTCTTCTGTTAGGATGTAAGCATCATTTTTCCCAGACTAGGTCAGGTTTCTGGTTGTCAGCCTGTGTCTGCGGATTGTTCCAATTTTCCAATGTTGTAGATCCAGCAACAGTTTCCCCCCAATGTTTTATGTGCTTCTTGCTTAAAAAAATATTTTATGGCTTCTTTAAGTGTCAGCTTGCTATTTCTAAACGTTTTTCAGATCTATTTTAAATAATTAATAACATCTTAGAGTAACTTACCCCACAATATTGGCAGAATAGAAGACAGTGCTAGTCTAATGTAGATGGCCCACCACAGTTAGCTGAAATCAGACTTGATATATTTACTGCCTGGAAGGCTTCAGCCCATCAGACACCAACTAGGGTCCTTTCAAGTTGAGTTAGTGTGTTAGTTCACATAAGTTGTTGGGACCTCCTGGAACACATGTTAAAGGATGTTTTAAAGTGAATCTAGTGAGGTCAATATTGAAAGTGATATTAGCTTTTCTTTTCTTTCTTTAGCTCATCCATTGTGCAGCAGATGCATCAGGCAGGAGCTAAGCCCCACTGCGTAAATCCACTCCAGTGCGGATCATTTACTCTCTAAATCATTATGGGTGTCTGGAGAGGAGACAGGATTTCCCCAGACAGGGACAGTGAGCGAACAGAACGCAAAGTTCAGGCAGGGTAAGTGGCTTCTGCTGTATGTTTACATTACTCAGTCAATAAGTGTTGCATAACTTTTGGTCTGGCAGTTACCTAACCACTTGTCCCTTTTTTTCTCTCTCTGAGGTGCTGCTTCTTCATCTGTGAAGACAACAACCAATCACTCAGCCCAGAGAGCTCCGACCATGTCACACTGTCCCTCATTCACGCATGAGTTGCTCCCTAACTGACAACTGAGAAAACATGTGGTTCATGCTGGTGTCTAATTAACACCAGCAATTGAATAATTGAAATGAGAAAAGGATAGAGGTGCTGGACATTTCAACGAAGTTTAAATGCTAAGGCCCACATGTGGATGTGTGTCAGCTGGTGAAATCTTTTATTCATGTAAATATGCATTACCTGATTCAGTGGATTTTAACTTCCTGAAGACAAGACTGACGGCATAAAGACTCACAAACAAGCAGCAACTGAAGGCGGCTGCATCAAAGTCCATGGGCTCCAGATTTCAGGCAGTCATTGATTGCAAAAGATTTTCATCCAAGTATTAAAAATTATGGTTATATTTATAATTATGTCACTTTGTAAAAATATTATCAAGTCCTTAAAATTTAGGTACTTTGCTTAAAATGGCTGTAATTTCTAAATGGTAAATCCCATATTTTTGTGAAACCTCTTAAAATAAAGCTCAAAGTCTACCCATTCGATCACATCTTGATTGTTTTATTTCAAATCCATTGTGGTGGTGTATAAAGGCAAAATATTAAAAACTCTGTGACTAGTCAGATACTTCCAGGCCTAACTGTGAAAACCCCCATATCTAATATTGTGTAGGTCCCCCTTTGCCACCCAGAACAGCCCATCTATAAAACTGTTTGATGAAACATTTCAGATTAGGACAATTCACCTCTAGGGGAGGTTAGTCTATGGTGAATACTTGACAACACTCAGAAAATATGCAACTACTGATCTTGGACAAAATCAATAACGTTCGGCTGATCCACAGTTAGAGACTCTGGTTACATGTAATTCACCAGATGTGATGATTTTTGGATTTTGTCAAACAGAAGATGGACAAAGCAAGAAAGAGAAGCCCTGTGAGAGAATATTTTCTAAAGTAGACGTTTTATGTCATTTTTTTTTTAATTAGTAGACCTGTGCTTTAAAAAAAAACAACCCAAAAAACAATATAAACATTTCCTCTTCTCTTTGAAAAAATCTGGGTTGTTGATTGTTGTTGTTTATTTTCTAAAAACAATATCTATCACATCCCAAAAAAGTTTTTTTCAGTAGCAACTGGACTTGTTTTAGTTCCTTGACGACGTTTCGCCTTCCATTCCAGAGGGCTTTTTCAAGTCTGACTGACTGGTAGGAGTAGCAGGTTTATAAACCCTGTGGAGTCCTCAAGTTGTTAGTCCTTGATGGTCACCTGTGGATTGTTGTTCCTCCTGACTTTCATGTATGTCACTGTGACCACCTGAGCCAGGGTGTGAACGACTGTGAAACCGCCTGGGTACAGTTGAAAAAACTGCATTGTAAGTGTAATTCAGCCACACAAAACACCCAGACACAAACAGAGCAATGTAGTATATGCAGTCCAATGCAGCGAGGAATGTACAGATCTGTACATAGGAGAAACTAAACAGCAGCTCCATAAACGCACGGCACAACACAGAGGAGCCAGCTCATCAGGGCAGGACTTAGCAGTTCACCTATATCTGAAAGACAAAGGCCACTCGTTTGATGACCAAGACGTCAAGATCTTAGACCGTGAGGTCGACTGGTTCAAACGAGGTGTGAGAGAAGCAGTTTACTGCAAGATTGAACGACCCTCGTTAAACAGAGGAGGTGGCTCAGGTGGTCACAGTGACATGAAAGTCAGGAGGAACAACAACCCACAGGTGACCATCAAGGACTAACGACTTGAGGACTCCACAGGGTTTATAAACCTGCTACTCCTACCAGTCAGTCAGACTTGAAAAAGCCCTCTGGAATGACGAAATGTCGTCAAGGAACTAAAACAAGTCCAGTTGCTACTGAAAAAAACTTTTTTGGGATAACAATGACCTGGATGACTGAGAATCTTCACAGATAAATATCTATCACACTTCACAATTATGCCTGTTCTTATTGTCTGTGTGCTGGAAGTTATAATCCAGCATATCAGATGTCTTTAAATTGCATATTAGGTTTCAAAAATAGGTTCCAAAGGTTCCAGGTTTTGGATCGTGATCTTGCTGCATGATGAAGTATCTCCCAATTAGTTTTGCATTTCTCTGTAAATCTGCAGACAATGTGTTTCTGTATACATCTGAATTAATCTTGCAGCTACTATCATGAATTATTGCATCAAAATCTCATATCCATTGTTTGATCATGGTATACAGCAAAATCAAATGAATTAGTCTCATTAGTCATTCCAATACTTTTGGAGGGGGCTGTACTTAAATAAGAACCAAATGTAACACAGACCAACACCTGCACACACAGCAAAATAAAGCAGTGAAAAATGTTGCACTGTACCTACACATCTGGCTATTTCCTGACCTCAACTCACCAAAATCCAACTCTCTGAAGAGGTTCAGTAACCATAAGTGACAGCATGTTCAGGTGTCTGTGTCTCCTTCTGAACTGATTTTTAGTCCTTGACATTTGTAAAAAGCTACGTTGTCCCTCACAGCTGATGGTAACTGAATTTGGGATGTTGACTCTTTTGTTACAGAAGGAGTCACAAATTTAGGTAATCACCTTTTATGCATTCTGATTTATCGCAATTTTATTTTCTTAAAATGCAGTATGTGTAAATCCCCTACATTGATTGCAATCCCTTGCTGACTTCCTCTTTAATAAATATTTCCACAAGTAACTTAAAGATTATTATAATCCCTTGTGTATTAAAAAGTCCCCCATCAATGGTTTTATCAGGCTGTGTTACTGATATAACCTATCATAAACATCCCCATCACACACACTTACTTCAGCATTGACCAAGCTGGCCTACAGAAGGCAATTTTCCCCACGTCAAGAAAATGCTAGTTTTTTTCTGTTCATAGCCAGTGCTGCAAGAGCTTCAGCATCCATTTTCATTGTTCTTTTTGTTCTTGTTTTTCTGTGTTATTATTGTTGCTGTGTTGTGATGTTGTGCACTGTTCATTCAAAGTCAATAGTCTAGTCATAATCGTGAGAATTTGTCACAATGGTAAGCATTTCACTGGGTCCATGCTCATCTCCGGGGATGTTTTGAGGTGTTTTACCTTTAAGTAGATGCCAGACATGGTGAGCTTGGTAAATACTGGGAATGTGCAGCCGAATACATTACTGGATAGCCAACACAGTCATGCAGGAATTTAATTCGCTCCATGTGTTTGTAGAGTATGTGAGAGTCTGCAAAAGAGAGAGAGAGCAAGAGAGGGGAAGAGAGAGTATGTACATAACATGTACTGTATGAGTCTTGTTAATGCCTCCTTGATTTGTGTACACATTTTTATAATGATCAATACACAACTTGTTCTTTGTGTAGTCCTGAGTATTACGAGAAATCACCTCTTTGGTGGAATATGAGCTGGAGATTTGAATTGGATTTATTGCTGTCAGATTCTAGAGCTATCTATCTAAATCCCCTCCCAATGTGCATATGTGAACGTGTGTGTGTGTTTGCGTGTGTGTACGTGAGTGTACATGCAATTGTCACCTATCCCCTGCCTCAGAAAGAGCTTTAAGGAATTTAATTGAACGCTGCCTGTAGATGCAAAGTGTATTTCTCCAGAGAGAGTCACAACCCCTTTAATGTTCCCTGTATTCTATTTAAAGGTACTAGATGTCAAAACAGAAGATTAAGAACCTCTAAGGCTCCCATATTTGATAGGTGTTTTAATACACAGGCTAACACTAGAGAAACACTAAACCCATGTTATTTCCATTTTCAGATGCTGTTACAGGCTCATTTACCGTTTGTAAACACATCATTTAAACTGGGCTTTGACTGTCATACACCTCACTTGATTGTTATCCATCATAATTTAATCAGTCCTCCACTTAAACCAAATGAACTCACTTAGCTATAAATAATCATTTATGCTGGTGCCTCACATCATATAAGCCTAGATTAGCAAAGAGAAGTATAAATAGGCACAGGACTGTAATTTGTATTGATAGATAATTTATAGGTAGGTAATTCATGTGGTCAAAATATTCTCATTATTAAACTATATTACTACAGTGCTGTGAAAAAGTTTTTATTTTTTTGCATATTTGTCACACTTAAATGATTCAGATCATCAAACTAATTTTAATATTACACAAAAATAACCTGAGTGAATACAAAATACATTTATTAAATCATAATTTCATTTATTAAGAGATAAAAGATTTCCAAACCTTCCTGGCCCTATGCGAAAAAGTAATTGCCCCCTAAACCTAATGACTAGTTTTGCCTTGCGACAACAACTGCAACCAAGTGTTTGTGATAACTGGCAATGAGTGTTTCACATCACTGTGGAAGAAGTTTGGTCCACTCTTCTTTACAATTTTTTTTTTAATTCAGCCACATTGGAGGGCTTTTGAGTATAACTGTCCTGTTTAAGCTCAGGCCACTAGCATCTCAAACAGCTTTAAGTCAAAGTATGAAGAATTTTGACTAGGTTTAGTTAGTTCAGTGGTTCTTGAATTTTTTTATTAGATTGAAGCATGATGTGTTGCTTTTTGAGCTCTTTTAGCTTCACTTTGTCAGGCAGCTTCTATCTAAGTGATTGCTTGATTCAACAAGTCTGGCAGTAAGCAGGTCTGAGTGTAAATGCACTGTAACGACATGCACACAGTCTTGTGATTTATTGGAAGAAAATTAGTTACTTTTAATGCATACTGTATATGGATACAGACTCAGTATGCTAGAAGCATGGCTAACAAAAATGCAACAGAAGAACACAGTTGTGAGAGTTGCACCATTTGGTTAATGAACTACACTAGGAACTGCACCTGTGGAGCAGTTCCACCTGTTGTTACTCTCACATCACCACAGAAGAGACCAGCTACAGCAAACCAGTCTGTTCATCTGAGCAAGTATTTGTCTTTGGTAAGTTTGTTTGTATCGGTTCAAGAAAATGCTGTAAAATACTGTAATTCCTTTGGACTACTGTTCCAGCCACCAAAAACCAAAATAAATGATGATGACACAGTCGCACACACACAAGAGGACTGTGTGTGTGTGTGTGTGTGTCTATACTCAGCTTTCAGCCTGTAGTGCTCCAGGAAGTAAAGCAGTGGTATAAACTTGTAATGGTTTGTCAGGTTCTCACTAATAAGTGCAACAAACATAAACATGACAGAAGATAAATTAACAAACATTATAAACCACAACAGTAGAATTAAAAAAAATGTAAAATTAATAAAAAACATAACATTGATAAAAAATCTACAAATAATAGACAGATGTGTCTTGTAAGTAAGATGCATTTTTAACTTTACACTGTAACATTCTGTAAACCTAAAACTGAACTATACACACTGAAGTCTGGCTTGTGTTTGGTTAGCAATGCTGTCATCATAGCAGACCTCTAGTCCCAGTGTGTGTCGACTTCTATAGATAGAAAAAGCAAATTTAGTAAATAACTAAATAACAAGACTGTGTGCGTGTCATTACTGTGCATTTTTAGCTGTGGCTAGAAGTGTCGTCCTCAAGAGTCCTGCTTGTTTTCCAAACTGGCCTTACCCATTGCTGATTACCTGGTTCAGGTGTGTTCAGCCAATCAGAAGCTGTGAGTGCAGTGTCTCTGTTGTGTCTTGGTTAGCTATTATTTCCGTCAGCATCCTTGTTCTAACTCCCCCACACTCCACCCATTATTTGATTGGTCAGCTCTAGGTTGAATTCTATTGGCTGGTGAAATTGACAGGATTATCTAAATTCATTCAACCAAAAATCCAGGAAGTTTTGAGAGCGTGCAGCAGCAGGCTGAGTGCGAGGAGCAAGGTTTGAGCTGGAGCACAGGAAATCTGTGCAAGTAACAGTAAATCTGAGCACACAAACACAGTTTTGAACAGGAACAGAGCAAATCTGAGTGCAGGGAAAGAGGGCAAGACTGAAAGCATAACAAAACTTGAAATGGTATTTATGCTCTCAAATTGAAAATGTAATGTAGAATGTTAAATTATGATAGGAACCTATTCCCATGGTCTTTGTTTGTTTCACAGACTATGTCCCTTCTGACGGTGAATGGCGGTTTGGATGACTTTGATGACTCAGTGACTTCTTAACTGAATTTTAACTTGTTTGCACTCAAACAACACATTAATTCAAACAAAGTTGACAAAGAGGAACACCAGACCACATTAACATCTAAATTCATTTAATGGTCGTCTTTTAACTCAGTGGTCATCAACATATAAGAGGTGAACTACTGTACAAGTGCAGGCAGTCATGTGAATGTTGCTGCCTTTTGTTACTGTGTCCATGTATTTTCTGTTCTGTGTATTTTGGCAGCAGTTGACCATGATGAATGAGGAACAGAATTGATCCGGTGTTTTTACAGCTGGAGAGCATTGCATTTAAGAATGAAGAGTGTTGATGAAAACAATCAACCTTAGATTGGCTTCGTTATACAAATAGTTGGTGCTGATTCCACTAATAAATTGAATGGGGTTTATGGAATAAATTACTTTTCAATTCACACAGCACATGAATGGATGTACATTGTATGTGTTGTATCTTGTGTATATGCAATTTGTTCTCACGCATCTCTCAGGCACAAGAGTTGTGGAGCTCAATGACAATTCCTGAATAAGTAAAGCTTAACGACAACAACAACACCCTCAGTTGAGGTGTTGTACTTTAGAATTTGGTTTAAAGGTTGATGCATTGTCATATTTCCTCCATTTCCCTGCATTTTTTTGTGTGGGTGTGTGGCAGTAGAAAGGGCCAGGGGTCACTTGGCAGTAGTGTGAGGTGTGTCTGGCAGACAGCCTGCTCTTCACCAGGTGCAAACCTGTCTCTAACTCAGGCCCATTCTGTTGTTGGCATATCTATATGAGACAAAACAATAATGTAATACTTATCACTCCACACAGTGGATATTACAGCAACTGACATCACATCACCAGTTCTGGTCTAATACCTTAAAATTACCCATTTTTCATTTTTCATGACATTTGGAAATGACAGCACAGTGGTAGGTTGAAGGGAGGAATTGATGTGTGATTAAATCCCACAGCATTCAAAGTTGAGGATTCGTTACCTGCTTCACTTTGTTGTGTGCCTGGATTGATCAGTTTCAATGTGTGTATTGATACATTTTCTGTAGTCAGCAAATTCCTATGCAAATTGAGCCTTCACAAATTCCAACTGTTTACACTTATTTTCCATGTGCAACAATATGTATTTTAATATTTTAAAGACATTGTTGCACAGTTGACAGCTGGGATAGGCTCCAGCACTTCTGCGACCCTTACGCGGATAAGCGGTTCAGAAAATGGATGGATGGATGTTGCACAGTTTCAAGTTACATTACATACTGTATTTTTTTGTTTATTCAAATCACTTTCAATCCATCGACATCATCAGCCTGATGATTGCACCTGAGCAATCACTCGACACATCTGATGTTTGCTAGCATTTGTTTCCTACCGTCCTCATCTCCACCTTATGGTTTTTCAAATGGAACTGAAATCTTAAAACAACAAGAATGCCTCCTTGGAGTGACTTTACTCTTATATGATCAAATTTTCAGTGGATGTTATGGTAAGCACTTTTCTTTTATCTGAATTCTCAACACCAAAAGCCTATAGATCTTAGTTTCATGAAAGACTTCCTTGACTTCCTTCCTCCTGCGCTGTTCACTCCCTCTTCAATGCTAAACAAACCAATTTAGGTAACTCCTGAAAATAGAAATAATAGAAAATAGAAAAATGATAACCCAAAGTTAATATTAGCAAGCAAAGTAAGAATGCACAACATTTCTTTTCCTATTTTGGTAGAGGTTTGACTGCAGTCCTACACTCAGGTGTACCTGCACCAAGGTAATGTGTAAGCAGAAAGCCAAGCTGATACCAATCACCATCTATAGCCTTACTAGTAAGATAACGAACAAGCTAACAAAATGTCAAAGTAATGGAGCATTAATGGAAATAGTAACTGTAATATTCAAATTCTAATCATAGTTACTAAAAAACTTAATAGCATTAATGTAACACATTACTAAGTAATGTGTACCACATTAACCACTGTTAATGACATTTAGGAACAGTTACAATGTTTTCCAACATTTGGCGAGATTTAAGGTCCATCTGCTGTCCATTCATGGTCAGTTTTTATGTGCCAAAGTGCCAATTAGTAATATGTGGTTGTTAGTAATTAGTTATTTGCTTGTGACAAAAGTTACCAGTCCTATTTAGGTGAATAAATGAGCTGAGCATAGTGAGAAAGAAGTGTGCATATATGAGTGTTACTACAACAACAGCTGCTGTACTCCAGGAAGGAGCAAGTGACAAGCTTTTTAAAGCCGTTAAGAACGTTAAGGTCTACATGGCGTGAGTTGTTGTTTTTTTGCAGTTAGCTGAGACAACAAAGCTGGACCTTGTAAAATACTGTATTCAGGGTTACATGATTGAAATAAGAATTTTATATGACCTCTTTTATGCATTTTTTAATAATCCACCTTATGAAAATTCATTGTGTACTGCTGATCTTCAGAGTGATCTTTTCATAACAACAAGGATTTGTCCATGCACAGCTTTTTGAGATATATGTATAAGTCACAGAGCTAATTTGCGCATGACATATACACAGCAATCTAGACAAAACAAAAAAGGTCAGAGTGTGTGATAACATTTGGACAAAAAGTACTGATCAGACTTTGAAGGAATGCATGATGCACCCGGCTCTGTCAGGAGTACTTACTGAACTCTGACTGAACTCATAGATCACATATGTGTCTCATCTGTGGGGTTTTTTGCGTCTTTCTCCAGCTTATCTTCACTCTACTCTGCCCAGACTTGCTATCAAAGAAACACAGGTCCAACACTACTGTACTTATTAGACTTTTAATTCAACACTTGTGCTGAAGTCATTGTGGCAGGACATGCTGATACATACACACCTTACACATATCACTGGGATTTACTTTGAGCTGACGCAGTTCTGTTCTTCCCTACTTTGTACCTTCATCCACATCTTGGGATAAATAGTAATATTCTCTGTGTTATGACAAGTTGATAGTAAGCTAAGCTTTCCACAAATGTTAACTTCTGGACATTTTGTAATGAGTTGACATCAACTTGTCTTTACAATATTTTGTTGTGGACAAACGAGTGCTTCAAATGACCTTGTGTTGGTTTCACAACAGCGTGCTTTGTTGTGTTTTGGCCATGGCTTGTCCCATGCACATGGCTAAACTTTGACTATGATATTGATCTTTTGGTTGACAAGTTCTGATTTCAGAGTTGCTTGATGGCTTGTGGAGCCCAAATTAGTTGTGGTTGTTGTTCAAAACCTAAATTAATTGACTGGTGTGGACTGACTCTATATTAATCACAACAGTGTTGTGATGTTCTCACACTCACACTGTGGGTCAGATTAATACTGACAAAGAGAATACTACAGATGATATGCAATTCTGCAGCTGACAAGGCTGTCTCCTTTTAACACTTCTTCTCATCTAATATTTGGAATCTGTGTCACTTAAATCTAAAAGAGAGATACAGGCTAATTTCATTATACAAAATCACATATCAACACAAGGCAGAGGTCTTTAACTGTTAATCATCCAGGCCATTCTTCAACATCATGATCTAAAACTTCCTAGAATGAATTTTGGCTCAGCAGAGACAAGACAGTAAGAAAGTTAGATTTTCTTGGAATGACTTGGTGATACACATCTGAAGGTTCATCAGAATGTCCTGATACCTTGGTGTATAAGCACACAGACACACACACACAGGCACACATCTTAAGACTGTGAAAAACAGACACACTCACAGCTCACAAACACACTTGAATTGCAGCCTTGGTAACTGTTTTCTTTCTTTTTTTAATTAGAGCAAAAGATCAGAGAAATACCAAGTGTCAATACTGCAGAGAATGAGAATATGGCAACGGTGACCTTTTAGAGCTCCCTGATCTTTTATAATGTCAGGGATGGAGCATCTTGTTCTTTTCTGCTATAAGTGTATACCCCCTGCCACGCCCCCACATGGAAATGTAAAGTACTGCAGACTAAGAAATAACGTAACTATTTGTCACTTGCTATATTTAGTTTGCCTCATTGGTGGAAACAGGGTGTTGGCATCAGATGTGTCTGATCTCAACAGGTCTCCAACTTTCTGGTTAGACTATGTCAACAGTCTTTTAAGTGGTGGCCAACAGTGTGTAGCTGCAACAAATACAGTAGTTCATGTTTCCTTGCCAGTTGAAAACATCAAAGATTTTATATTGTTGCCAACTTGCCACTTTGTGAATTTGTGTGTTTATAGTTTAAAATTTGGGTTGTGTGGAAAAAAACATATCCCCTTGTTTTTCCGTTCTTTAATTGGATCCAGTTTAAGAACAACAGTGATGCCATGAGGCACTTTTGCCACCCTCAGCCCCAGTGGCCACATACCCTTTCCCACATTCCTAAAGCAGCAGGCTGAAGATGAGAGAAATGAACTGGCCTACAGGCCCACCGGCTGGGATAATTTCTGTCTGTGTAGCCCTCCCCTCTCTTTGCCTGGATGAAGGTGTTAGCGGTTAGCACGAGTATTAGCCTCAGGCTATGGAACAAGGGAGATTTCTGTGTGGCACTTATGCCCTGGTCAAGTGGAAAGCAGCCTTATCTCCTAATCCTGTTAAATAAATTGCCTGCATTTATGTTGTCAGTAGACTGGAATAAAAAGGACAGAGTAAGAAGATATATAATAGCCTGTGAGATAAATGTGCTCTTTGCCTTTCTCTGTGGATAGTGGTGGAGGTGGTGAAATGATAGCTGTGGAACTCTATGACCCTCCACGAGAGTGTTTCTTGTGAGCCATTTTTGACTTAAAGCAATGTGTTCACATAAAAAGGACTTTATCTCTGTAGGCTTGAGATACTGTAGATTTTCTTGCTAACACAATAAGTACAGCAGCTGGAGAAAAAATCCAGTGGAAGAGACAAGATAAAAACAGCAAAAAGGGCAAATTGATCAAAGGTAGCATCAGAAAGATTGAGTTTGAGTGGAGAACGCTGCTCAAGGAAACAGTTGACACAGGGACGAGTAGCGGTGATGTGCGTGTAATTGTTAGGTGTGTGCATGTGCTGCTCCATGTGTAAATCTTATATAGTACGTGTGTCTGTGATCTCATGTCCCTGCATGGCTGCCAGTGGAGTGGGTTGGCCTGGCTGGTGGCCTACGTTTGTTTAGCTGTGAATTCTTCCTCCTGATCCAGTGACTCACAGCCTGTGGCTTAGGCAGAGTGTGTGTGCCCAGAAAACACTAATCTGGAGCGCACAGACCCAAGACCACAGCATCACTATTACTTCACTGTTTCCAATTGGTGTTCAATTATCAGGAATACAAACAGGAGTTCTAACTAAATTGTTCCATCAGCATGTTATGAATTATAGTAGATTAATTTGACAGTTGCACAAACAGTGGCCTTGAGAGTTCTGCTCACTGCTACTTAAGAAACATGCAAATAGCCAAAACACGAGCAAATCAAGAAAACAGGCACATTATTTAGAAAGAAATGCTGCAAATATAGAAAACACAGCCAAATACATAAACACTGCAGATAGAACAGATGACAGTGGAAATGTTTCCAGGGACACTCAAAAGTGATGGACATGGGCTGGCACGGCAAGGCTGGGACACGCTTGTTGTTGCCATGGTGACTCATGAAGCTAAATCAGCTATCCATTAAAGATGGAAAAAGAGGTAACAGTAACAAGTTTTCTTAATGTTTGTTTTAACTTCGTAGTTTCTATATTTGCTTGCGGTTTGTGCATTTTGTGTTTTTGTCTAAATGCTTTCTCTGTGTTGGTGAAGTTGTTTTCTTAATTTCCTTGTATTTTGTCTATTTGCATGTCTTTTCTTAAGTTGCTACTATACCAATTACCGTAATATAAGCATTAGCGTCTATGAGTTCTGTGACTGACATACATACATGATTAATCTGACACCTCCCACAACATGTGGGAAACTAAAATGTTTTGGTTTTATCATCTAAATGAAGTGTTAACAGGGAAGAAGGCTTCAACTTTATGTAAAGCTTACAGTCTTTGCAATCACTTTGCTAAGTACAGTGTTATTATTATCAATAGAAATGATGTCTAAAATCACAAAAATAAAATCCATGTTGTGATAAACCAGTATTTCTATCAATTTATACCTTCTTGCTCGACCCCATGACCAGGGGACACTGTCACCTCTCCCAGTGGTTTTCTGTTCAACAAAACTCAAACAAACTTAACTTTTGTCTACATGGCTGCTTTTAGGTGATAACTAAAAGTCTCTCTTGACACTAGTCCAGCCTCCTGACTTTGACAGCCAACCTGTACAGTCAGCAGGTATGTGTCAACCACAGAATCTATACTGCTCTTGCCTGTCTTGCGTACTGTTTTCAGCTTCCACACAGTAGTTGTGCCTAGACATCTCAGTGTCTCTTGCTGATTGCACGTCTTCCCGGTAATTTCTCAAACCTTAGTGGTGAAACAAAGCCAGTTTGAGGAGCCGTTATAATTCTTCTCTCTGAGTCAAGGCTGTACAGACAAAGCTGTTCGCCTTCTTTGGAGTAGAAGTGTTGCACAAATTACTTCTGATTTCTGCTTGGTGCAACAGCATTGAATAAATGTCATATACTAGGAATTTATCATTATTCGGGAATGGTGTGACAATCATGGGTAAAGCAGAGAACAGAGGGTGAGATGGGGAGTAAGCAAAAGAGAAAGAAAATTGAATTTATAAATACTTTGGTTGTGTGAGAAACAGATTTTGCAAGGCCAAAGGGACCTGAAGGGGGTGTGAGGAGCAGTACTGGCAGTACACTCTGTTATATGTGTGTGTGGAGGGGGGGCGCAGATGGACTGTACTCAGGTTACTTGGAAAGAAGGAAAGAGTCGTGTTGCTTGGGAAATTGACTTGCCTAAAAAAAGTTGAATTTGCTACATGCTTTTAGAAAAACACTTATGCACAAGATGTTGTTGTAAGCTGTCAAACTCCATTTGGGTTGAAATTAGAGTTAGACTAGGGAAGAGAGGGCAGTAAGAGAAAAAAAGAAGAAATGAGAGCTTGAAAAAGAAAAATGGGAGAGTAGAGAAGAGTGATATAGTAAAAACTGTTTAAAATATTGTTTGCCTTACACTCGTATGGAGACTCATATGGCAAAACTCCTTACAGGGAATGTTAAAGTAAAAGGTAAAACCTTAACCTAAATCTATTCATGCGCACTGAACAATGCTTTGACCACACACATGCAAGACTTGTTCAGTGTTATTCAAGTGGCCGGCTGGGTAGAAATCAATCAGGTAAACTAGGTCAGGGGAGGAGAGGAGAGGGAGATCCAGGAGGTCCCAGAGGAGCAGGCCTTTGTTCCACATAGAAGGTGGTTACAGAAAGATGCATCAACAGAATGCCTCTGTCCTTTCCCTAAGGTGCGGAAAACACTGGTACCCAGTGTGTGTCTGCATGTGATGCATGAACACATGTAGACACATCATTTCTCCCATGTGATTGGCGGTGCCCATGGTGCAACATGTGTGCGTCTGCAGGTTACACAACATCTGACCTGCACATCTAGGCTCAGTTGAGCTCGTTCTGTCTCTGAGACGATTCCCTCAGTCTTTGAGCCCAGTATTACTGAGGTATTACTTCCCTGACCACTCCTTTTCCATGGAAACTCAAATAAGAATTCACCACACTAAGCACCATCCAGATAGACAGATGACCATGTTATGTCCTCAGTAACCCAATAAAAGCAACACGTAATACTCAGCTGCTATGAACAGACAGGAACAGTGTTGGATAAAATCTATTCAGAGCCAATTTCTATGTATTATTCCTAATAACTGGTGTTATTGCATCCACAGCGTTTGCCTGTATACATGAAGAAATAATGAAGCGCAGAATCAAATCAATGAAATCCAGCCACTTTCATGTAATAGAAAATATGCATTATAGGCTTACATGGTTATTCATGCCGTTCTTTCAATTATGCACTGTCGTGTTCTCAGGATTTATCAATATTTATTTTTAGGTGTTGAATTTTAAATCATAAGTTATATAATGATTTGATTATGCATCAACACAAATTATTTTGCATCCTCAGTCTTTGTGTATGTGTGTGTGTCGTGTGTGCATGTGTGTGAGACAATCTGCTTCTCCACATGAGCTGCGGGGCAGTTCCATAAAGTTTAATTATATGTTGCATTCCCAGTGGAAGGGCTGAGATTAAACTAAATTAAATTGTGTTGGGGTGCATAAAATGTTTCTGTGCTGCAGAGGATATAGACACATACTCACACGTAAGTGCACACGCACAAAGGAAGCATGCCATACTACAAAAAGGGTAGAAACTATGGCACCACTCAAGTTCTAGTAGTAATTCTGATAGTGATCATATCAGTCTGTGTTGCTGCTCTCTGCCTTGTTTGTTGTTGCTGAAAAGTGCATTTCTTTAATAGAGTGACAATAGTTGTTGAGCTAAACATGTTTGCAAAGAGCTGTTTGTTTTCACACTAATAAACCTTAACTCAGATATGAATCTCACACAAGAACTTTTTGACCCTGTTCTGCCCTCAAACTAATATCACTGTATTTGGACAGGAAAAGTGTTTGGTAAATACAAGGATTGTAATGTTTGGCTGCCCTTGTGAAATGCTCTTTTGTTTGTTGGGTTTGGTGTTTCTCTTTGACTGTCTTTCATAATTTCTGGTATTCAAAATATTGTTCAGAGTGCAGAGTGAATGCTCCACTACTTTGAAATGGTATCAAAACACGTCATGAGCTTAATTAGGATTAGAGCAGTGATTATGTTTTATTATCATAGCAATAATAGTATGACACATTTTACATTTAGCTGTGTTAATCCTAGGATAAGTATTTATAATACAGAAACAAATATGAATTGGAACATTGTGTATTTTTTCACCACACTCTGAGCGCTTACTGTCCTCTGTTTTGTTTACGGTTAGACTAGTGTTAACTCTTATTTTTCCCACTTTGAAGGTTTTTTTTGGTCTTCCCATATTTTTCCTATGCTCACTTGCACAAAAGAACAGTAAGTCAAGTCAGTCATTGCACTCATATGCATGATTGTTTGTTTAAATTGGGTCGAAGTGAGTCTCAAAGAACAATTATAGGCATCAGAAGCTCTCCTGACGAATTCCATGTGGGGAGTGTCTGGTCATGGTAGAAGATATTAGCCTACTGACAGATTATAAATATCTACTGGAGGAGGAGAGAGCGGTCATTCCCCTTTTATGACTCAACTTCATGACGTTGCTCCTACAGTGCAACAAAATACAGATGTGGGTTTATTCATGTGGTTTGAGTGACATATCAACTTTAAAGTGATATAATCTTATATCAGGCCTAGTTTCTTGTTCGCATATAAACTAGTTTGTTTCTCAGTTGATGGACTGCTTAAGGTCTTATTTGCAAGTTGTTCTGCTCTCTGTGAACACATCGACAGTTTTAATGCTGTTGAACATTCACAAGCACAAGCAATCACAACTTGTCCGGGTGGTCTCAACCGCGGGCACAATTAAGTAAAGCAAGCTTAGCTTGAACAGAAGACCAGAAGAGAGAAAAGACCATCTGAATTTTTGTTGGCTCAGTGAGGATGTACTCTTGGTTTGCACTGATGAATTATTGCTGACTTTAAACCTTTCCTCTTCTCCTATCTTTCTTGTGTTTTTTCTTCCCTGCACCTCTCTTGCTCTCATTGTCATTAGATGTCTCAGCCATGTCATCACCTCTCCTCTGTCTGGTCCTCCATTCATCATTATCTGCCCTCACTAATGCCCTAATTTGTCAGGCAGCCACGTCTTTTGCTCACCCTAACACACTTGCTCCATTACCCTTTGGCCTGCGATGCCAGACCCTGCTGAAACCAGGGCAAAGACCACAGAAGACACCCACTACTCCGTCTGTTATTATTCACAGTTCAGGCTCTTAAAATAATGTAAATATATTTATGTGAAATATTCTGAATTCAGATTGTTGTTACATCCTCACAATTTACAGTGACAGATATTTTCAAAAATGTGTTTAGAGCTATACCACTGAAGAGACATAGAACTATTTGCATGGCTTTTCTGAATGATGCATATTACGATTAATATTGTTTAACTAAAATAAATAACTAAAATTCTATTTAAATAGGTCTTTAGGCAATTCTTTCTAAACATTACCCCAACCACTGGGACCCAGTGGATCTCACTGGGTTTGGTTTGGTATCTTTAATTATTAATCATTTTTGATTTATAGGCAAAGAATTAACACCAGTGACAACACTTGTAAAGCAGTGTCAGTAAAAGCCCTTTCCTTGTGTTGCTACTGTATAACACCAATGCCACACCATTCAGTCTCTTCAGAATTGAATGGTTCACGTGTGACTGCGCCAGCCTCGACCCTTAATCCACTCTTTGCAGGAGAGAAGAAGAAAGGTTTAATTCCATTCAATTACCAGACCCTCTTGCCCCCTTGCACTTTGTGGAGCGGATAATGCTCCTACAGTACACGTGTATGTGTGGGTGTGTGCGTATGTGGCTGTGCTATCATACCTCTCATTCTTCTGAAAGGTGGACAGGCCCCTGAGGGATTATCCCACCTCGTGAGCAGCATTGTGGCTAAAAGTCCTTTTGTCTACTTTCTTGAAATGTTAGCCACAAGTCCATTTCTACATGCTCTTATGAGCTGCAATAAAATACTGCCTGTGTCAACACATAAATGGAACAATGTACAGACACTGTGTGATTTTAGTTTACTTAAGTGTCTCTTACAGTTGTTTTTTTTAAATGTCACTTCGACAGACTTAGATTAGGCCACTCCAAAACCTTAATTTTATTATTTTTTCATTCAGATGTGGACTTGGTGGTGTGTTGTGGATCATTGTTGTGTTGTATAACCCAAGTGCACTTGAAATTGAGGTCACTGTAAGGTTTTGTGTAATTTGTGGACCCCAATAAAAAAGCCAGACACAAACGTTTGAAGATTGAAGGAGTTTTATTAAATAAAGAGGTGAGGGGATCGGTGGGTAGATGGGCTGGATCTTGCAGGGGTCTAGGTGGTCACGGGCGGATTCTAGAAAGGAGAGACAAAGTGAGATTTCTGGTGAGAGATGTGGGACAGATCTTAGTGTATGTTGGCTTACTTAAATTGAGGTCAGGAATGAGCTGGGGATGATGGGTGATGTAGTTGAATGAAGAGCAGGAAGTGGATGGTGCAGAGCCAGAGCGGGCAGATGGGAAATGGAGTCCGGGATAAGATGGCATCTGTCGTTATCCAGGCAAGCGTCCTCTTCGTGTGCACACTGGAGACAGAGCAAATCCAAAACCACATTCCTAAATCCAAATCCACTAAAGAACAATCCAAGGTCAGGGCTCCAAAACAAACTTCAGAGATTGAAACAGAGCCAGATTACCAGAGAACCAGAGGATACAGAGTTTACAGGGGACAGGCAGAGGAGGGAAACCAGAGACGGGCCAAGATCAAGAAACAGGTAATCATAAACTCACAGTCTGTCAGACGTCAGGCAGGTCAGAAACAGAAATCAGGTAGAGGAATCCAATTCAGGCAAACACAATGCAAAGGGCTGGAGAGTTGACAAGTGCTGTCAAAACAATCTAGCAGCTTCTGTGTGGCTGAGGAGCTGCTTATATAGCGAGGGAGGAGCACAGGTGAAATCAATCAGGTGATAATAAAGGGGGATGAAGCTGGATGAGCTGAGGGTAGGGAGGACAGGGAGGGATCAACAAAATAAAAGCTTAGAACAGGAAGGGAGACGAGAGAGCATTTAATCTGTAAATGAATGGATCTTCACAGTGAAAACTCAGACTAATGAATCAAAATATTCAATAGTAAATAAAAGAAGAAAACGTTTCTATAAAACATCAATTTATTTATCCAACACCTGGACACATCAGAGCTTAGAACAGGTGAGAGCCAGGCATTTCCTGTCATTCCCTGAGGTCTTGCAGTCCGTGGAGAGCAACTGCAGTGGTTATCATTATCACAAGGTTATCATTGTCTACGTACACATGACATCACAGCAAATCGGGATCAAGTCGAAAAGAAAAGTAACTCACGTGCACTACGTGCTGATCACCTGTGATTGAATCGCAGAACTTGTTCATCTCGAATGAGTCTGTTGTTCTGGGTTCTTTTATGACCTTCTTAATGAGTCATAGTGTTCTTGCAGTAATTTTGGTAGATTGGCCACTGCTGCGAAGGTTCACCTGTAACGTTTTAACATTTGGACTCAGAATTATCAAGCAGACTAAGAAGGTAAGAAGAGACTTATTGTTACAGGAAATGAGGTAAGTGGATGATGTTGATGATGTTCTGCGCAGACTTGATCACCGGTGATCGGCGCGCAGTGCATGCTGGTTAGATTTGTGTCCGACTTGACGCTGACTTGCTCTGACGTCATGCATAGGCAACGATAACCTCGTGAGACCAAGGCGGCCGCAGATTTTGGAGCAAGGCGCTGCAGCTGGTCTCCACCGGCTGCAAAACCTCAGGGCATGACGGGAAACACCTGCTCTCACCTGATCTAAGATCTGATTGGTTCAGGTGTTTGATCCACAACAGGATGTTCAATAGAAACGTTTCCTCTTTTATTTACTTTGAAATATTTTGATTCATTAGTCTGAGTTTTCACTGTGAATATCGATTCTTTTACTGAATAAATGCTGTGATTAATCAGAAAAGCCAATTGCAGACTTAAACTAGACTGTTAAGTCACAGGTTATTTTCAGATGACTAAAATAAAATCAGCACAGATGTTTTAGCCCTGACAGTCTAAATATGTGACAAATCAATAATCAAAATGTATGCCTTTATTTTCTATTAACTGATTAATGTTTGGATTTATAGTTTATTCAACAAAATGACATGATGACAGTTTTCATTACAATTTTACCGCATTTCATGTGAAATAATATTGATGTTAAACCATAACACACCATTTACAATAACTAGTATGTCCAATAGAACTCTGACATATCACTAACCTACTAGGTGCAATCTTTTTTCCTTTTATGCACAAGAGTGCATAACACAATCATATAGGCAAAATAATTCAACAAAAGAGGTGCAAATGTAATATCCAATGTCTCAGGGAATTAGTGGTCCAATATTTAGCACACATATCTATACTATGTATAAATTACTTGTATACATATCTATACAGCTTATTTATTATGCTACTATGTTTACTTCTTTTTTTTATTACTTTTGTGTGTTTTCCTACTGTCTTCCTATTATATTGCGACCCATATATACGCACAAGAATTCCAATGCGCTTGTACTTAATTGTACCTGTACAAATGGCAAATAAACTCTATTCTATCTTCTGTTGAGTTTTTTTTTTAACAACAAACAACCGTTACTGGAAACTGAGAACAAAATAAAATTGTATTTAATCTGCATCCGACCTCACATGATGCGAGTATGTGCGACATTCAGGACAAACGGCAGCTTGAATGCTGCTAGAAAAGTTAGAAACTGTCCGACTTCATAGCGGACTTTCAGCCACTCCCCCTGCTGCGGCCGCCTGCTCTAGTCTCTTTTCCAGGCGAGGCGCAGCTCATCTCGAACGAGCCTATTATCAGCAGAAACTGGACACAAAGGGGAGAGTTAGGATCAGACACTGGATCAGAATAAGGATGATCAAGAGGTGGCGGAGGGAGGAGGCTGAAGACAGGAAATGTTCTGGGCTGAAGGTAAGAGGCAAGGAAGATTGTTGAAGAGTTGAAGTCCATGAAGGTGAGTGGGAAATGTCAGGTAATGGGCCCAGGAAGTCAGTTGAAGTGAAAGGTCAGTGGGGAATGTTGGGGAATGGAGTTCGAAGCAGAATGGACGATCCTAAAGCTTGTAGAGGCTAGAGGTTAATAATGCACAGTACAGGTGAGTATAATAATGAGGACAGGTCAACAAGATACAGTGACTTGATCTGAGCAGATTATGAATAGGTAATGGCGAAAGACAGTGTTGAGGAGGAAGGCAGAGTTGATACCAGGATGTGCTGTCAGATAGGTAAACCAGAACTGATACCCACATCCAAAATCTGAAATACAATTATCAGAGCAAAGTTAGTAAAGGTATCAAGATACACAGCTCATGGAATCTGCCAACCAGTAAACAGGCACTAAGCAGGAAACAGGTTCAGCATATGAAGTAGATCAGGGGCTGAGTGCAGGTCGAAGCGAGACAGACAAATCCAACAACAGACAGAGGTCCAAATTTCCAATAATCCAATCCAAATATTAAATCCAAAATTCAATCCGGTATCCACACATCCAATCCAATATCCAGAAGCAGAGTCAGAAAAACAAAAGGGCAGCTATAACTCATGGTATCAGAGTAGGGCTAGAGGTGAATAGCACAGAGAGGTTCAAAAACAGGTTCATACACAAAGTCAGGTTTAGGAAACAATGCTGGAGAGTTGCTTTGGCGATCAGGGAGCAGATAATCTGGCCGGGAAGAAGAGCTGGCAGACCTGCTTATATAGAGGCGACCAGGTGAGACTGATTAGACTAATTATGTGACTGATGGGGAGAGCAGAGTGAAGGGAGAGAAATGGACAGGAAGTTCACCATATGTGGCACAGAGCAGAGAGCCAGGCCAGAGACTGTGACATCACCACTGTTCCAAGTTTTCTCCATTTGTGGGTAATGGCTCTCACCGTAGTTCACTGGAGTCCTAAAGCCTTAGAAATGGCTTTGTAACCCTTCCCAGGCTGATACATATCAATTATTTTGTTTCTCTGTCTCTATCTGTTCTTGAATTTCTTTAGATGTATTATTTTTTGACATCTTTCAGTGTGGTTCACTTTGTCAGACAGCTTCTATTTAAGTGATTTCTTGGTTCAACAGGTCTAGCAGTAATCATGCCTGAGTGTGGCAAGTGAAATATAATGCAGCTTTCCAAAAATTTGTGGTTAAAGTTAATTCATGATTAAGCAAGGGGAGACAATTACTTTTTAACATGAAGGCAGCTTTGGAGAGCTTTTTTCCCTACATTTTATCTATAAAATGCAATTGTTTATCATTGTCACTAAAAAACACACAAATTGAAACACACTATGACATACAGGTTATTAAGATACTATTTACATGCACATGGCATTACATTTTTGCTTTACTTTTCTGCCCATCAAGTAACGAGACAGCCAGTACCAGAAGAATTAAAACAAAGCACATTAAAGGACAATCTACATTGTAAACTTAGTTCAGTACAGCATTTGACCATCTGACCATCAACCGACCAGACGACATTACTTTTGCTCAGCAATTATTAGTTTAAGATTGATTGAGTAAATTTATCACCACCTAAAACAAAAGCTCCTTCTTTTGTGGATGTAATGACCAACATCTTCACCAGGATCAACTCTATAAAGTTGGTTTGCTGGTTGGTGTCAGTGAAAAATCATACAGAAAACTTAAAAGTTTACATATGGGTACGCAGATTGTGGCAAAGTCACTAATCACAATGATTGTATTAAAATTAACTGAATCTGGCGCAACAGATTACATGTGTAGTTTCTTGGTTTGCACACAAATCCAAAGAAAGCATTCATATCACTGAATTATTATTGCTCCCAGATTTCACACCAATCAGTGTGAAGACACACTTAGATGTGGTAGATTTTCTGTCTGCCAGTGTGTCATCTTTGTGCACTCTCTGACCTGAGCCTGTGACCAAATGTAGTTCAGTCTTACTTCCTCAAATCAGTATGGACTCCTCTTCAGTTTCTTTCTTTCTTTCTTTCTTTCTTTCTTTCTTTCTTTCTTTCTTTCTTTCTTTCTTTCTTTCTTTCTTTCTTTCTTTGTGTCCTAACACATACACAGACACACACGCATACTTTCCCACCAATAATTACAGTATAACAATAGTACTCATTCCCAGGCAGGACCTTGAGCTTCCTGTGGTCAAGTTAAATTCAGTGGTTACTCTGCCACAGAGGTCAGGGAGCTGAATCTGAATGGCTGCCTTTCTGTGGGATGAAGTACTATTGCAATTACAGGCCAGCCTGCCATCTATCCTCCAGGCTCATTTTGAGTTGAGTCTGCCTAGAAAGATCCACATGCCCATTGCCCAGGTCACTAGCACAAGCTAAGTTCAGACAAAGATTATCATCATCCAGAAAAATAAAAAATGTAATCCTAATCCTTTTAAGAGAGTGAAAGATAAAGATATATTAGTTTAGTGCTGGACTACAGAGGAATTTAGAAAAGAAAACAAGATAGCTTATTTCTGATTGAACACTTTAGAGAGGAAATATCTTTCTTGTTTACTGACCCCTTTTCATACATTAATACTTTTACCAAGTAAAACACATTCCATTATGCAGAACTGAGATGGATATCGATAATGCAGAAACAATATCCATTGTGATCACTTATCAGAAAGTGTACCTGGGCTAATCAGATTAGTCAAGGGCCTAAAAGGAAATAGGCCACATGCAGCCACTGAGAGTGTAGATAACATATGACACATAAACACTGAATCACAAAGGTGGAATGTGTGTGTTTGTGTGTGTATGAGACAGACTTTATAAACACTCATCTGAAAGTGGCCCTGCACTGGACGACAATGTATTGGCACTGCCAGTGAATAAGTGAAGGAACTATTGACCTGAGGGTTGAGATCCATGGGCTTTCACAGTACTACACCCAATAAAAAGTGAAAAGTATTGACATAATCCGTCAGTTAGCTTTACTGTGAAAGCAAGTTGCAAAAAAGAAAAGTGAATTGTACCCCTTTCTCAGAACTTTGTATGTTTCTCAATTTGTATTGATAAAATTATATAGAATGTGCATATGTGTAGTTTTATGTTCTTTAAGGATTCCCATTAAAGTTATTTTTATACATGTCTAATTTTTGCAGCTGGCGATGAAATTATGACCATTATTGTTTTGAGTAATTTTAAAACTGGCCAAAACTGGATGCATTTAGTGAAGAACCACTAGATTACAGTTCAACTCACTCATACAAAGTTGAACTCTCTTCAGTTTACACTCTTGGTTTCCCAGGTGTCTCTCCTTCAAGCTTTACTCCTACGTTTGTTTTCTGGAGGTTATGTGCCTTTCCAGTCATATAAATGTATTTGCTTTCTTGTTTAAGGTATTTCTACAGTGACCCCCGGCTTAACAACTCTACAGTGCGTCAGTATAATGGACCTATATGACGCACAGTGTATTTACTTATGCATTGCATTTTGCACACCTGCCTTTCTGTGTACACACTTAGAATTCCCTGTCTATTGTGCTTCATGTGGAGCAATTGACTTTCAGTAGCCACCTGTGTCAGGGTTCATGGCTTTGGCCTGATGTGCTGTCATGGGACTTTGATGCCTCATCATGTAACCTCTCTAAGACACTGAGAACACCTGTCCTTGCGCTCATAAGGCATGCTAATACATGCAGACACATGGTGGCCTGCTGCCTGACCTTGCTAGGACAGCCAGAGTCATTGGAGAGACAGGCAATGGTGGCCCTGCAGGACACAATGTGGCATATGCTCATTCTGTATAGACCCTAAAACATGTAGTATAGACAAGCTGGTAGAGTGAAAAGGTGCAAAATGCCTGGGTGGACTACACCTACAGTACTTATAGCACTTAGACTAATACAATTGAAATTTGAGCCAACAAGAATCAGCTCATCTTTGGATTTCAATACTCCTTTCATTAAAAACCTCCCTTAGAAACAAGATGACATTCCTTTCCTCTTGGCAACTGGAGGTGATTGTGTTAAATAAATAAAATTGAGTGTGTAGGTTCTATTTTTGTTTTGTGTTGTTGTTGTTGTTGTATTCTATAGTAGAAACAGTTTTCTAAGAAGCTGCTTGAATGCCACTACACAGACGTGACTGTAATTCACCGAAGTGGAGGACAAACACTTAAGGCAGTTAGAGAACATGACAAATCATAATTAGAATCTATATTAACCATATACAGCACTGAAAGACGGAAATATTTTAACATGTTCAGAACACAGCAGATTTTACCCCACTTGTTTCGTCTGACCATGTAGTTCTATTTCTCCACTCACAATCTGTTTGCACATGCACAGGCAACGGACATCTGAACACCCACCTCCCAGACAAATACATAAACATGTATGCACACACACACACACACACAATGCTATATACACACAGATATAATAACCTCCACAAACTCAAGCGTTTGTGTGTCTGTTTGTCTGGAAAGAGGGATATTATTGTCTGTCTCTCTCTTGCTCCTTACAAGTGCACTTTTCAAGGTGCAGGGCTTGGTATCTCCATGGCAACAGCAAAGCGACCAGGAGCCGTGGGAGGGAGGAGGTGGTGGGTGGTGGGGATGGAGATGGAGAGAGGGATGATGGGGGTGGTGATGGTGTTGATGTGTTGGTGGGGGGGGGGGGTCCTCTGGTCACAGATAGGCATGCTGGGTACAGACTTGAGAACACTGTGACATTTTCGTGTGTGTCGTGACGGTGGGAACTGAAGGCACATGGGGTGTGGCTTTCTTCTAGAGGGTCTTGTGTCTGTGTGTGTGTGTGTATCTGTAGTGATGTCTGTCTGTGTGAAAGATGACTTCTCACCATCCAACACACACTCTGTGTTGCAGAGACCTCCAGGAATTGTTGGACTGTGTTTATGTACATGTGTCCATGGCCCAGATATGTCCACCTATAGACAATTTTCTCTCTTTTGACCTTTACCCTCCTTTTTTTTGTCTGTCTTTCCATCCTTGACTAACATCTAGTTCTTTTCAGTGTGATTTTTTGTCACTTTCCATCTGCCTCCTCCTTTCCCTATGCCCTTTCCTTATCTCCATCCTATCTACTAAGTGTGATGGACACTGAAGCCACTCTGTGATTTACTGCATGTTCAGGGACAGTACAGGATGTACTGTGACGCAGTGAAAATCTCTGTAAAGGTGTGGGAGCTCAGGTTAGAGGATGACTGACAATTAAACTCGGTTCAGCTCTCATATTACTAGTGAGCACTTCCATTTTGTTAAGTCTTCGGTCATTTTGCATGTTTGACTGAGCTTACATTTCCAAATAAGTAAAGCTGTAAGGTAAAGGATGATTACCTACTGCATTAGTGGCATGTTCAATAAGTCTTTACTTTACTTTACTTTACTTTACTTGGCAGACGCTTTTATCCAAAGTGACTTACAAGGAGAAGACACAAGCAAT
>JAUMHL010000002.1:10383354-10413853 GCA_032362345.1 Sandelia bainsii | reverse complement strand
GCAGATGTTATAGTAGGTTGTATGGACTGTAGGAGGTGTGAGGGGATAGGGTCCAGGGGGCAGGTGGTGGGGTGACTGGTCTGGAGGAGCTTGGACACGTCCGAACCCGAGAGCGGAGTGAAAGCAGACAATGTCCTAGTTTCAGGGGTAGCATAAGTCCTAAATAGTGTATTATAGGATTGTGGACAAAGGAAAAACTTTTATTCATTTTGCTCTTCATGGCTTCTTTATAAAAGTTCTGTGATGATGTGGCAGTTGAGGAATCCCTGGAGTTTCATGTTATTCTGGAGTTCTTAAAACTAGTACTGATTAATAAGGGATCCGGCCATCTTAGAATAAAAAAAAAAACCTGAGTCAGCATTGACACCAAGGTGTACCAAAGTACAAAGTACATCATTATTTTAAGCTAAATGTTACCGTTACCATGTTAGCATGCCATGCTTTGGCAGACCCCCAACCTCTACGCTGTGCCCTGCTATGCTCTGCCATGCTTTGTCCAGCACTTCAGTTATTAGTTGTTAATTTCAGTAAATGCTTGCTCAAATACTTCTTAAGTGATTATCTCTATACTCTACATTAAGATAGGTTTTGGCATATTTCTAGTAAAAAAAAAAAAAAATTGTCCAAAATAATTTACATACTCTATGTAGACTTTAACTTTGCTCTTTAGCTTTTGTTAAATGTTTTGATTCTGCACAATAACATCAACACCAAAGCTTCAAAGACGTCTCCACTGTCTAAACTTACATTTTAAGTCGTTATAACTTTTTTTATGTAATAAATATACAATGTAATAGCTTGAGTGCAAAACAGCTGAACATAATTATATCTTATTGAACATAAGAAACAAATTCACCTTCCCTGTGCAGCACATGTGTTGCCCTGAGAAGGAGTCTCTCTGTGTTTCTTATTTGACAAATTCAAACAAATTTACAACATTTTAGCACTTAAACACAAAATACTGAGTTTACTGATATTTCTAGCAAATGATGGCAAGGCCACCATCACAATTAACACTTAACAATTACTACATTATTGACTTTGAGTTGGAAGCAAGCTGCATTATGCTAACAAAATAATCCCATCAGAAAGTTTTCATCACCAGGCCTCTGCTCGTTTTCCCTGACTGCACAGCGCATTTTGGACTCTTCGATAAAACCAGCAAACCATTAATATACATGTAACTGTATTAGTTAACTGTATTACTTACTTAACAAATCTAATTAATTCTTAATAATTCATGAGTAATACAATAGTTTTGATTTAAAAATGATCTAGTCTCTTTAATTCTTAATTTGGTGTGGACCCCTCAAAACACTGATCTATCCCTGTCAGCTTTACCCATTATGTCATTATTTTTAATGCTGTTTGTCATTATTATGATCATTTTAATCTCTTCTGTTATATCTCTGCTGCTTCTTTGGATAGGCTATTTATTGTTTTGCGTTGCCTTGAGCATTTGGGTAGAGTATAAACAAAGTCAGGGCTTTTTTAATTAAGATATAACACTACTAACTGGGACTCAATGGTCATCTGCATAGCTGATTTTAAATTAAGAGATAGAAAGAATTGAGCAAAAGAATTTCCTAAAAATATATTTGTTTTTTATTCATATCATTTGTTTGCCTTATGCTGCTCATCATTTATTATTATTATTTTATCCGATTATTGGTCAAGAGGGGTAAATGATGTCTTAAATTAGGGCAGTGCAGTTTAGGGCTAGTAAGACTTTCTTCTGTCTCTAAATTGAACCCTTGGGCCCTGCAAAACTGAGTGCTTTTCCGCCAATGAGCCACACGGGGCGCTGCCGCTCATCCAACTCAGGACGCTTGACGGGATATTCAAAGTTAATGAAATACTTGCAGCATATCATGGGCCGGCGGAGCTGAGAGTAGAACAGTTCTCATGATCCCAGAAAGTCCAAGTTGCAGACTTTACTTTTGGGAGCACCACACACTGAGTGTCTGCTTAAGCAGCCTGCTTGTTAATTTCACTGCATTTCTTGTCGGTGCGAGCTGTCAGCGGGCCTGTCAGTCAGCCAGCAAGTGAGTCCGCTGCACGGACAGCGCTTTCTGAAATATCCTCTCATCTCACACAGTCGATACACGCGGAGAGTGTGTGGGCGCCCGATGTGTGCGTGCGTGTGCGTGTGTGTGTGTGTGTGTAGAGTCAGGGAGTTGTCTGAGCTCTAAGGTAAAGAGTGGGGGAGCACACACAATGTGAGAGATGAGTTGAGAGAAAGAGAGAGACGTAGAGGAGAAAAGAGAGAAGAGTTGACTGAGAGTGTGTGAGTGGGAGAGAGAGAGAGAGAGAGACCTCAGCAGAGAGGAGGAGAGAGAGAGGGGAGGAGAGCTCCGTGTCTCCCGGTGTACTTGGCAGTCTAGTTGCGGGCTGCTGTGCTGTTGCTGTCGTGGCGTGACTGGTCGCGCCAGGCGGGGAACTTCACCACACTGGAGCCCGGAGTCCCACTCTCTCACCTGCGCAGTTCGGAGCTGCCATGGGTCTCTCGCCAGGAATTACTGTCCTAATTATTCTGCCGGCCTTTCTGCTGCACACCAGCGGCCTTTACATCGCCAGTAGCGTTGGTACGTACAGTAGCCTACAGTTAAACGTGGTTAGTGTTTATGTTGTTCTCCGTATCTGCTGATCTCTCATCAGCAGGGCTGCACGGGGCTCTCCATGCGCTCACTGGAAGTGGAGCTCAAAGCACTATTAGCGGCGAAGCACTGTCCGGTTTCTACTGCTTGTGTGTAATTTTTTTTTTGCCATGCTTTGGCAGTTTTTAGAAACAACAGTGTAGGACGCATTTGCAACTTCTGTACGTCCTGCTGTGATGCTTGCAGGGACTTTCCGGAGGTCCCTCAGCAGTGCAAACACTGTTGTGATTTGCTTCCTCCCATCCTGGGGATAACGTTATCAGGGGTGTAAAGGGGCATCTCATACACCGGTTCACTGTAGGATTTTGCAGGGAAGTAGCCTAACACTATCTGATTCGGCCGCTGTCGCATCTATCGATCTGTCACAGGACACTGGAGTCGGATGTCAGCTTATTGATCACACTATTATCAAATCATTCCTCCAACATGGAGGCTCAATGAATATTAACTGTGAGTGTTTTCTCAGTCAGGCAACTTTATAAATTACATATAAGCAAAATATAATAATACCAAGTGTACTCTAGGACTACATAAAAGGTGCTGACTGTCTCTGACACTGTCATGACATTGACACCACAAAGTGGCCTTGGCTCAGTGTGTTTGTGAGTATGTGTGTGTCTGTGTGTGTGTGGGGAGCATCGCATGCTAAATGCACCTGTGTTGCCACTGTAACATGTGAACGAGAGATATGTTCTTTATTCCTAGAAAATATCAGACGAACTGTGTTTACTGCAGACTAGGTGTCAATTCAAATTTACTTTTTACTCAGTGTATAAATTAGCACTGTTACAATACAATAAAATAATGACGATTACGGATAAATTATTGCACAATACATTCCAATGTGTATTATAATAACAAAAGCTTTCCAAGTAGACATGTTAATTTCAGTTGTCTTGTTATTTTAAATACACTTGGTGTCGAGCTTTTAGAAATCATTTTTCTCGGATCGAGCACCCTGATAGTGAGAAAACAGTGTGAGAAAGCCGCAATTAGCACTTTGATCCGGCGCTGGCTTCCCTGTTGGCGGTGGAAGGGCACAGAAGGTGTCAAGAGCGCAGCGCGCACTGCTGAGGCTACCGTTTCCAAACGCGCACTGCCGAGCACTGGGGTCGCCTCTGGGTTCATGGGTGGGGCTGAATGTGTGTGCGCAAAATTATGTTCAATGTAACACAACTTAGGATAAGGAATAAATGATTCAGTGGCATTGATTTTTGATATTTAACCCCTCACCTCTTTTTTCCATTCTCTTATTCACCCTTAACCCTCGACTGACCGTCTTGTCCACTGTTTATTCCACCTGACTCTCCTGTGACGTCTCCTCCCCTCCATCCTGTGCCTTCTTTTGCTTATCTTCAACCTCTTATATTCTTCTTTGCACATTTTCTCATCTTACTCATGAAATATTTCCCTCCTTGCTCACCTACTCATGCCTCATCGTCCCCTCTCTCATTACTCCTCTCCCTGTCCCTAACTGTCCTGTCCTCAGACTCCCTGCAGCATGTCCTGGGGGAGTATGGACTGGTGAGGCCAATCAGTGTGGACGCAGAGGGCCGCTTCCTGTCACATGCCATCTCGGCTGGCTGTATGGCAGGAGGGCAGTCCCGTAGGCGCCGGAGGAGGGAGGTAGGAGGAGGCAATGATGAGTGGGAAGGACCAAGAGGAGCTGAGGAGGACCAAGAGCCACTGGCCCACCAGAAAAGGCTTTACTACAACGTCACTGTCTTCGGCCGGGAGTTCCATCTGCGCCTGCATCACAATCCCAGGCTGGTGGCCCCCGGAGCCAAGATGGAGTGGCATGATGACAGTGACAGCATCCGGCACTCCGAACCACTGCACGATGAGTGCTTGTACGTGGGTGACATCACAGACACACCAGGAGCCACTGTGGCTATCAGCAACTGTGATGGCCTGGTGAGTGGACAACCACTGTTAGCTGAGCTTTTTTTCTGGCTGCTGTATTGTTCACTAAATTGGCTGTAAAGGTATAACAATACAGCCAAATAGCAGAAGCACAAGTTTTTGCCAGGTGACCCTGTCAGTGTCCATGGGGGAATCTGTCTGTCACCCGAGTTGTCCTCTATACTCTGCCCCAGTTAGTTTATTGATGACAAAAGGGGAATGGGATTAATAAAGGAATAAACAGATGTTTCACAGATAATCTCAGTATGTGTGACTATATTATAACCCAATGCTTTTAGAATAACAAATAATTGTAAGAGTCATATAAGGCCCCTATACATTGGTACAGAAGCACTGAATAAATAGCTGACACTACAACAGCATCCAAATGGAAACTGCCTCCTTAAAATATTTTGGTTGCACAACAGTTGCTCAAAGAGCCTGAATTGTAAGTGCTTTTAATAGAGCTGATGATGAATAGAGAAAAAGGAAAAGAGATGGCAAACAGTTGGTGAATGGCTGTCGGCAAGGCAGAGAAGTGAGATACAGACAGTGTGAAGACTGTGCTCAGGAACTGCTGAGATAAGAGGATGCAGAAAGATGGAAACCAGTGCCTGAGGAAGACGTGGAGGGGACAAGTGAGATAAACCTCAGGGTAGAGGAAAAAAGGCAAATAAATAGGAGTAAAAATGAACAAAGGATGTGTAGAGGGAAAGGTGAGACTGTGGGGAGGAGTTCTCCTCATTAGGAGAAGTGTTCATTAGTCAGCCAGATAAACCCACCACTGGAGCTGAGTAGCAGCAACTGGATCCGTTTAGGTTTGAGGACATCGGTGACTGAGAGAGCAGGCAGGGAGCCAGGACAAGACAGGCCTGACATTCCCACGTAGCCTGACACCAGCCAGTGGCAACACGCTGGTGCTGCTGCTGCTGCTGCTGCTGCTGCTGCTGCTGCTCACTCTGGCCTGTCATTCCAGGGCCTCTTGGCAATTTCTAGGAACAGTTACTCTCAAAGTGTAGTTAGTTACAGAAAATAGATTACCAGCTACTGGTTTTGTGAGTAGCTGACTGCACTGCCAAACATGTCACGTTTTGAAGGCTAGGCTCGAATGTTTTTTAATTCAGTCTTATATTATATATTATTCATCTTAATGTGACCACTGCTAGCACTACGTAGCAATGTTTTTACAAACACATGTTTTGCTTGATTGTGCACACAAATAAAGATGAGCATGTTCTGGGTGATTTGACACACATTCCTATTGCCACTTTTATAGTAATGTATGTGCATTAATGTTCCAAGAAAGGATTGCAAGCTAGCAAACATGTATACAAAATAAAATATATTCAAAACATTAGCTTTGCAATTGGAGATTGAGGGTGAAAATATGTATACAACACATTTGTTGAGCCTAAAAGTGTCACACAATGCATTTTGGTGTAAAACACTGGATGTAAACATAATGTTTAAGCACTGTACAAGGGACCTGTAAGTGCAAATGAAGCTAATAGGAGATTTTCTCTTATCTTATCTTCTAAAGATAAGATGATTTTAGTACAAATTTAGACTTTGTGTTATCTTCTCATCACAGCTTAACAAAAAATCATGGAAATAAACAGGGAATTTTTGAATAATGTAATTTAGATTTAATCTAGAGAAAATGCAATCAGAAGTAAAAAAATGTTGCTTGAGCTAATTATTAGAGATACTAGCATGAGTGAAACTTAAACATTTGTACAGAACAAGGACTGTGGATCATTTATCCATTTGATCGTTCATCTCGTTAGAGGCCAGTATGGCCAGGAAGAATTAATGACACAAACCAAAACTGTTGACTGTTGACTGTTTTTAAGATTGAAAATATGTGAACCTTTCCTTTAAAATGCTGGTTTAATTTTAAATTTAATTTTTCAGACATGATGCTTGAGTATCTCTAATACTTTATTTAATCTTTTTAATTTTAGTTCATTAGTTAAGTTTAGTTTATTAATTGATCACATTGAAAACAATATAAGGGCAGAAAAAATAAATAATAAATTTGACTGGAGGGGTCAAGAAGTTATAGGCTTATACCATAAACCTCTGTGAATTTATGTATACAACTCAATCTAACAAAACACAAGAAGAGTAATCTTTATTTAATCTAAATTTGTTGTATGTAATTTTATTAAAAATATGTATGTGTTGGATTTAAACAATTTTGTTACAATGAAACTGTAAAAAATATTACTAAGATCAGTGTTAAAACTAAATTAAAAAAAGAAAACACCCTTTTAATAATTACATTCGTGATGCCCTCATTTAATTTCTTTCCCTGTGCTCTTGAACAACTCATGTCATTATTAATCAATTCTTAAGAGCCTCCTCAGGCATGCCAAGAAATTTAGCCAAGCACTGTCAGGCTCTGCTTAGATCCTTTTAAAACTAGCAGAGCCACGTAGCCCAGTTCTGCCCTGCTGTGCCCACTTCCTCAGTGACCGAGACACCTGGTTAGAACCTTTTCTGGCCTGTGTTGACATTCACAGCCAAGAACCTCTGGCTCCAATCCAGGTTGTGTGATGATGGGAAGAAAGGGGCCAAAAAGGGGAAGATAGGGTTCAAACCAAAATACAACTAAAATGATAAGGCAATGATAAGAATAAGAACGCAGAGGAGAGAAATGAAGGGGATAAAAGGGGAAGATTTCAACATGTACCAAATGACCAGAATAAATAAGCGATGAAACAAGAGCAGAGCGGAAAATGAAAATCTTTCAATGGACAAATGACCTTTGGAGAGAATTGGATTTCTGTGAACAGAAGCTGTGATCAGCTGGTTAGTTCTGTGGATGGTTGAGAGGAGGCAACACACTGTGCAGTCTGAGAACTAGGTAGTGTGCTCTGTGTTTGTGTGTGTATGTCCATGTGGTTTTTATTGGTTCAGGGCAAAATGAAATTAAACCACAGCTGAGACTGTATCTGTGTGTGCAGAGTGCAGAATGTGTGTCTGCATGTATCAAACAAAATAAAAACTCAAAAGCTTAGGTTGTTTCCACTTCATGCATGAACACTTGTATAGTGTTTGTAGGTGAGTGTCTGTGAATATGTTCTTGTAGCTTTTAAATTGTTACGTCCATGATGTATTTTTCACACTTGTTAGATCAAATGCTTGTATTTTATTATTTTTTTTGGCATATAATAATTTTAAAGAGCTGTCCTAAGTGATCAGTGCATGAGTTACACGCACTGACGCAGATTCTCCATCGGAGGAAAATCTGCGTCAGTGCATGTTTGGAAAGTTAGTCATAGTTGGAGGTACAGGAATATTGTTCAATGATGTTGTAACATTCATGCTATTTTCTGTAATACATGGGCTACGATTGGAGAGTTGCAGGTAAAAAAAAGTGCAATTCCATGTGGAAAGTTAAACATTTATAATAGTGGTGGTAACACTGCAATTTCACCAAGGTGATTTTCTTTAAATATTATATTCTTCAGGACATAAAAACACTCCTTGGCACATAACTCAGAGACATGCTTAATAGTAGTGGGCTCATGCTAGTATAAATGAGAATTTGGGGAATTTTGGTGCAAATTCCTGTAAATGAACCTTTACTGAATTTGAATTGTGTGTGAGTGCATGTGTGCATATTGCATGTGTATAGCTGAACCTATGGCCTCACTGGTGGTCTTCTTCACCTACAGTATTTGTTCAGAGGTGTGGAGGCTGTTTGATGTCTTGGCCTGTTTTTGTGCACATGTGGATGTGAAGTCAGGTGCATTCCTGTGTGTCTTTTTGGAATCTTATGTGGAATGTTGAGTGTTGGAAGAGCTTCTAATTTGTCTATTTTTAGAAGAGACAGGGAGACATATTGGTTGAGTATCAAGGGTTACTGCTATTTAATTTTTCCACAATAATTTTGTCAGTGTGAGTTCATTGGGAGGACTGTCACACTTGTCTATATATTTTTTTTTGCTTTTGACGAAAGCTGGTGTTTCTACTGTTTATTTAAACACAGTCAAAGTATGTTATCCGGACATACCTATAAGCATTACCCTAACCAATCTTATATTTTTAAGTTTTTTTTTTTAAGTTTTTTTTTTATTATTATTTAAGCAACCAACAGCACAGACAGAAACAGATATTCTGTAGAGAGTAATTAGTGTTTTATGTGACCAATTCTAAACTTGCTCAGAATGAACTAATGTGGCCCAGTAAAAGTTAAAAAAGAGAGAGAGAAAGGAGGAAGAATGTTGAATAGATCATCGTAAGAAAAAAGGCAACATGTAAATTGGAAAGGCAGAAGCAGAATCCCTTTAACTCTGCAGAAGTAATTTTAGAAGTAAATGCTCTACAATGTACTTAATGTACACTTAAAAAACAATTTATTGTTAACAGTATCACATTTAATTTAACAATAGCTGATAAATAAATGTTCATGTGTAGTCCATATGTCATCAACAAACTCCCAAAGGTGAAAAATATTGCAAGTAATTAATAAAAAATAAGGATGAAGATCTGTGTTGTTATAGAGACTTAGTGTGGAACACAAACAGCAGCTGGTAAAGGTGGAGCAAATTTCTAACCACTTTATGTACATAATAATACATCATCATTTATTAGTTGCTAATGTATATTTTTTATTAACAATATACAGTACTGTGTAAAAGTCTTATGCCACCATTAGATTTGTTGTTCTGGCAATTAAATAATACTGTATATGTTTATTTCTTAGTCTCTTTATTAGAATACAACAAGAAAATATAGGAAATATGTTCACAGTATTAAAAAGCAAAACAAAAACAGGAATATGAAGGGGTCAAGAATAAAATTAGGAGTAGAAGACCTGTCAAAATCGGAGAAGAAGTTTGCCTGAGTGTCTTCTTTGAGAGACCAGAAGACGTCGAGCAAGGACCTGGCAGCTTCATCTGGATGCCAAGTTGATCCTTCCATAGTCAGAAGAAGATGGATCGGAAATGGTCTATGTGGAAGGTTAGCAGCCAGGAAAACATATATATATAATATACATATATATAAACACACACAAGTGATGCAGTAATGTTTTTAGTTGTTCTAATGTAAACCCTGATAAATAAATATATATGGCCATCATAGCATTGCTAAAAAATCTAATGGTTACCTAAGACTTTTGCACAGTACTGTACCTGCAAAAAGTAACTAGTAACTAAAGCTGTCGAATAAATGTAGTGAGTAAAAATGTACAATATTTCTCTCTGAATTGTAGTGCTTAAAATAGAAATACCCTAGTAAAATATAAGTACCTCAAAATTGTGCTGAAGTGCAATACTTGTACTTACCACGTGTCACCAAATACATTACATGTTGCACATACATTAACACATATTGAAAGTGATCATGTGACATGGAGTTGCACATCCAGATATCATTTTCTAATGTGAGGCTTCCCATCTCCCAGAAGGGCCACAACATCTACAATTAGCAGGTTCTGACAAATGGTAGTGCAACTTCAGGCTACTGTGGGAACAGAGGGTCACACAGGTTTATGGAGCCTATAGTTGTGCATGCAAGCCAGGAGTGAGATTCAGGTGGGTGAGAAGTGATCTTCATGTCTCAGTGTTTGTAACAGAGGAAGTGTGTGACCTGTCATCTTGGGGTTTACTTCTAAAATCCAGGTGAATGCACACCTGGATGACAAAACATGTGATTTCACAGGTGTGAGCTACATTGTACACCTTCAGACACTGCTCACCTATGCTGGAGAGGGTGGGAGTCACCTACAATACAGTCAGATTCTCAAATGCATGGCAGTGATGGACATCAGCCAGAAGCAAAGTTTGTCTGAACCATCTTTACCTCCCTACATGACAAAAATCTGTTCACGCATTTCTCCTATTGTCTCCACCCCTTGCATCTCTAGCCCTATTCTCTCGCTCTCTCTATCTTGTGTTTCTTGGCCAGCAGCGGTAGCAGCACACAGGAGAGCTCTCCTAATGATGGTATTAAAAGACTTAGGGAAATGACAGAGAAAGAGAAAAAAAAGAATATGGCAGACAGCTTTTTGCTCCCCAGCACCCACAGATTCAGAGCTCTGGCAAAAAGGAGAGAGAGACAGCAAGAGACAGTATTCCTTTAGTGAATCTTCGTCTGTTTTTAGCAACAGCTCTGCTCCCAAGTCAAGTGGTGGGTTAAGGGTAATGCCCGCTGTATATGCAGAAAAGTAACATTTTACTAACTAGAAGATCTTTTTTGCAAGCTATTTGTATGGGCATCATCTTTTGTTGGGAGACAATTAGCTCTGTGCAGGTGTTGCTCTTTGTATACTCTCATTTGCCATTTTTATGTATGTGCTTCAGTCTGTTCATGTGTGTTGTTAGTGCACAGCAGGAATGTGGAAAGGCAGCTGTGTTATTTTGGTGCTTTCATTGAAAAGACTCAGACTACAACATCAAGGAGAAATGCCAAAGCATTGACAGGGGTTTTATTTATTTCTTTTTTTGAGGGGTAGGTGCTTGGAGATACCTCATTCTTTTCAAATACTATAAAAACATCTTCAATTTAATGATGCTGTGATTTTAAAATTACTTAATTTAGAACAATTGTAAAAATTACTTCACATTACAAACACACATACAATATGCACACACGCAAACAACAGATAGGTCAGCAGAGGGTTTATGTGTTGACATAGGGGAAGGCCACTTGCAATAATAGCCCCAGAACAACACTAAATTCCAGCGACATAAACACTTGTGTCAGCCACGCCCCTGGAATACGTTCAGTCATTACCTCCACTTTAGGAGTCAATAGAGAAGGCAGCTCTGGACTGAGCCAACTCATCCATCCGTCCAGCCGCCCTGGCAGTTAAGCTTGGTCATGCGTGGCAGTTCACTGGGCCCTATTGTGTGTTATTCCACCCCAGGTCACACGATAAGCAGCTCTCAACTATAATCAGCTCAAATTGAAATGATGACATCAATTACAGCACGGCGCACAGCTGTTATTGACCCCAGCCCTCACTGGCTGTGCAGAGAAGGCTGTTTGTAGAAAGAAAAAAAGTGGAGGGTGGAGGAGCGGCTGCAGGAACCGCAGGGCTGGAGGGAGGGCCGGGCGTGGAGAGCCCGGACTGCTGAAGCATGGTATGAATGGAGAGACAGACAGCGAGAGAGGGAAACATGTTCTTGGTATCTGATTGCAGGTTCCACCCTGCAGTGTAGCTCCAGTCAAACACACAATTACTCAATCTAGAGCTATTATCAGACAGACAGAGAAATAGAGGAAGAAGGGGAGAGAGAGTCAGACAGAGAGTAGGCCCATTCTGATGAACGCTATACAAAGCAAAGGAGTGCTTTTACCAGAGCTGTGATTACTGCCGCTCACTCAGTGCACTTAACCAGCCCCCTTGCCTCTCTTTCCCCTCGCTCTCTATCATTCACAGAGTGCTGGCAGAGCACACGGTTTGTTTGAGTGGTTGAAATAACAGGATTCACCCAAGAAAATAGAGCAGTGGAACCCCAATGATTACAGGGAAACACCTCTGTGATGTAATGCTTATAGCAGATTATTGTGATTTGATACTAAAATCAGCTGAAGCGATGGGGATGGAGAACTGCACTGTACCTGTGATGACACAATAAAATGTTGTTTCCTGGGTTCTGTGATGTCATTATGATATAACGTTTCTAGAATTGGAGCTTTAACAGTGCGAAGTGCTCTGTCACTGTCAAAATGTATGTGTTATTATACAGCTGCGTCAATCCCCACCACACATGTTGAAAATGACTACTTCCATGCCAAAGTTTACATGAGTGCAGATTCTCCAAGCTGGAAAAGGATCTTATCTGAAAAGTTCTGGAAAGGCTGACCACATGTCTTTGTATGTTGAGTTTATCTTTGGTAAGTTACCATTGAATGCAAACATATTGCGGATTTCCTCCCATGATTTTGATGTGCACTATGCCGTGTAAAACAATGTTCAGGTCCAAAGAATAAGCCAATCAAGTGTTCTAAATTCAAGGGTTGCAATGAGCAGATTAAGTGTGATATTTCAAAGAAATAAAATTAAGGTCCAGACATGCCAAAAGAGAATTACTGTACAAAATGGATAACATTTTTTTGCACAGTCTGTGTAAATAAAATAAGAAATGAAATAGAAAACTGATCAGGCCTTGTTGGAATTTGTTTTCTTTTCAGTCAGACAGCCACCATCAATGTGCCTGTCAGTCATTCAATCAGTCAGCCAGCTAGTCCCTCAGGACTCGGGGCTATGCAGGAAGCTGATCAATGCTAGCCACATCAGCAGTTCTCTAGCTAACAGTCGTCAGCAGCCTCTATGGTGGATCTTGGAAAACAGGATGAGACATTCTCCCTGTGTTCCAGCGCCTTAACAAGCCTTCTGCCTGCCTTCTCCTGGCTGACCCTGCCCATGTCCCCTGTGGCCACGCTGTTTTACCTCCCAGTCACCACACAGGTGGCTTTGTACTCTTAAAGCTTCTGCTCGTCTGGAAGTTTTCCCCACATAATCCACGCAAACAAAACACAACATGAGAGCGAGAGAAACAGAGGAGGAAAGGAGGAGACAGAAAGGAGGCAGGAGAATGAGGGAGGGAGGTGAGGTGGAGGAAAATGAGAGTAACACAAAGGGGGAGGGAAGCACAGCACGGTGGAATCTTAATGTGCTCAAACCTGAACAAGACCAACAGCAACATCATAACCGTCACCACCTGCTCTGTGCTCAGTCAGAAGAGATGGAGCATAGAGAGAGGAGCCCTGTACGCTCTCTTCTGACTGAGACTGAGCAGGGTGCTCAGTGCTCAGTCTCTTCTTGATTACCATGAAGGCTTTCGTTTTTTTTTCTTTTTGGTGCAGGAGGTAGCTAAGAGGCAAGAATCGCACCTCATAACAGAAACTCACACCCTCCTCATTTTACTAGGGCTGCCTGTTTTTGTTTTCTACAATAGAAAAATAATCACTTTTTCTCTCCCAGTGTATTATGTTTGGGGGTTTTTGTCAGAGCAAGAAGACCTCGGGAAATGTCAGTGTACCAGCATATGTAATATATTATATAATAATATATTGTATTCTAATAACTGACTCTGTGGGGGCTGGAGTGAAGCAGAAGAAACAAAGGAATACATCTAGTGCTTTGATCACTGTGACTGATCGTCTGCCAGGGTCTACACAGAAAGCTTTGGATACTGCCTTAAAATTATATAATCTGCTTGCCAAGATGTAATGGAGACTTTGAGATGACCTTGTCGATGTATGGCTCTGTGTAAGATTGAGTTACTGTATGGTTGGGCTGTATTCAGTGTGTCCTCAGTTAGAGTTAGCAAGTAGGGCTGAAATGATAAAAAATATTTTATCACAATAATTGATAAATATAATATCAATAAAACATTCATATTGATATTGATCATAATGTTAGTTAAGTCACTATATCTAAGATTTCTAAGAAGACACTGAGAACTTGAACAATGACAAAGAACTGTGTGAGCTGCAAACAGAAAATCTATTTAAATGAGCAAATTATACATAACTAAACAAATCATGTCAGTCTAAATCATTTGATATTACAGAGTGTGAAATAATCATAGCTTATATCATGGGTCTGTTGCATTCATTAAAGTCCCTTCTTTTTCAGCAGGATGTATTTTGCTCTTAAACAAATGATTACATGTGTTATGATTTAACAGGGAGAAAAAAGCAGATACTGTAGTAGTGTTATGATTTGTTGCAGAGCTTGCTGCTCACTCTGGGAGATAAGTCGTGAAAGTACAATCATGCTCTGATTATATTATTAGGTGATAATGGTGATTAACTTATTTTGCCATGTTTCATATTTCTTTTGGGACCAATCTGTTTCATGTTGGACTTAAAGTAACATTAGCCTTGACCTGTTTGAGACTGTTCCCTCCACTGTATGGCCAAACAGGGCTTTGGCATGTGGTGTGTTAAGCTAACTCCATCCCTGCTGTGCCGTACATTGGTTGAAAGTGCTTTGTTTTTGTTGGGTTGAGTTATTAGTACATTGTCAACAAAGTCACTTATCAACTGTTGAAGTTTCAAATTTTTTAATGACAAGATTTTCTTGCATAATCAGAGTTTACCTGGTTTATATTGTCCAGCTGACATGTCTTTGAGCACAGTCCTCATCAGCTCCAAGCTGTGGCTTGTGGAAGCCCTGACCTCTGACTTTGCTAGGAAGAGGAAAGAACATGTCTCTGTCTCTGTTGATCTCCAACAGGGATCAACAGAGACATGCTTATAGTAAGCTGTTTCCTATGCACTGACCATGATTGTAAATTTGTATAAGTGCTGACTCCTGACACAAACCTAGGTTCAGTTTATGCTAGGAGTGTGTGGATTTTTCTTCCCTAAAGAAAATCCCTGTGCAAACAGTTTGTTAACAAGAATCATGAAACCATGATTTGTTCCTTTTTGCCCCAAAAACGCTAACATGTGACCATTCCACTTATTGTTGTAACCATGATGACAAAGGTCTGGTACAGCTGTCGCCATAGGGCCAACATTAGAGACATTTATTGTCATTTAGCTTGGAGAACCTGTTGGTGCGTGGTGTCAGTTATGTGCATTAAGTACTCACCTATTAAAATAAGAATTAAGAACAAAACATAAATGATAACGTAGCTCTACTTCAGACTTATTATTGGTCATGTTTATGGCTAAAGCCAAAACTGTGCATCCTTATAGCTGCAATCCACACACATACACACACAGCTTCTCTTATAGTGTGATGACTGACAACATCACTTGAAGCACAAAGGGAAATGATTTTTTTCTCACAAGATAATCCTTTGCTTCTCTTTTTCACACACACTGACACTCAGACACAGACACACTGGGGAGAAGAGACTTATTGTCAGGTTGTGCTCAATCTCCACAGTTCATTTCTAATCCTTCTTCTCCCTTTCTGTACCGTCTCCCCACTTCAACCGACTCCTTCTCACACAGGAAGGAAGGAAGGGTATGGTCTTTTCTACTTTGTCCTCTCCTCTCCTCTCCTCTCCTCTCCTCTCCTCTCCTCTTCTCTCCTCTCCTCTCCTCTCCTCTCCTCTCCTCTCCTCTCCTCTCCTCTCCTCTCCTCTCCTCTCCTAGCAGCAGGGTGTACACTCTCAAGGCAGGTGTGGCTGCAGCTGGCTAATGCAATGTGACTGGGCCTTCCTCTCTGTCCTCTTAGCTGGCGTGTGACAGCGTGAAGCTGCCATCCACCTCGGTCTCTTTTCCCATCCCTTCTCTTCATAGCTTTCACGAAGAAAAAAAAATTCTGGGACTTGGTGCCGTTCTTTTCAAACTGTCTCTCTGTCTGTTTGCATGGTGTGTGAGTGTAGGTCTATACATACAGTATGTCTAGATAGAGGTGACTGTACCTTTCCCTGTGTAACTTTCAATTTAACAGAACATCAACAGTGCAACAGTATTTGTGGCCACAGCAAAACATGACAACAACTGTCATGACAATAATAGTCTGTCCAATTATGATTTTTTAAAACAGGATTTAGTCAACCCTATTTTCCTGTTAGGGGTCGCAGTGGTGCTGGACCCAATCCCAGCTGTCATTGGGTGAGAGGTGGAGTACACCCTGGACAGTTTATCACAGGGCTGACAACCATTAACACTCACATTCACACCTATGAGTAATTTAGTGTCACCAGTTAACCTAACTGCATGTCTCTGGACTGCTCACAGACATGGGGAGAATATGCAAACTGGACACAGAAAGGCACCTGGCCAACCGGTGGCTTCGAACCCGGGTCGTTTTAGCTGTGAGATGGCAGTGCTGGATTTCATCAATACATAGTCCAGAAATCTAAGAAGACTTGAAGTTACTGTTTCCTTTAAGCAGTGATTGAAATTGCATAGAAGAATGAACACTAGAGATTACATCTTTTCTGAAATTGTGTATTGGCCTGCTTTCACAGCCACTCTGTGCTAAACTTAAGGATCTACCTGGTTAAGAAACTTCTCACTTTAGGGTCAGGCATTCTGTCACTGTGTGTAGCCTGATAGAAGCCAAGAACTTTCTCCTTTTTTATGTATTTGTGTGGGGTTGTGTTTGAGCCAAACAAACTGAAGTGAGCCCTAGGCCAGATGTCAGATATAATAGGACAGTGGCAGTCACAGTGGTTATACACTTGTACTTGTACTTTCAGTACAAGTTGTAGGATTGTATGTTTTTTATAGCCCATATTTGAAGATTGACTATTAGTGCATATATGCTTCACTTGGACCAGTATGCACTGTTAAAAGCTACTTGTTTTACTCCAGGATTACTATTGCAGTAATAAAAATGCCAGTTGATAAACTAAATTACTGTTTGAGGTTCAGTGTAGTAAATCTAGTGAGCTCAGCTACACTACACCCTGACCTGTGGACTTCGTCTTGAATTACCTTTCTGTATTATTACAATATAAAGTCAAATCTCAGATCTGAATTTTTGCAGGATGTTGTTGTAAATCCTGACATAGAGGTGAGCAGCTGGCTGAATCCTCCATCAGTTATATATTTAATTATTAATTAATTAACTTACAAACATTTTCATGTATCAGATTATTTAAAGTAGTCAGTGAACCAGGCAATACATTAATGTTAAAAAGTACCATATTATCTTGTTTTAGTCAGCTGCCAAATTGCAATTCTCTATTTTTGGTGTTTAAAAAAAAGTGTTTCATAGTGTCACAATATGAGTCAGCTTAAAAATGTCCTTTGCTTCTAAATGTTTTGTATAATTCTGTATTAGTCACACTGTCTTCGTAGTAGTAGTGTTAAGGTTGTCACTTCCATGGGTTTCCTTCCAAATGGGTGTAGTTGGAAAGCAAAATGGTCTAAGAATTCCTGCAGATGAAAGCAACAAGTTAAGAGATTTGTCCCTGCCACATGTATGAGTTTTACATGGGGCAGGGACAAAATAACAATAGTGATTTGTTTATATATTCTTGGCAGCCTGGAACCTTTTCAAGTGATAACTATTTCTGCATATAACAACAAGGTACTGGTCACTGTGCACTGTGAAAGTTAATTCAACTAACCAAACTTCTAACTAAATGCAGGCAGCGTGTGTCAGTAGGACGAGCGGTGTGGAGCCTGATAGCTGCAGAGCAATGTGCTCAAATTAACTTGATGTTTTGGACTGAAACACTCTGCGTCTGACCTGCTTTGTTCTTTCTCCCATCTCACTGCCCATCCATCTTCATCTCTCTTTTGCCCTCTCTACGTCTCTCTCCCTCCCTCCCGCTACAGTGTGTAGAGGTCATAGCCCCGGCTGAGCCACAAGCTGTTGTTGCCTTACACCGACTATTCTATCTGCTAATCTAACCAGCACGTCCAGTTTATCATTACTCTCAAGCTCCACATGGGAAAGAGCACACACACAGACAGCTTTAATAATGCCATATAGAAACGGTAAAAGGACGTTGTGGGATTCTATATGATATGAAAAACTAAGATTTATGAACTGGTATTAATTATTTTTGCATTAAGGTGGAACCCTCACATCCTAATCCTAGATTGATAATGATGGTGATATCTTTGATGTTAAGCATCAGTGTTGCAGTGTTTTGGCATTCCACCCCAACAGATAAAATGGTAATGAATGTTTGTACTCTAAATAGAGGTGCAGAAGTACATTTCACACCATTCATACACATAATGGGCCTAAATATTATGTTTCACCATATAGTTAAGACTTTGTACCACATCAGTATATTGTAAAGTAACAGTTTATGAAGTAATAAAGGGCACTGACAGTAGTTTTTTCCCCATTTCTTCCTAATAATTATATTATTTTGTATTTTAAATCTACAGAAAAGTTTGGTCACTTGCTAGTAGTAAGGTGGAACTTAAATGTGCTGCTCCAGCAATAAGATCTTCCAGAAGGTTTTATTCTGTTGTTTTTTTCTCTCAAAGTGTAGCTTTTTTGTATATTTGTTTGTTAATGAAGAGTGAGTTTTGTACTGTAGGTGGTTGTCTTTTCTCTTTCTCCCTGGCAGAGGCAGCTCTTTGTTCACATCCTTCTACTTATTTCAAACTAAATGCTCTTTGCTGCTTTTCTGTGGTGCCAGAGGACTTACTCTGAATGTAAAAGATTTCGCAAACCCGGCTATAAATGTTATAGTATGGGTGATATACAGTAGTAAAATTGACAGATTTTCATTTTAACTGTATAAATGTTGCTAATTCGTTTTCTAAATAGCTTTTGATTTTCAGCAGAAATATGACAGCCAGGCAGCATCTTTGTTTTGAGTGTGTTTGTTTGCTGCTGGACATTGCTGCTGTCTTTTTGAGGCAGCTGTTTCTTAAGCTCATCTCTCAGAGTCTACAGGAGAGGGGGGTGGGTGAGGCGGGGTTGGGGGGGTTAATTTGGTTAAGGGAGGTAACTATGAGATATGGCGGAGAGGAAGACAGGCCCTCTGACACAGCCACTTGCTGGTGCTGTTCTGTGATGTATAATGGCAATATGAGGGAGCAGAATGCCCGTCCCCTCCTGACCCCCCCAAACACACCCCTATAGGCTTTAAGATAAAGATGTCTGTTTGATCTCAGTCATAGCATTACATGAAAAGAATAATGTGGGGTATGTCTATCTCCTATAGACTTATCTGGACATACTTAACTTAAGCAGAAGGAAGAAGTGTCTGAGTTCCCCCCGGTTGATGTGATGGTGTAAAACCGTGGCTGTTGACTCTGCTTCCAGGCCCCAGTAATTCAGGGCAATAGAGGAGCCTGGTGTTTCCCCTTATAGATAAAATCTCTGGTTTATCTGAGGTGGGGTGTGAATTACAGCATCGACTGTATTCCTCAGCTCAGGAAGATGAGGATGCACATTTGTGTCAGTGTGCATGTGTGTGCAGGTAGAGGTAGAACATGTCTGTGGGTGTTTATGGGCGCACAAGCCTGTATTTATTTGTTTGAAAGTGGCGGGATTCCCCAGTGATTGTCAGTTTGATAGCTTGCATTGTCTTTTATTTTTGTGGTGGTGAGTTTTCTCTGAGGGGACTTTTATTTTTTATTTTAATCTCTTTTTCAGTCTGTGCGACTGCTTCTGTGTATAAGTAAATAATGCTGTAGATGGGTGGACAGCAGGGTTTGGACTTTTCAGATCTGGGATCAGAAAGATCTGTTTTAAACCTGATATGTTGTATTAACAAAAGCTTGTGGATCATATGTTGGAATGGGCACACTGTGAAGATGTGTCAGTGTTTTAATTGGCACTCACAAATTTATGCAGTACACCATAGAATCATGTATGCATTCACACACTCGTACAGCCTCAGGCTATACTGCATCCTTAGCCCTTCGTTTTTGTCCCCTTTGTGTGTTTGCCTAGGCATAGTATATTTCAGTTAAAGGTTGTAATTTTATAGTCTCTTTAATGAGGAGACATTCAAAACACCAGTATTTGGCATATAGCATTACAGTACATAATAAAATTAACTAGAAACAAAATCAATTTAGAAACCGTTGGCAGGCATCAATGTGATTTAGCATTAAAGCAAAAATGTATATCTCATCTTTATGCATTTCTCCATCATACTGTAATCTCTCTTAGCATAAATTCAGAAATTTGTTGCTTTCATAATTCTCCACATTTCTCCACAAACCCAGTTCTTTTAATGAGTGCCTCCAGGGATAGCTGCACACTTCTGTAACAGTAAGACAGAAATGGATAGACATAGTCCTTGCTGCTAGAATTTGTGACCTTCTTCAGTAAGTCAGAGGCACATTTCTTTTCTTGACTTTCTGTGGGTTTCTGTAAAACTAGACATAATAGTGTGTTTTGTACCTTTGTACTATTTCCCCCATTTTCCTCCAATATGTCCATTTATCATTATACACTGTGGGAATGCAGTATGTGTCTTCATGTTTTGTTTTTTTTGCTATGTGAAAATGCACCTAATAATAAAAGGGACCCAGAAATAAATTAAGTGCATCATCAGTTGCAGTTTATAAACATTTTGAAATTCCTTAAGGCTGGATTTCACCTTTAATTCCCATGGGGTAGGACTAGGATATGGGACTGTGGGGGACACATCATCTCCCATTTGTGTTCAGAAGGCCTACATGGAAACAGTAACTGTAGTTACACTGAAGTCTCTGTCAGTCTTGTTATTGATCCTCACATCCAACATGGACACACACGCACCTCTCCATGCAGAGAGTGAAGCTTGAAGCATGCTTGGGAATATTCTTTCTCAATTTATGTGTGAGTGCTGTGGATGCAAGGGTGCTGGCGGAAGCCCTTCTTTGTCATGGAAACACACATTTTTAATCTTGACTCCTTAAACCAATGAATTCAAGCCTCTCCCAACTGCTAACTAACTGACTGGCTAATGCATGTACACTGGTAGAAAAATGTATCTGAAATGTCTGTCAGATCCAGGAAGATACATGTTGCATTGGAACCCGAGGTGTGCAAAAAGGCAGAAGACAAGTAAGACAAGCCCAGGTGCAAAGGATCAAAACAACACCTGGATTATTAATAACATGTACCAGAATTGTGGCAAAGACAGCGTGCTGATAACTGTTAACGGTAAAGTGCTAACTGATACTTCAAAAAGAGACATACTGATTATATTACATATTCGCTGCATATGAAAAAGATGCTTTAGCAAAAGCAGCTTTGCACATTAATACTTAGGAAGCGTTTCATGATTTTTTTCTGATTTTTTTGTCATGGTTTATTATGACTATTAATTATTATTATTTATCATTAAACATTTAGTTAATAAAATGTCAGCTGGAAGCAGAAGCAGTGACACTTTTCTTCATATATAAAAATGTATCCTGGAGGATGAAATCATGTCCTTCATAGTGGAATTTCTGACATGAAGATGTAAAGATTGGCCAACGAGACTTTGGCCACACCCAATTTCTACATTTTCACAGGCGGTTCTGACGGTATCCCTGGCTACCACTGGTAACCTTGGTGATACCGGTGGAGATATGCTGCAGTCAGTGGGCGTTGCCAGGGCGTGATATGAAAGCATAGCTGGAGCAGTGTGCGTGCATGTGCATGTTCATGTGTGTGTGTGTGTGTGTGTTTGAGATCTTGATAGCAGCCTCTGCCAGAGTCCTCATTATGACGTATCCTTTGATGACGGCATTGGCATTCGAGCAGCTTTACACACACACACACACACATTTGACAAGGGGGAAAGTGTTTCAATATGAAACAGGACCGTCTAAGTTCAGGTACACCGTTGCATAAACATCTATTAATTAACTGTGGAAGCAAGCAGCTTATAAGAGGAGAGGTTGTTAAGTGTTTCATAGTTTACATACAGTACTTCTACTCTATAAAGTGTGTCCATGTTTCTCCCCGTGGGCCTGTAAGACCACAGAGACAGGACTGGCCCCTCTCTGTGTGATTTATGGCCAAATAATTGTGCTTCATCAACAGTATTGTATATTGTATCTGAAAAGCAACACAACTACACATCCTCAGCATGCTCAGTAATTCTATATTTGTGATGCTATTAGGATTGGATAATACGCTAATCAATAGAGAAATTAGCATTTGGAACTAGATAGTGCAAACATTATGCAATTGCAGATGAAACTTTAAATTGGAATACCCTTTCGGGCAAAATAAATTAAAGCAGTTCAAGTCCAAATTTTTAAGTATTTTACACAACAGCATTTTTCCCCCATTATGCTTCATTTTAGTTCTTAAAGCCACCCTATTTGTCTTTTCACTTTCTAAGTTAAGTACTGATAAGACATGTGAAAGTAAAAAATAATGTATTTAAACACTATTGTGAATAAAATCAGTTGACATTTTCTTTTCATTTTGCTACTTTGTGCTAATCCTCCACACTCCTGCCTTTAATGTGCATAATCCCTCCTTGTGTTATCCCTGGCTAATGTACAAGGAAGAGCGCAGCAGAGTGGAGGAGATGCAGGCTGAAGCTAACAGCTTCCCAGAGAGGGTTGAGGCGGAGGCCAGCGATGTTCACTCGTCTGTCGAACACGCACACTGTCTGTCTTCTACCATAGAGAGAGACTCCCTTGGCCTGGGTTGCCTTCATCAACACATTAGCAATATGCTGTGGCCAGCATTTTTGACTTACTACAACAACACAGAGACACTATCCAGAGACAGAGGAAAAAGTGGGGAGGATGTGTGAAGAACATAGTCACTGACTACAGACAATATGTAGATAACTTAATTGCCATTCTGTCTATGTTTTCCCTTTTTCATCTTCCTCACCCTTGCTTCTCTGGCTTCAATTTTCATTCTTTGCTACCTTCCCTGATGTTCCTATCCTCTCATCTCATCTCCTCTCTTCCTTTTCTTTTCCTCCCACCCTCCCCTCAAGAGAAAGAGGTCATTACTAAATCCCCCCCAGGTTCTTCATAATCAAATATTTGACCTAATGAAGGGATTTAATTACTGGTTGCCCAGCACTGGAGGTGTCAGATTACTGCTCCCTCTTTTCATTTTCCCTGCAATTTATCACTATCCTGACAGCAAGGGTGTATATGCATGCGGCTGTGTGTGTGTGTGTGTGTGAATATATTCTTTGAAGCAGTGCGTTGGAAGAGTGAGTGTGGACCTGTGTACAGATTTGTAGTTAGTTGGCCACTTGAGACTGTGGTAGCACAATGACTTGTTGAAAATGGTATCTAAACTATGCCAATGCTCATACATTTTCTGCATAAGTATAGCCATACTTCACATGCTTTCTATGAAGTGTCCAAACAATATGATGATCATAGCTGTGCATTGTTTGCAGTTCAGAGGGCCAAAAGAAAAAAAACAACTATCATGTTAATATGCAAAGCGGTTGCTATGTATACAAATGAGAGGAAAAAAATGTCTCTTTTTTGTGTGTTTGTTTGTTAGATATTACTGTGTGTGGGGTCCACAGTGGTGGAATAAAAATAAAAAGCGGTGGAAGGGGTTATGAGAGTGTCCAGACCATTTAGATTTAACTATGAATTAATAACCAGACAGGATCACAGCACTGGAAGAAGGGCAGGCAACTGATGGGGCAAGACAAAGGAGAGCAAGAGAGAGAGGAGTTAGGGGTGTAAATTAATCCTAAAGCCACTTCTGTCTCAGTACTTTTGAAATGTCTTCACTGTAAACCTTCAGCCTGGCTTGTTCTCATGCATCTTGTAAATAAAGTCTAAGGGTCATATAATGGGGAAAATATCACACAGACACTTAAACCCGACTTACATGCAACACAACTTTTTCTAAATCACTGTGTTATTTATATTAGCCAGCAATTTTGTCAATTTGACAAGGCCACAATGAAAATACTTGGCGGACGTGGATCAACATGAGGCATTTGTCATCTAGGACAGCTGCTACCAACCTTCCTAAACTTCTGTTTACTACTGAAAATGACTAATTCTAGATATTTACTGAGTTACACTATTGACAAATAGTTGATAAATGAATGTTGTCATAAAGTCTAAGATACTGACATGCTTAAGAAAATAATTTTTTAAAATATAGATTTATATATATTTAGGTTGGAGCACGCTCTTCTGGGGTGCAAATAAGTTAATTAATTAATTAATTAATTTAGTTAATTAATTTGGAGAACCTTGTGTCGCACTTTTTCTTTTATACTTGTCTGAAATTAGTGTAATGTTCTATAACAGTGACTAACTTAAAATTATATTACGATATTTCACAATATTTTGCTGTAACATAAACAATAATTCAACAATATCCTTCTGCTCAGGATACAGTCTTTAGAATTGAGCCACTGCAATCCACAGTCAAAAATAATAAGGCTTACTTCACAGCAGTATCGGTGATCTAGTTTCATTCACCTAAATCCTTATTTGTCAGCAGTTTGGATTGGCATCATGTCTTTTGACTTGGCTTTCCCCCTACTTGTTGTGTTTGTAGGCTCATGTGAGATGCCCATGTTACAGCGTGCATTATGATACACAATATATGACAAATTCTTATCACAAGGAGGAACATGGAGGATGATGTGATTGTTTTTCATTTCTGTTAAGAAAACTGTTTTTAGACATGAGGTGCACTGACCAGTATTTTGCCTGACACCAAGGTTGGCACACAGTGTATTTAAATTTAGATTGTGTATGGTGTGTGTTTTTTTTTTCAGAGGCATTTATGTATTTGTGCTGATCAATAATTCCAAAGAATAATAATCTAACAGTGTACATCCTTGTGTTAAAATAGATTTATCAGTGCTACTGTACATGTCTCTTTTGTTGAATAATTGTTCCTTTTTGTCTACATTTATTTTAGGTTGACTATGGCTTTGTATCTTTTTTGGTGAAACATCACCCATGTGCAGCACTGTGTGTTCTGTTTATGTGAGTATAGCGAGAATTCAACACCTCTCAGCATAGTGCAGCTGTTGGATGAAACAGTCACATGTTCAGCTGGGTTCATGAAAATTAACTCAGAGTAATTTATACACAAATTGAAATATGACAGAATTAGCGTCACACCGTCATGATGCTGACAAAAACTGCACGCAGGTTGAGACCTCTAACATTCATGTTTGTTGTAAATTAAGTGCAGTATATGGGGGCAAAAAAAGCCAATGTGAGTGCAAGGTTGGTCAGTCTATTCAGTCGTGCTCCACTTATTCATATCACGCAACCATTTTCCATTGTGACCCATATCCCTGTCTCCATAACTACACTAACCCGATCAAGCCCCTGAGGTCTGATCCTGCTCTATCTCTCCTGTATCTGCCTCCTGACCCACTGAGGGTTAAATAAGTGTGAGGAAATTTCATGTAGCAGTTTTCCCAGTCCTATTCCCTTTTCCAGGCCTGTCCAGGAATTATTAGACTAATTTCCACTAATGAGGGGAGGGGGGTCATCTTGGTTGTTTGACAGATGCAGATCCAAAGCTGTGTTTGTGTGTGTGTGTGTGTGTGTGTGTGTGACAAAAATGACTAAACTGCTAAATCACATGTATTCCTGACCTAGTGACCCTCATGTTTCTATAGCAACCAGGAGTGATTAAACACTGAGTGTACTGATGTTGCATTCGTTCCCTGCAACGCGCGGTGTGTGTTATACTTGCTTTGAAAGGTTGCACTCTTTTATCCACACTTTCATCTGCACCAGCATGTAACCCATTCAAAATCAACGCTGTAACTGTGGAACTAAAAACAGCTTTATTTCTATGTTTCTGTTCTTAGTGTTTAAATAGTCTCCTTTCAAAGAGGATGGTTTAATTTGAAAGCAGCCCTCTGTAACCTTACAGCTCAAAAGAATATCAATCGCATTACCACTGTCCTTTCCTTGACACATCTTGAAGCATCTCCTCTACTTAGACTACACACCGTTCTAGCTGATAAATGTAGTGATGCTTTTCAAAAGGCCGGCTGCTCTGACTGATATCTTTACTGTGGGTGTTGTGCCCTTCTCGCTAGTGTCTTGCCTGCTGTGCAGAGCTGTTATGGCTGCTATTCACTGGGTGGCCTTCTACAAGGTTTCTGCCATAAAGACAAGTTGACCTCCAGCGTGCTTCATGTTTGTGCGAGTGTGTATGTGTGCATGCTTGATCAGTGAAAGACGTGGAGCAAAGGTTTAAGCAGAAATGCAGTAAAGCAATGTTTGTATGTGTGCTTACTACTGTATACTATGCTTACCATCAAATTATACAGACAACAGATGTGATGGCCTGACCATAAACAACAAAAGTTGCATACAGTTTTTGCTGAACGATTCATAAAATACCTTTTGCATCAGGTCTCATTCAGAGTACTGGTGCATGTCATCCATCACTCTGATTGGCTGCTTGACCACAAAAACACTGTCACAGCTGATGAGGGCAGAAGCGGAGTAGTCGAGGTTGTGCTGTTGAGTGCATTTGCTTACCTTGGGAGCTAAATGCTAAATGGCCAGTTAAATGTCTTAGTAAACATAAGCATAGTTTCAGTTAGTGGGATGAGCTGGAGGGGAACAGTTTAACTTACTGTCAGTAGTGTCAGTTCGGGACGGGAGGCAGAAAATAAGGGTGGATAGGTCAGGGTGGTGGATTGTAATTCAGGGACTGCTAATTCGTCCAATATTGACGTTCTTGTCTGGTGAAAGGGCTGCAATTGTTACACTGCATTATTCCAAGTCAAAAGTGTCTGTCTTGGAATAATCCAGCAATTTAAACTTCTTCCAAAATTAAATGAAATCCAATATTACCAGAAACCAGTCCTGGTATCAGTACTTGCAGTATGGCTCACAATGGCCTAATACACAGAGACATTTTGCTCAGCAAAGAAATACAATTGAGGCATTTGCTCATATATGATACAATAACAGATGAAACCTAATTACACATAACTTAGAAAAAACAGAGATAAGCTGAAAACATGAAGAAGAAATAAAATTTCAAATTAATAACAGAACAACAAATAATACGTTAAACGAAACACTGTGATCATAAAGCTACTGATTATTGTTTAAGATGATTCTTGAATGTAAACAATGACGAGTAATGAAAAAGTGTAAATTTGAATCCTACAGAACAGCGTCTCTGTACCTAGATGAAAATGAATGCTCTGAAGAAGTCTTCCTGCTTTGTCCTTCTTGTTTTTCAATCTCTACCATCATTAAACCAGTCTGTGTGTAAAATTCAAAGCTATTACAGAGCATAGTTTGCTGTATAGTCACCTTATAAATCTTAAGCTCAAATCCCCATCAACAAGCTGTGAGTAAATAAAAGCATTTTAGCCACTGTTTTCATTGGCCTGTTTGTAATCATTAATCTGATGTGATGTGTAATTTGCTGACAGTAATGGAGTATTTTATCCTCTGATCTCACTCTCTGTCACATTCATTTTCTCTTATGTTCTTGATAATCAGAAGCACTCATTTTAGACCAGTGCAAATGTCAGTCATTGTACTTAATCTAGTTCAGTCCTTGAATACATTTGATTTGAAGCAGTTTCAGTTGATGTAAGGAGATCACATTAGGTTCACACAATAGTCTTTTGAGACATCTTTATTTCTTTCATATCTGCACGTATTTTATCACGATACTGCATATGAACTTAACAATCATTTCTAGACCACTGACTGGTTAGAAAGGGGCACCACTCTCAAAAAGAAGTGACTGTCTCTCTACCACTGCCAGTGCTGTTTTGTGAGTCTGCGTCACAGGAGGCTTCGAAAGCACCTTGCCACACTACTTAAATAATATTTGAAAAAAGTTACATTAGCTTTACAGTGAACAGTTCTCACAATGAAATGTGTAGTTTGACTGTCCCTGAGAGTCATATATTCCTGCACATTACACAGCTGGATTTAAAAAAAAAGATGGCTGATTGATCTGGTTTAAGTCTTGTAGACCTCAGAGGATTGTATCTAACCTCCTCACTATAAACATAGTCTGTTGACTCTGTCAGCGAGCTGTTCCATTTCCAAATGCTCCCTGTGGAACTTGAGATCTGATTTTATCATTTCACATCCTCTGGATTTTATTTTTCTTGTTGAAAGATGGTCTGATGTTGATATTTTTCTCAATCTGGCATGTTCTCAGGGATACATATTTTTGAACAGACTGAAGTTGTCTGGTTTGGTGGAAGACTTACACTCGGGCAATAACTACTGTATATGGTTTTGCTCTTCTAAAGTAAGAATTATTGGAATATGAATCCTTTTGGATTTTAAAAGTTAGATAAAACCAGGTTAAAAGGGTATTGTCACATTTCAAATCTTTTTCCTCTACAGACTAAACCCTCCTTTTGTAAATAACTGGCTAACATATTTAATCTATTGTATAAATTTTAACAACCACCTTTCCAGTCCACAGGAATTGATTATTTGATGCTACAAAGGAATACTTTCTTTCACATACCACAATGTAAAACCCACCTCATGTTGCCTTTTTCATGCCAACAATGACAAGAGGAATGAAGGCTCCTAAATTTCTGCCAAACACACACATACACACACAGACAGGACTCTATTGGCAGGTAACTTCCTGTCTCAGTATCCAGTCCCCTCTGCTGCAGCGCCAACCGTGCCAGAGGCCTCTCAGTCGCTTTTGAAGTGCAACAAGCTGCCTCTGTCCTCATCCATGTCGCAGATGGGAAACCCGAGCTTGGCATCAGGAGAGAGAAGGGGCATCCCAGTGAGACTGGCCACAGGAAACAGGAATGAGTACAAAAACACGGACATGTAGAGAGAAAAAAGACATGGCTCACACACAGAGCAACTTGTTGTGATCTAAAAAAAAAGCGGTAAGGGTCTTCCAAAATCCATTTGAGCATCAATGTCACTTTCGCTGAATCCCTTGTGTGTAGATTCAATATTTCCGTCCTGTCAGCTTAACAGTCAGTTTATGATCATCTTCCCGAAACCATTCCAAACCCTATTTTCTGTTCTCACTGCCATTTGTCTCCTCTTTGTCCTTTTCCCTTTGTTTTCCATTCTAATCCCTCTTATTTTATGATTGTCTGTTTCTCACAATGTAAACCCAAATCAGCACCAACAGGCAGCCTAATATGTCAGATAACTCTGTTTGCACTTAAAGCACAAAATCTTGAAATGCTGACTTAATGCTTGTCGTCTGCATCTTTTGGGAAACAATTGTACTGCAAAAAAAAAAAAAAACGGCAAAAAATGTACACTTCTAGCAAAGCTTCTTACATTATTTAATCCCTAGAACCTATAATCTTAATGTTTTGAATATATAAATATTTTGTTGTGTTGTGTAAATATAACCAGTAATTTGTTAAATAATTATATAGGCTTGCTTGTATGAATGCTTCTCAAACCATCATATGCACAGACAGAAAATACAGACAAGTTGTGTCTAGATATACACATAATAGGCACACTTAGGGAAACACACACACATATTATCTACACACAGTGAGGGAGAGGAAAGATCAGAGATCAGATATACACAGACGGTTCAGTGCAGACGGTGCCGTTCACATCTCTATTGGCGTCTGGGCCAGAAGAGGAGACATCAGGTAATTAAAAAGAAAAGTGAGAGAAAGAACAAGAGGGGGCGGGAGTGAGGGAGCTGGGGAGAGTGGGAGGAAAGGAGAGAAAGAAGCCAGTAGGGAGAAAGATAATGGACAACCTCATGCAGCTTCGTCTGAAAACATAACTTGTCATTAGCATTGCTATCAGCAACCACCATGTTAAAGCCCATGGGTTCTGCCAAAAAGCCTGTCACTTAGGTAAGACACAGAAAGTTCTCCTGGAGGGACAGCTGCCTCTTTTTATTATCCATCATATCTTTTTATTTTGCATTTGAACTTTTAGATGGAGTTGAATTTGCTTGTGTCCTTTCATTTCTATGCATGTCCATCTCCATATGTGCAGCATTGCAGTCCATATGTGTGCATGCCTCTGTGCGACCTGTCCAGTGGTTAAATATTGAGCCTGAACTGTCAGCTGGAAGTGTTCAGAACACAGATCTGTCTCTTCCCACATTCTTCTCTCCTGTCATCTGTCCAGTCTGTGAGAGAAAGAGAGAGAGGAGGGGAGAGAGACACTAAGCTTCCATTATGAAAATGCAGTATGTTTTTATTTTCTCTGTGTTTGCTGTTGTTATGGCAGCGGTAAGTGAAGTTAGCCTGGTTCAGGTGCCTGTTGGTGTGACCCCGGTCTTTGAAGCTGACAAGCGCTTGAAAAACACACTGAGGAATTTGGATGGTTCACTTTCACACACCCACACAGACTCACACACATGCACAGGGATATCGAATACACACACACACACACACACACGGGCTAAAGGAGTTCTCAGACACAAAGTACAATATTTAGTATGGCAGGGTGGGTTTGCATGAAAGTGTTGAAATCAAAGTTGATGGGGTGGGAACTTCAGTATTGTCAAATTATTTTCTGTCTTTAACATCCACATCATACAATATATGAAGACAGTGTTTTAATCTTACATGTGTATATATATATATATAAATACTACTCACAAAAAGTTAGGGATATTTGGCTTTCGGGTGAAATTTATGGAAAACGTAAAAAGTTCACACTACAGT
>JAUMHL010000002.1:10358566-10383254 GCA_032362345.1 Sandelia bainsii | reverse complement strand
AGTGCATTTTAGGTTCATCCTGAAATTTCACCCGAAAGCCGAATATCCCTAACTTTTTGTGAGTAGTGTATATATGTGCGACCGCGGAAGTTGTTGGAATCTGCTGGAGCCACTCTCCCAGTCTGGGGCTCACTGCCCCGAGTGTTCTGATTACCAAAGGGACCACTGTTGCCTTCACCTTCCTCATCTTTTCTAGCTCTTCTTTTAGCCCTTGGTATTTTTTGAGCTTTTCATGTTCCTCCTTCCTGATGTTGCCATCGTTGGTGGTTGATACATCTATCACTACAGCCTTCTTCCTCTGATTGTCCACCACTATTATGTGTTATGTGCTGGATTGTCTCAGGGCCATCTGATGACCGGCAGGGTGTAGGTGTTGATTGCCTGGATCTTGCTCTTTCCATTCAGCTGACTTCTCAGGACTTACTCTTTGCAGGCACAGAAGAACAAATATGTTTAGATGAGGCACTGCAAAAGCAATCAGGAACAAAAAAGTTTGTCTCTGCACTTCCTTCTTCAAAGCTTTGCCTGTAAACAAACCGATACTAAGGTCCAACATGCCGGGGCTAAAATTAATAAGTAAAACAAAAAGTCACATATGCACATTATTCATGTGGTGCTGTCCATTTCAACTGTGTGTGCTGTTACCCCAGTGCAGTGAAGAGAGGTAGAAAAGTGGCCCTGCTCTCTCGCTCTCTCTCTGCTCCGACTGATTTGAAGTGAATGAGTCTCTCACAAACTAATCTCGTTCTGTAAGCTGTGTAAATATTTCAGCAGCTCAGGCGCCTGTGCTAAGCCTAGCCACAGCGCTAACATGTCATTGACCATTAGTGCTAACCTGCTGCTTCTGCTTCTCAGCTTTATCCTCTCGTTCTTTTGTTTCTCACAACTTTATTTTCCTACTTTTCCTATGTGTTTTGGAGCATAATACTAATACAAAATACTTGAAAAAAGTTACATACACCTTTTCAGCAAAACCCCCAAAACAACATGTTTACATTCAAGTAACAAAATCTTGTAGTGGTTGTAATGATTATGAAGTCAGGTGACACTGTTACAGAGCGACAAGTAGAGAGGAAGTTTGCGTGGATGATTTGACAAAACATTGGCCGTTGTTGTTCATTTCCTGTTTCCAACCACTTGTCATTGTTTAACTATGACTGTTCCATAACCTTAACCATGTGCATCTTTACTTTAACTATGATGAGAAATTTGTCCTGACAAAATACTCATTTGAACCCAAACCACGATCTTTTCCTAAACCTAACTATTTATACTATAGCACTGTCACATCATAAAAAAGATGGTTTATTATTTTTTCATGATTTTCTTTTTTTAAATCTTTGTAATATGTCCTTCTGCTATTAGGAAGCTAGTTCAGGAGATGCTCCTATTGATCTTTTTTGAGGGACAAATTATTTGTCATTTAAACTATTAAAATCTTGCTTGCTTAGGTTCATTCTTTTTACTTATTATTTGATCAGATTTCAAGTTTTTTTTAACTTCAGCATAATTCTTGTACAGCTGCTTTCTGTTTTGTTTGTTTGGCAACTTTGAACCCTTAGGTTTTTATGCTTCTTTGATTTGTTGTCAAATATTTTATAGTGGTTACACAGGGTGAATAAAATATAAAGTATATTATACAAAATATATAAATATACACAAAATATATACTCTAATCATTTTATTAACCTTTCTTTTCTGTCTTTTTTAACTGCACACACACATGCACGCACACACACAAATTGGATCAATGAAGAGAACAACAGGCCCGGGCTGTCAACTGAGGCACAGTCTGAGTCCAATCGATCCAGAGGCAGATCTTTATTGGTGTACACTTTATTTGGGCTGGAACATTGACACACACACACACACACACAAGAACACACTGTACAGACATACACAGACATGAGTCATAAGCTCTAGGAATCTTTTATAGTGGCTTTGGTCCTAGTTGCTAATCCGTCTCTACCACATAGATGCTTTTGCTGGGTTGTCTGTGTATGAGTTGTGTGTGCATGTGTCAGAGCAACTGCTTCTGGAAAATATCAAGGCAGTTGACAGATAAAACAAGCGTCTTTAAGAGTCCCAGCTCTGTGCTTAACCTGCCAATAATTCACAAAGACACAACACAAGAAGAGCATGGAGAGGATGGAGAGGTGGTGGGAACAGAGAAAGTAATAATTAATAAAATGAGGCGAGCTTGGTAGCGCAGTTGGCGTAGTTATAACAGCAGCATTTTAATACACAAACTAATTTCCATCATAATCACATTGCAGCTCACTAAGCATTAAGCTTACCCCCTACACTTGATGTTGTGTGCGAGGAAGATTAGTTTGTCTCTGATAAAAGTGAACATCTCGTCTTGTTTACGATGTACCAGCCTTTTAAAAAAATGCACTCAGAGGGGGTTTAAGTGGCCGGATAACACCAGTGTGCAAAGGCAGTAGGGTAGCGGTCGCTGTTTTGCTTCCACCATGCAAGTGGGCCAGAGTGAACTTTTGTTGTGTCTGTCAAATACTGCTCCATTTCCATTCATGCCAGTTCTGCCACTGCGGTAAACCAATTTTAAATGGCATATTTGGCACTTTGCTTTTGTCGTCCTGGTCTGAAGTGTTTCCACGTTCACGGTGCTGAGTGAGAGGGATGTCAGGCTCCCAAACTGAGATATACCCTATCTATTTCCACATTTTAACAGTGCACAGTTAATTACAGTTAAATTATCACCAATATCGTACATAAAAATAAAAGAATATCAAAATATCATAATTGAAAACTGAATACCCAATGCATATTCAGATATCTGGATATTTGGGTCCATTATAGTCAGACCAAATGTAGCTGTAGCTGTAGTTTGTTATTAGCCATTAAATCCACCAGGATGCCATCATAATAAAACTTTGTTTGTTTACAGTATGTAAATATATATAGTCACCACAAAAATGATATAAAGCTTCAGAACAGTGTTGGGAAACAGGCTTAAATGAGCTTAAATAGTAAAGTGATTTTTTTAAATTAGACACACACATAAATATTCCAAACTCAGTTCGTTAGCGTTTTCTGGAGCTTTTGATCATGTTGCATCAAAAGCCTTCCTTGGCAAATGGAACTTGCTGAGATGTCATCAGGTTAATTTGAATTGGTAACCCATGTAGCATAATGGTAAATTATAAAATAACATTATGTTGTGCAATTTGTGTGGTTGTTTTGCAATTAACCAGCATAAACACAATCCAGACCAGTGGTGACTCCGCATCTGTCACGCCCTGACATTTAAAGAAGGGTGCAGATATTTTTTATCCATGAATTTTCCATCTGTGCTGTTGAATCTACAAATGTCACATTACTTCTCAGATGGTTTGGTGTCATGATTATCTGTTCAGCATGCCTTCATAGTGTCCTGCATTACGTGTTAACAAAGACAACAATTGCCAGTTTACTGATAAGGCACCAGGGAGTCTGAGTGACAGTGCTGTTCACTGCCAAAGTCATATAGAGCATAGAACACTATCTGTTGTATTTATAAATGAAGTGAAATGACAGTTCTTGTGTGTGAACATAGGGAGGTGTGCAAAGCTGTGATAAAGTAGTGATGGTCTTGGCATGGTGTCATGTCTATGTAGGTAGTGCAACAGTTAATCTTTCTACAACATTTGACCAGTGACTTTATATTTTGGGAAACATAGCCCTATTCCACAGGAGTCCAAGTATGTTGTTTGCTAACACATTAAGTTTCAGACCATATTATTAACTTTATCTCAACATCTCATTTTTGTTTTACTTCATGTGTGCTACTTCTTTTTCAAGTCACCCTAAACTAAACTGCTCTCATTGTTTGTGTTGTGTTTGGTTCAGTTTGACAATAGGCCTGTCTGCTTTAAAGTAAAGTTCAAGGTTGACTGTTGTATTTTAGCTAATTAAAGCTGAATTATTGATTCTATAGTTAATTATGCAGAAAGCAAAATTAGATATAGAAACATTGGTAAACACAGATATAGCAGCACAAGAGAAGAAGAGAGAGGGGAAATGAAATGGCGAGAGAGAAGAGGACGGTATGGCCTTTATTGCTCTGGCTCTTTGCCAGCCCTCTCACTCCCCCCACTCCCCCCACGCCCCCGCCCAACGTTTCATTCCCTTTTCTCCATGTTTATATCATTCCCATCACTCCTAGCCTGATGTCTCTGTCCTTGAGTCTGCAGTGTTCATCTCTCTGTTTCACCCCTTCCTTCCTTTCTTCCCTTCCATCATTCCATCCTTCCTCACTTACTTTCTTTCTCACTTACCCCCTCTTTCTCGCTTTTACCTGCTTTTTCCTCCTCCACTCTGTGCCGCACCCATTAGACTTTTCTTCTCCCTGTTGCTATGACATTAGCTAGCTGTAGCAGTGTCAAGCTGGTCTTGAGGGATGAGACTAAAGAGCTAACTCTTGCTCTTTTTATTTAATTACTCCTCCCTCTCTTTTCCCTCGCCTCCATTCCTCCTCCCTTGTTCCCCTGTATATCACACCCGGCCCCCCCCCCCCCCCCCTCCTTCTTTTGTATCTCATTCTTATGCCTCTTTTGCCTGTTTCTCTTTTTCTACCTGACTCTCCCTACCTTCATGCATGCATTCTCTACATCATGTTCTTTCTGTCTCTCTGGCTTCACCTTTCAAAAGCATAAGAGGTGCCACATAATATCACACACGCATCTTTCCTATGAAAATATTTGGATAGTGTGGGGTCCTACAGATCCATATGAAGTGAGCTACCTGATTTTAAATGTGTCGCTAATCCCAGCTGTGCACATCTATACACCTGCAAACTGTGACTATGCAAACTGTGTGAAGGTCCATTTCTGTGTGTTGGCCTAGGCTTGACCTTGATTACCACGTTGACGGTGAGACTCCTCATTAGTGCTGGACTGGAGGAAACAGTTGGGTAATGAGGGAACAGTATTGTCCTTAGGCACACAAACACACACACACGGATATGCATGCACACACACACACACACACACAGATGCCAATGCACCACTTCATATTAGTGCTTGAATGCACCTGCTGACACCTGTGCTTATGCAAGATCTCATACATAATCCTCAAGTACACACACACAATCACACACACACACACACATACTCCTTCTGAGTACATCTCAGTCTCATGGCCCCCCACTCAGTTGTCTCGCCTCACCTTCTGTTTAGTGTTTTTTCTCTCCCACACACATTCTGCCTCTTCCCCCCGTCCCTGTCTTCCTCTCTCTGTTCTGCCCACCAGACAGACCTTGCAGACCTTGCTGCCCACTGAGTTCCTACGGGCCTGGAACATCACAGTGTCGCCCTCTGGTGGTGGCGCTCACATCTCATAGAGAAATGGCTTGTAACCTTCATGCGGGATTTCATAAAATATAATGTGTTTTGAATGTGATTTGAGTCAACTTTGATGACTCTGTTTTTTTAGATAAAAAGCAAAAAAAACTTTTTACTTAGTTAATTGCTATATATACAGTATCTACAAAAGCCTAAATATCTCTAAATCCTTCTTAAGCTAAGATGATCAGAGTGTTAGTTGGCATGTTCTTTTATCGACCTAAGCTGTCACTATAATTGATTTACCTTTACACACAAAACTCTTTGACACCACACCCTGCCCAAGCTCCCAGGAATGGCTCTAAGCAGTGAAGCAATTTTGGCCAGTGACAAAACCGCGGCACCAAAACTTCTGCATTGATCATACTGCCCCAAAAAGCATTTTTACCATACCAGAGAATCATTGCAAAAGGAGTGGGTATAAAACAGAACACATTTTCCTGAGTGGAACAGTCACTGCAAATCAACTCATTTTATTATCAGACTTTGATCCCTTTGGTCTAAAGTCTAAAATAGTTGTAGTATTATTTTATTTAATCCCCATCAGTCAAATATTTTATTACATCTTTCCCCAGTCAAACCTATCAGCTCTGCAAAACACTTGAGAAGGACAATAGTGCATAGACTCTGTGTGTGCAAAAGTGCAAAAGCGTGAAGAATGTCAATGTAAATTTTAGGGATGGAATCCAAAAGAATGAAGTTTGCACCTCTCAGCAATTTTCAGTCAAAGGAATTGGCCGACTGGGCCTCATTAACCAATATCAAGTTTTTTCTTACATTTGTTCTAGAAATGTAAGATAAAGAGATCAACAGACTGATATTTAGAGAAAGAGAAATAGTGCAACAAAGATAAGTAAAGCGAGAGACCTCTTGAATCTGGGAGAAAGGAAAGGTAGAAAAGGTAAAATGACAAGAGGAGGGGGGCAAAGAATTAGGGTAATAAGAGAGAGAGAAGCCAGGGAAGGAAGAAGAGAAGGTAGGCAGGGAGGAGAGAAGGGTGAGACAGCAAAGAAGGGAAGAATTGAGACAGAGGAACAGTAGTGCTTTCAGGAGTACGGCTGTGGAACTCCATATCCTGGTCTGTAGATGGGTCTCCCCGTTGGTGACGCAGAATTGGAAAGTTTTAAGAAATCTCTGTCAGATATATGACATGTTATTAAACCACATATTTGCTTATACATCTGTTAGGGTTAGGGCCTCGCATATAAATAAATCTCATTGTCCTCAAAAGTGAATTGAAAGAAAGAAAGTGTGTTCTAGTTGTTCCTATTTTGTTGTGTTTAGTTGCAAGCGTCCCACTGGTGTCCATAAAAGAGCATGAGACTACAGGGACATGTGCACAGACAGGACTCTCGTGAAGAAATAGTTAGTGGAAGGCAGTGGAGCACTTTGGTAGTCTTCACTAGTTCTAGAGCAGAGGCAACACAGCGGCAGCAAACAGCAAACAAGCTTCATATTTAGTCGGTAGTCGATGTAAAATAACACAAATACATTCGTATTATTTGTGTCATTTGTGTTGCTGTTATCATTTGTATAATGAGAAACCTACACCAAGAGCTAATCATTAATGATAGAACAGCGAAGGGGGAGAGACTGATTCCGATTCTTTTCTATAGAAAATGTCACATTTGTTCTTCTACATCATTTCATACAGAGCTACACTGGACCACAGACCTGTAATTCTTACGATACAAGGCCTTGTTTGTCTGTTTGAGATATGAGTCTGTTTTTGTAAACAGATCTGAGCCTCTTTCACTTTTTGTATGGCAATGGGACTGGGAATTTTAAAGTTTGTTGCTCTGATTACACTTCGGTGCTGATGATGTTCATGTGGATTGTATTTCCATGTAAGCAGATCAAGTCAGAGCTGTGTGAACGGTGTTTGAGATAACAGATGTGTAAAGTTAACAGAAGTGTAAATATGTGTAGACATCTCTCCCTCACTCTTCTCTCTGTGTCTCTCTTCTTCTTCTCCATCCGTCCAACAAGACTCTGATTAATTTTTACAATTTTCCTGCTTTGATCGCTCCCCTCAGAAGGAGCACAACCAGAGCAGGGAGAGAGAGAGCTTTTACAATTCCATGTAGACAAGGAACTGTCTCCTCTAAAAATAGAGGGAGATGAAAAAGGGATGGATACATTAAGGAGAAAATCTCATCTGCGTGGCATGCAGAGCTGCAACGATTAGTCGATTAATGGACTTTAAGAAAATTGCTAAGGAACTATTTTGAGCTGATGAAAAGTTTCAGTCATTTTTAAGCAAATATGCCAAAACCTCTGAGGGGGGTGACTTCTTTTTATAGTGCACTCTCTATATAACGTGATGAAAATATGCAGGATAAATCTTATGTGCTAACAATTCACACTGACAGCTTTGTAAGAGAGAATGACAAAGCATAAAACAACAACTTAAAAAATACAAGTTTCAAACAAAGGAAATTTAATTCTGACACAGCCAGAACTGCCTTACCCAAGGGTTGTACAGTATAATACTGCTTAATGGCAAGCCAGCATTAATTCATCTCTTTGATTTACGTCTACAGAGAAAGTTAACTCCTGCTATCTTATCCAGCTATGAGAAGACATTGCCCTATGTCAGCACACTTGTCTCACTCAATGTGTCTAGTTAAATGTTTCTCTCCTAGATTAGTGTTGCTAGTTAATTTTTTCCATGGCAGTATTAGACCTAAATATGACCAAAATAGCTATAAAATCATACTTGCAGGAGGTAAAGTCGCAAGGATTTGTATAAAAAATATCAAGCAGTTACTGTAATATCTATGATGTAGTTGCTGAATTGGGTGACTGCTGGCTTCCGCACAATTTATGTCAGTATTATCTTCAAAATAATTAAAGGAAACAATTTTGCAAGTCTGTTCTTCCAAGGAGGACCACGAGCATGTGACCTGGAAAGGAGAAAGAGAAAACTTGCGTCAAAGCTTTGAACTTAACAGGTTGTGACGCTATGCCTGTGGACAGCCACATGTTGATTTTGGACCACAATAGTACAGCAGGAAGCCGGCTGTCACACACTTCTACCGTCACACATTTCATTCATCACCACATGCAGAGACAATAAATCGAGAAGTACTCAAAGAGACAGGACAGCAGACAGGACATACAGTATTTATTTAGCAACAATGATGTAAGTAAATCTCAAACAGAGAAGAAATAACACCTGACAGTACAGAATGAACTTGTCCCACAGAGAGAGCATTTTTTGATCTGAAATATATTTCACCTATCATCACATTGTGCATTTCCGCAGGCCTTGAGCAATTTTATATATGTTAGAAGTTACACATCCACTCTTGCTTCCACAGGTCGTTTTCCTCGCCCTGCCAATGAATGATGCCTTGTTATGAAACCAACAGGCAAGTCAGCCCTATCCTGTGATCTCTCCTGGCATTAAGAGACCTGTGCTTGCATGTGTAGCATCTGTAGGAAGCAGTGTGTGCACACGCTGGCATTGCATGTACAAGCACCTGCTTGTTTCTTTGCCTGCATGTTGAGTGAAAAGGGTGGAGATCGGGGGCAACTATCAGTAATAGCAAACATTGATTGATTGGCTCTCGTTGCCGCCCTGAAACAGTTTGATTGGCTGTCAGGTCCAGCAGTCAGCGCAGTGAGCAGGTAGGGGAGGGTCTTCACTCTGCTCTGTTGCTAGGTTACAGGTATACCCAATAGATGTGGAGATAAAGAGATAGAGTAGAGATACGAATGAGATTGGGTGTGGATTTGAGCATGGATCTGTGTGTGGAGGGATTGTCATCATCAGGGTGGGGTCGTTATGACTGAGGGTCAGGAGGCAGAAAGGAGGAGTGAGGCAGAAGGGGAGCAACAGTAAGTGTGAGAGACAGAGGGGCTTGTTTTTAAATGAGAAGAAAAGAAAAAGCAGATTTGTTGTGTTTTGCGCAGGGACTTGTTCATACAGCATACAGCTCATACAACCTAACTGATCCACATTCCAACATCCAAACTGATCCAAACAATTGTAATGGATCAAATCTGAAAATGCTGCTCCATTTAGCTGTTTTTAAAAACAAATTACACCTGATGCTTAATTTTAGAACAGATAAAATATTTTCCCACTGACCTCCTCAAACTTTCCAGATGTGGTGGTATAATTATGACTGACCAGCTGATCCCAGGCCTGTGGTTGGTTTGTAATTCATTAAAGTGCTGTTGTATTAATGGCAGACGGCTTTAAACAATACTGCTCTGAGTACAGCTGTTTGTCTGCGCTTAGATTGCAATCATAGAGCGGTCAGTCACCACTAATCGGGGTCATTTATCAATCTGGAAGACCGCACACACAAATGCGAATAAATCGAAATACACACACACACGTTGATCGATGGCTGGGCTGGGTCGGTAAGAGGGATTGATGGGTGCTTGGCTGGTGCTCTGTGTGTGTGTCTGAAAGTGTGCGTGGGTGTACTGGCATGAGCACAGCGAGGGCAGGGAGCACACAAAGGCTAAAGATCTGTAAACATTAACCTCCAGTCGATTAAAATGTGGGCCATTCTTGTCACTTAAAAACTAGCTGGGCAGCATTGTATTTCTGTAGTTTTTCTGACATATTCCCATAGTTTTCACACCTAAGAGTGATTAAAAACTCTTAGCTCAGCCTCCACTTACTGGTTCGCTCCACAGCTTCACACATCATCACATAAAATTTCTTGAGTGTCCATATATAGGAGTCTGTCTCTCTCTATTGATATATCGATTTATAAAATCTCTATGGCTCCAACTGAGCAAACTCCACTCACCCAGGTGAGGTGGTGGAAATCTCAGAAAAGATCTATTAAGTGGATGTTGTTAACCAACAAGTTACCATTACAAGCTAATTTAACCCTTCAGAAGTCTCCTCATGAAAAGAATTCTACATTAAGCAAGAAAGCAACTCTGGGTTCAGTGACATTGCATTTAAATAGCTTTTTGTTTTATACTTAAATTGTATAGTCTTAAGTTTATTGTTTCTTCCTTCCTTTTCTAAGGTTCCAACCCTTTCTCCTAAAAACATTGTTTCTATACAACTAACCTGCAACCAGGATTATGTTTTTGTGGGGAATGTAATTGCACATAATTATGTTTTTTTTATAAACATAATTATGTTCACAGCTACATTACGTTAGCATAAATGACAAGATGCTAATATGTTGATACTTAACATATCAATTAAATGTTTACAGGCAAACATATTTTTTTCTGCCAAAATATCTGACCTGCAAGCCAACATACAGATTTTAAGTTGGGCTGGCACTGGGCTTTAGACATGTCTGTATTACAATCCAAATCCAAACCAAAGCTCATTTCTTGCCTAAACCCAGCCTCACACGGGACTCTAGAACCAAACTCAGGTCTACAGTTTGTCAATCTTGCATATTATACACCTTCTTACAACTCACTCTGTGTTATTTATTGTAGCACTCCATTCACTCAAAAATATGTTGCATCACAACATAGCTATTATATTATTATGTTTGCTACAAAAACACAATCACTGTTGCAGTTTAGTTGCATAGATCTGTAATTTTCAGAAAACAGTTCATAGCTGAGATTTGAGATGAGTGCTCTATGAACAGTTACAAAATCTTGCATAGATTTGCAGATTTGTTTACCTGTATATTTGCAGAATCGGAATGAATTGGTCTGTTTGTTGAGATCATAAGTGACATACATTTACCTAAACCTGTGACGTCAATGCAGGTCTGATTTTGTCTGTTTGACTCCTAAATATGTTTCAGTTCTTTTATTATGAAGTTTTGTGTACTCCCTAGTTTACACAAGTTAAATTAGCATTTCTGAGGCTTTCACAAACAGTAAGCCTTATAGGTATACATTTCCTCAGATATTGCTTTTGGTGTACTGAAGTCTGAGCTTTGGCATAGTTAAGGATGCTGTAAATGCAACTCAACAGAGGCAATCTCTACACACACCAGCTCATGGACTGAACCTTCTTGTGGGACTGTACTAAGCTTGATCCAACAATAATCATTATCACTTTTGTGTTGTACTGTAGCTACAGCATCTGACCCACTGCAGCAAACCTGATACATTTTATAGAAAGCACAGGCCCTCTGCAAATACCTGAGACACACTGTGAAAGGACAACAGTGGAGACCAGGTGTGGATGCTTTTGATGACTGGATCTTGTAAACATTCCCCACAGTTGTCCTGACTCTGCAGTGTTGGTCAGGCCAAGAACATTTGGCTGTCTGGGAAAGTTGTCAGACTGCAGAGAGAAGAGAAATGAAAGGTTGAGAAGACAGAGAAGGGAGAAAACATTCCAATGCTGAGCTCAGTATGGACTATATTACTCTCTCTAATTTGTAAATTCTCTCCTGTATTTACCCCTTTTTTTCCATGTCTCTTGCCCTGGAATTCCTTTCAGCTTTTCCCCCATGTAATTCTTCTTTCCACTCTTTTTCTTTCCTCTAATTTACTCTTTTTAATTCCCACCTGTCACATTCAAATTGTCTAATTTCTACCTGCCTCTTTTTTTTTCTATCACCTCTTCCAAGCATCACATTCTTTTTGCTTTAACTCCTCTGCTTATACTGTTCCTATTTTTTTCTCTCCTTTTCCTTTCCTCATACTGCTGATTCATAATCTCTGTTTGGACACATAACAGAGGGAGGGAGCTTCTGTCCTGATGAATAACAACAGGAATTGAGAGAGAGAAATAGAGAGAGGGCGATACAATGCAAGAACGGGATGCTGAGGCAGCCTCCTTTGCAAACTGTCTGTCTGGCTGGCACAGTGTCTCGCAGTCTGTCTGCCAGACTGTCAGTGACTGTGTTTCTGTCTGTGTCAACGCTCTCACCCTGAACCAAATTTCCACAGATCTTGTAGTCAGGCTAACCAGGATTGGCTTCTTACTGCTATTCTTAGGCGCATGCCATCCAGTGTGTTTAAATTATACGGCATGTGCTCTGTTGTTTTTGGTCTGTGTTCTTTTTCCAACACCTGGGCATGTCTTCACTCTCACACATTTAGAGTGCCTCCACCACTTAGTATTATGAGAAACGGAAAGAAGTGGAGTAAGCGAGGGTAGCATAATGGAATTGTGAGAAAAAAAAATGGAGAAACAAAAAGGGAGGTGGAAAAGAGATAGCAGAGAGCAATGGAGGAGCAGACGATGCCGCAGCAAGAAGGAAAAGAAGATGACTGAGGACTAAAAATAGGAATATTAGAAGAAACAGAACTGTTTGACCAAAGAGCTACACTGTGGGGTCTACCTCATATAAGGGAAGATGTTTCTAGGGATAGCATTGTTGGGGACTTAGAGAGGGCCTTTCCTGTTTATTCATGTCCCTCCTCTTCCTTTCACTGGTGTATTTTTCACAATCTCTCTGTTTTTCTTTTAGGAGTTGGAAACAGTTGATGTGATTGAGCCTGAGTGGAACATTAAAACCTAAAATGACCCAGTCTTTGTGTGCATGTAAGAGGGACAGTGTGCGTGTAGTTTGTCTGACACACGGTGATAAAAAAAAAATATATAGGTCAAAGATGAACAATTTGCAAATGAGGTAGAAAAAGCAGGGAAAGAGAAACAGAGGGTGACTGGGATAGGGTTGCCATGTGTGTGTATGTATTTGAGGTTGTGTAGGTGTGCTGACAGATTTTTTTTTTTTTTTTTGAGTGACAGTTTTTAGAGACCACTCTGTGTAATGAGCTGACCAGGGTGACAGGGACGGGCCTCCATTGCTAAATCCTGCACGGCTTAAATCACACCGGCACATTGGCATCTGACACACACACATACATATATACACAACTTGTGAATGTCTGTGAGCATGCACATACGTGTGGGAGTGTTTTTGAGGAAGAGTAAACTAGAGTAGAAAAAAGAATGAGAAGGTTTAAGTCCTCCCTCCCCTCGTGTGTTTACATTTGATAAATTTTGTTTGCAGCATTGGATTTATTCTCCTCATCCTCTTTGCATATCTCTGATTAACATAATTGGGCAATCACCTCGCTCTTCAGGACGCTAAGAAAATTATTTCATTCACTTAATGAATCTGTCTTAATACTTAACCTTAATTGCAGTGCACTCCTTGTTCCTGCTCCTTCTGCTTCCTACCTTTTCTCCTGCCAGAGTGAAGAACCAAGAGTCAGAAATGTCTTACGTATTTAGTTTGCCTTAATGTTTTAAATAGCTTTGCTTCATGTTACCTTTATAAATTTCAGGTAAATCTACACTTTTTGCCACAGCTATAATCATAATCCAAAGACAAAACACGACTTTCTCTAAGCTTGGTGGGGGAGTATAAAGATAACATTTGCTGTTGATGCGATTAAATAAAACACCATTAATATTTGCAGTGATGTGTCCTCGTAATCTATTTTTCTGAAGTGTGTCTAATTTTTCCAATCAGCCTTACTATTGTACGAGACTGGCTCTCTTATGACTCAAAGGATGAATGAATTGGAGGGTTACACAGTATGAGTGAGTCACTATCAAAGCTATGTTTGTGTGACTGTGTCTGCCCTGCCTGTCTGCCTGCCTGTGGATGCATGTGTGCAACTGTGTGTGAAGTTAGCCAGCAGTAGCAGGGTTATGAATCAGATCAAACACACACATAGTAACATAACATCAAGCACAAACACACACACATACACAGACACACTGCCTGCACTGGACTTCACTAAAGAGCCCTGACAGGGTGTGACTTTGATCCTCACCACAACATCCGCTCTTCCACGCTGCTTTTCTGCTTCTCGTCTGTCTCACGTGCCCCTCAGGACACTTACCCAGGACTCAAGTTACTTTAAAATCTTCAAATAGAGCCTTAAACACAGAGGATCCTCCAGTTGTAATTGGACACTCGGTGTGTAGGATCCAGATTTGGATCCTGCAGATGGATTTCAGGTCACAGGGGGAAGGTTGTGGTTGGTGTCACCATCTCAATGGTCATGAGACTACTAATATCCCAATTATATATGTTGACTTGTGAGCATGTGTGGCTGTTTTGTTTCATGATGAGCCTGAATGTGCTAACGTGTAGTCTTCATTCGCTCAGAATTAATTTTCATCCTTATTCGCAATAATGGAGATTTACTCAAGGAAAGTGTATTATTTGAAATATGACCTGAAATAGAACATTATGCTCATCATATATGATAATTGCATTTAATGTGTCATCATCTTACCGCTCCAAAACATATACAGTATATAAAGTTTTTTAGCACAGGAAGTTGATTAAAACTGTAAAAACTGTCCATGAAAAGGACTGTGGACAATCTTAATATGTTTTACAAGAAAAAGAGCACAACACATTTACTGTAATAAGAAAGCAACATTGCTCTGAATATATGCAAACACCAAACAATATCAAGAAATCTTGAATAAACATATAACGAGATGTATAGTAGATTTTATTACACCCCCGCTGTAGATCAGCTTATCACTATGTGGGCCTTATCACTGTTTTTGAATAACCAAATTCATGTTGGCACATTAAAGCTGATGAATCTGAATTTCTCTTGTTCTGGACACAGTGTTTGGACAAGCCTCTCTGTAATCTCCTCAACTGACGTGCTCCTGTTTTAGAGGAGCTGAAGACAATGCTTCTCACTATGGAAATGTGTTCAGATGCTTTGATGCTTTATTCACTTGGGCTTTTCAAAGGACACGTCCAGTTCTTCTGTTCCCTCACACCTTCCCCTCTCTCTAACCCTCCGCCCCTACTATACCGGCTCTGATCGATCCAACCATGTCTCCCAGTCCCAAATGTCATCTTTTTTCTTTGACACAGACCCTCTCTCCACTGCTTGGTATTCTGGACTGGAAATCCATGCACCATCGCAGTTCCATCAGCTCTGATCGGAATGCCGCACCATGGCTTGGAGAAATGGAGGGATAAGAAAGAGAGAAAAGGGGGATAGGAAGAGGGAGAGAGTGAGCAGGTCAGCAGCGTGTTGACATCCTTCCGGGACTAAAGCCTCTGGCTGTCAGAGAGAAAGAGAGCAGAGAGAGGAGAGGATGAGAGTAAAGGCAGAAAAAAGAGACCCTTTTCATTTCTCAGGCATCACTTTTCTTAATGTCCATTTTCTATTAAAATCAGTCTCTCTTTTTCTTTTTAAGAGACAAGTTGTCAAACTACATTTACTTTAGAGCTAAAATGATTCAGTAAGCAGTATGCACACTACTGTACCAAATAGAACAGATTGATAGTTTAATTAATTCAGGTCTCATATTTGTTATATTCAGGCTCCATTGGTTGTGTATTATTTAGTCCTTTTTAGACATGGGATACGTACTAACGTTGCTGGCTTCATCAATCTGCTAAAACAACGGCTTTCTGTCATTCAGGCATTGGTCACTTTTGGATTAATGTTCCTCACAGCTACATTCAGACATACCCATGACTGTAATGGAGGAAGCCATGCTATAGTGTTGTTCAACATTAAACTTCATTTTATATACAATGCATTTGTTTCAGACTCACAAAGTCTCTTACAACACATAGGCTATTGTTAATTGCAAGACAGTGATTGAAAATTTGAACCATTCAGGCCACTTTATGCACTGGCAACAACAATATGATGGGTTTTCACCTTCATTCCTGCATTCAACTAAAAACTAAAACCACTAATAGACTAATCCTCTGAGTTGCTCTTTGAATTTTCAGTGTAGTAAATTAATTGATGTGCACAGCTGGCGGAGTTTAGAATTTTAGATTGTGTGTGGAATTAGATTTTTGAATGCATGTCACAACATCTGGTTGACATACCAGTCTCAATAAATTGATGGATGAGTGCATTTTACCCTCATACTCTCCTGAGAAAGTAAAAGGAAATAATGCAAAATAAAATCCAGAGAAATCAATAAAATTTTGTTTATATAGTACAGCAGATGAGAAAGCTGAACTCACTGGAAAAATTGAAAACAAAAGCAAATACAGAAGTGCTGTCTAGTCAAACAAATTACAATGAAAAAAGACAGTAATCTTGCGTACAGCTCTATGATCATCCATCTAGTATGCTCAACTGGAGCAGGAAAATTACCAAATTTGATAGTAAAAATTCCAGCACACTCAAGGGATGTCTACATCTCTATTTATTAACAATCTGCAAGCAATGCCTTTGGCATGGCAGTTTCTTCAGGCTGACTCCTGCTGCCAGACCAAACCTGTTTCTCATAGATTTGTGAGCTGGAGTTTTGAAAGTATAACTTCAAATAGGATACTAAAAATGGTTGAATAGGCAAAGCAAATTTTATTTAACTTCATTCTTGTTGGGTGATTCTGATAATGGAGATATGACTGTACATTGACAGTAGTAGTAACCACAACAGTGAGATACTATATGTATTTTGACCTTGTCAGACTTGCCAGTAAATTGTTATCTATTTACACATATAACAGGTACAGGGCAGCATCTCCGTTCATTTAGAGTTTTGATTCTGACCACACAACACGTCTTATATTGAATAATATTCACTTTCCTTAGCACTGCTTTGGTCTCCACCAACTTTTGTAGCTCTTTCAATTATGTAGCTCTTCCAAAATAACCACTGTGTTAGCTTACTGTTTGTCTCCTGTTTGGTGTTAGGCAGGTAGTGTACCGTGGGATTATCAGATGCCTGCTGCACTATGTTACAGGCCATGAAACTAAAACAGCAAGCTGAAAGATGTGAAACCCTAGGCATCACAAAAGCACTTTTTCACATGAATGGTGATTTAAATGTTGCACTACATATATATATTTTCCCTATTTCTAAAATATGCCTAGAATTTGAAAGCATGGCCATACTTATATTGGATCTTCTGCATCATGTATAGCAGTCCACCAACAGCTTTTATCACACATTCTCCTGTAATGTATACAGTATTTTTTATCATCAGCTTATTTTTCTCACTTCAGCTCGTTCATCATCCCTTCCTTCTCCTGTCAGAACGGAGGGAGATACAGACAAGCGGTGATCAAATCAATGTTTTCTCTCTTTTATTATTTATCGCTGTCTTTCTTTTGCGCTCTTCCTCTCCTAATCCTCTCTATCCTCTCTATGTGTTCTCCCCCATGGCTTTTCTCTACAGCAGTGCGTTGCCTTGGTAATTACCAGTTGTCTTAAACAGACAGATGGAATAAGAGAGAGTGACGGGCAATTTTCCCAGTGCCTGTTTTCCCTGTGTATGTGCACACAACTCCTTTTTGCGTGTGTGTTATGCACACTACTTTACTTCTGTCCGTCTCTTTCAGGCTTCCTTCTCACTCCCCCTCTCCGTCTCTTTCTGTGAGTTTGCAGTTGTGCACGGCTGATGCGTGTTTGTCTGAGTGTGTATGTAAGATCTGTGTGGGGAATTACCTGACAAAATGTGTTAGTCCAGGATGGGAGCGGGACAGTCTCATCTCCTGCTGTTGTGTTGGCCATTTTAGATGCCAGTTGTCACTCTGGACCTTCACAGGGCCTCGGGAGAGATCACTGCTGCCCACTCCTCCTCTCTTTTATCTCATCACGCCCCTAACATAGCAATGGAGTAACGAAAAGGCCTAGTTTTTCTCTTTAAACTATCAGGTCAAGCAAGGGGGTTAAGGATGGAGAGAGGAGAGAGAGAGAGAGAGGCATAACAGAAGAAACAAAACCTGGGTGTTATATGGTTATGTATTAACACGATGTCAGAGTTCACCTAAGTGTATTCATGTCATCCAATTAATTTTCCACACTCTCTTTCAGGCTGGTATGATCAGGACTGAGCAAGAGGAGTTTTTTATCGAGCCAGTGGAGAGGGGCAATGGAGTGATAGAAGAGGAGAAGGAGGGAGGAGGAGGAAGGACACACATCGTCTATCGCTCTTCAGCTGTAAAGAAAGCACCCATCAACAGTGAGGCAGCAGACTACCACTCCAGAGGTTAGTCTGTGGGTGCTACTGCACGATCATCCACTTACAATTTACTCTTGACTGTTCTCATGCACCCTACAGCACCATCTATTTAACTGACCACGTGTAATTTATTTAATGACAATTACTTCAAACCCCATTCATGCAGCTCACATTTTAAAACAATATACATACATATTTTCAAGTCTTGCAAATTTGACTCTTCTTTATTTTTATTTTTCCCTCAAAAGTACTATACACTAATACCTTAAACCTGCTTATGTAATCAAATCAAATTATTGTATGCAAAGATAGTGAGTCACATTGTGAGCATACCTTTGTGTCAAGAGGATTACACCTACATGCTCTCAAACACATCCTCCTGTCACTGCACTAATTTTCTAGTGAAAAAGGAGTGACATATGGAGACACGTGTTTGATTGGCACGATAACACCCTCTGTATCTTTTATTGAAGTCTACTCTGCTTCAGCTGCCTTAACAATTAACAGCTGGCACCTAAGTATTTGGTTTCTTGTTAAGTCTGCCTCAAATTTTCACTCTACAGATGAAATAAATGAAGTGAAACAACAAAAACAACAAAAAGGGTCATTATTTTTGTGGAAACATAATACATAGACATAGCATGTCAGCTATAGGATTACAGTGAAGGAAGACAAATATGTATTTAAACAGGCTTTAATACTGCAAATCTGAATATTATCCCACAACCAAAACTCAATTTTAATTATTAAAATGTGTCTGTTCACCTGTTTTATTGTATATTATTTCAAATTTTATTTCTGTACAATGAAATAAATGAAATGCAAAAAAAAAAACTCTACTAGTCCCTAAACATGAAATAAAGTTTAGTTGCTTGAAGGTAATGGCTGATAGAAAATTGTGGTACAAGAGCAGTTTCACTTGACTCCAGTTACTCAAGTGAATTTATCTCAATATTTTAGTTGAAAACATAATAAATTTAGTCAATCTGGGAGATGAGAATATGCATGGATTTGTTATTTTACATAACCCAGGGGGACAAGATGCACCAAAATCTCTTTGATTGTACAAATTTATAGTAGTCTGTAGTCTAATATTTCATCTTCAAAAGAACTTAATGATGTTGCTCTCTTTCAGTAACTGTCTACAGTAAGATGTATGTACAAGAGGTGTAGTAATACAGTTGCAATCCTTTATTAATCTAAAGCCTGAGTGGAATATTTAATGTCCATGAGCAATAAGGGTGTGAAACAATTATGCCTTAAGATTAGAGTATACCACATACAGTGTGATCCACTGCAGCACCTAACACGTAAAGACATAAGAGAAGACCTTTCATAACATCTGCATTTAGTGATGCACTTTTATTCTCAAACTTAAATGAATGCTAATAGAAATGTGCATTCATTTAGGAGAATACTAAATAAACAGTGTTTATTGTATGTATATTCAATATCTACTGTCAATATGAGAAACATCAGGTACGTTGTTGTGCTTTCTTTTAAATAATAAATAATAAATGTAAGTATCTGTGTAAAAGAAAACAGAAAGGACAAAAAGAATAAAAACTAAAGAAAAAAACCCTAGAAAATAGGATATTCAGTAGTGTCAGCTGTACCATCGGGAGTCTAAGTCTGGCTGGGAAAATAATACTGCAACGCATGCCTCAGGCTTGTGTCAGTAGAAGTGGCTGTCCAATCGTTGTAATTGATCCGATGCCTACAAGTCAATCAGCTGTAACCCTTACCAGTGTAAGAGTCTGTACCTCAACTAATCACAAAAGCAAAAATGTTCTCAAAGAAGTGAGTCTCCTGTGTTGTCGAAGCGCTTTATAGCGAGTGTTTCGCAATACTTGAGATCTGTATCTTCCTATACTGAGTAGTTGACTCAAGAATGTCTAATAATATACACAGAGAGAGAGAGAGAGTTTCCATAGGAACACCCAGTGAGGACAGACTACATTAGAGTAACACAGATCTGCTCCCACTGTTACTAATACCTGGCGGAACATCCACATACATACACACACATATAAGTATGCTCACACTGAAGAAAATGCCTATATGGAAAATCACACACATACAGGATGTTACCACATGCAGCTTACACAACTCCTTTGATCATACATTTACACTTCTGAACACATACACACACACACACACACACACACACACACACACGCTGCATGCACACAGACACATACACACACAACACGTCTCACTGCTCCTTGTTGAATCTTTCTTTCTAATGAAGAGTGGGGTGCAGATCAATAGCGTAGGATAGAACAGGCCACAGTTTGCGTTTGTGTGTCTGTGTGCCTGCATATATGGCGTGGGCAAGAGTTCTGTGGTCGTCTGGCTTTGAGTGCTGGGATTTTCAAGGCTACACAGACAGATAGACTGACAGGCAGACAGACAAGCAGGCATGTGCTGTTCCCAGTAGCATTTGATGTGGATCTCGCTCTTTGTTTCTTTTCTCTTTTTCCTTTTTATCTTTTGTCTTTATTTATTTATTTTATTGTCTTTGGCTCTATTCTAGAGCACAACATTATGTAAACAGTTGGTACATCATATCACTATAATATCAGAGCAACATGGACACAAAGTAAGCACATTATACACCCTTCCATCTTCACATGCTTCTTTTTCTCTTCAGTTAAAACCAAATCAAATCATACCCTCATGATCTCTTTCTCAGACGATCACTCCCCGTTGTAGATCAATCAGAGACATTAGTGAATTAATGAATAATCAATCAATCATTTCTGGAGATTTCCTTCACCAAGCCTGCTTAATTTACAGCCAGTTTTTCAATGTTGGACTCATTTCCTGGCTAAAGACAGAGGGAAGGAAGTTATATTTAGCAAGGTAATAGAGGATCTCAAGAAGGAGAGAAAGAGAGATGAAGGAGGAGCGAGATTGATCGGTTTCTTACACCATAAGCTGAGGAGGTGTGAATCAATGTCGTAAGTGGAGAGAGCAAGCTTTATTATTAATGTGGCACATTTGTCAATTAATCACTGCAGCGATAGAAAACGGAAGACTGACGTTCATTTTTTGCTGGGCAGACAGACAGCTATATTGTTTCATCTGTTTTTACTTCCTCTCTTACAATTTTCTTCTACTGTATCTCCTTTTATCTGTGGTTTTCATCAATCTCCTCCTGTTATAATATTTTCTTTTTCTCTATTTTCTTTTTTCTCTGGATTTAACTTCTTCTTTTACTTTTTGCCCCAAGCAAAATCTCATCTCACTTTCCTCCATTCCTCCTCTTGTGGCTACTGACATGTTTTGTTTTCTGAGGCCGGACAGCAAGAGTGGAGATGAGTGTGTTGCTTCAACTGTGTCTATACAAACATGTGTTTGCATGCCAGTGCAATGTTGTGTCCAGGGTACTGAGACATGCCCAGACAGATGGACTACCAGAGGGCTTTTTCCCATAATCCCCTTCACCTAATCTGCTACCTAGATTTACCTACACAAATATTATGCATAAATGCCACCAGTTTTGAGCAGTTGTAAGGCATCTTTTCTTACCTATCTTTCTTATCTAAACACTCTTTTCAGCACTACAGAAGCAACAACTTGTCCATGTTATACGTTGGTAGCATGGTATCATTCAGCTCTGTTCTGAGCTGCTGCTCACAATACAAAGTAGAATGTTGTTACCGAAAAGTGGTGCAAATGACTTGAAACTTCAGACATGTGTATTGTTTTCCAGACAGAAAGACTCCCTGCAGCCTCTAGTGCAAAGCACTAGCTGACATTAACTGGTAGGCTGACACTAGGTGGAGGATTGAGGCACCAGACCCCATGCATCTGTTTTATGTCTGAGGTGCTGCTATTTTGTTATGTGTTGAATTGTGCTGTAATCTATTCTGCCTTGTGAGCTGTTGTTAGGTCACTTTTATTGTATATACCACATTGTGCACCACTGACAATAACGCTTCAGCCTTGGCCTGAGCTGAGAGGAAGTTAGAGAGGGTCAGACAGAGGCCAGTGGTGCTCGTCACTGTAGCTTAATGTCTGCCTCTCGCATCTAGAAAATGAAGGGGGCTCCCGAGGGAACACACTCTCTCTCTACCTCTTTCTGTATCTCTCTCACTTCACTCCCTCCTGCTCTGTCTCTGCTGGTGCGACACGAGAATAGTCATATGGTGCAAAGGTTTTAAGAGGAGACTCGTGACTAAGCACTCAGAGATGTGAGAGCACACGCAGAACTCATAAATGGCCTGAACTCATCTTTAGTGTGTAACAGGGTCCCAGCAGAGACTATGCAGTGCAGACCGCGTCCTGTTGCAATCCCAAACAGCCACCTGAAAACTCTCAGAAGGTGACTTTTGACATCATCAGCCTCATTAACAGATTGTGCTAAAACATCCTCTAAACATTCTGCTTTTTTACATGCATGGCCAGAAGGTTTAAGTAGACATGAACAACTCGTTTGTAGTTAGGTCTGGTGGTGCAAGAAACACGAACAGGTTAAAATCAGGTTTCAACCTCTCGGTTTGCCAAATGTATTTGGAAGAAAAAACACAGGTGAAAAATAAAAAACCCTGTGTCCCCAGTTCAACTTTGACCAGTACGTTTTGCAGATATGTTTTAATATAATTTTGTATACATAACAAGTGCAATTCCTTTTGTATATATTGCAGCAAACTTTTATTACTATTTTTATTACTATTGTTATTTATATTCTCTCTTCTTGCCTTTTAACTATTATGCCTCACACTGAGTCGACTGCACCTTCAATTTCGTTGCTCCTTTGTAAAAAAAGTGACAATGACAATAAAGATTTATCTTATCTTATCTTAAAATAATAAGTTGACTTGTTTCCAGCTGTGCTGATTGTCTGACCACTACAATACAATAAACAATGTCCTTTACTCACTGTATAACAAAACACTGCTGATCTTTCTTCAAACTAGGAGACTGATGAATTTTTCTTTCCATTTTTGACCTCATAAATGAATAAATGAAAGTAACTTTAGGCTGCTTGGCCTTTAGGCTGCTTTTTTATTATCCAAAACCGCTGTTTTAACAGGAAAACTCCTTCGCTATATATAACCAATGTATACAATATCATATGCCAAGACTTGTCTGAGGCTGAATGTTTCTGGCAGGGGAAACCCAAAGTTTAGCAGCAAACTCCAGAATCTGGAAACATAAACCTCAGTGAAACTCAATGTGGCTATAAATGGACTGCAAAGCTCAAGATAGCAGAATAAAAATAATCAAAATAAAAGTATAATACACAACTGGAAATCATACAGTTAGGACACTGGAAGCATATTTGAGTGTAGCATCTTCCTCTCTGCTTTTTTCATAAAAAATGTTATTCTCAATTTGTGTTTTATATAATTCAATTCCCCAACATAAATCTTAATTTTGCTGACCCTCTTTGGATCAGTAGTGTGCATTAACACATACCTGTATAAACATGTGCACATGCAGCCAACCAGAAACATACACGTACAAAAAAACAAACACATGCACAGGTGCAGAATTACCCATACACTCACATATACAGTATATGTGTGAATGTGTCCTGGCCCAGGTGTGCCTCTGAGAGGAAATTACAGTGCTGGGAGGGGAAGTGTTTCAGCAGCCAGCTGCTTCCTCTCTCCCTCTCTGTGGCCACTGGCTCTATCCCGGGAGAGCATGACTGGCTTATTACTACACTCAACATATGTGTATGTGCATGGGTGTGTTTGTGCACAGTCATGCATTCCTGCATGTATGTTTGCTTCCTCATGCATTTACAGGTTCTATTTCTTGCCCATTTCACTCCTGACTGACTGACAGCAGCTGTGCATCTGCTGATGTGTAAGTGTGTATTTGTACATATGTCTGCATTGTGTCACTCTGTGTGTGTTGTCCCTCTGACTCCTCACCTGCTAGTAAGCTCCCAGCAGGCCTTCCATTGAGCCATCACTCAGTGTGCCACAGAGCTACCTTTAAACAGGAGCAGGACTCAGGGATAATAGCAGGGTGCGGCCAACCTCTGTTCCAGTCTGCAGCCACCCTTGCTGCACTGACCCACACACACTGTCTCTGTGTGTCTGTGTATGGGTTTCTTGGAGGTATGCAGAGGGTGTAGTGTTATTACAGCCTCAGTGATTGAGAGAGTGCAGCTATAATCATTGTGATCATAGTATTTTGACAAGATTAGCACCTTTCTGAGCCTTGGTGCTGCTTCTCATGTGGTGTTCCTATTTTCAGAATCATACTTTTGATGTTGAAATATCACCACATAGCTAAGCCCGTGTCCTCGTATTGTTATATTTATGATGCACAGTGATCATCCTGTACAGCTTAGGTTCAGGATAAAGGTTGTGATTAGCAAAGTGGTGATTCAAGCATTCAAGATTCTTTATTTGTCACATGCATAGTTATACAAATACAACACGCAGTGAAATGTACCCTGAACCGCCTTTTTTTTATGACTGTGCAAAAGTTATGAACTAAGTTCAAATTTAAAATTAAAACAGAAAGTTTAAAACCACAGATCTA
>JAUMHL010000002.1:10343991-10355751 GCA_032362345.1 Sandelia bainsii | reverse complement strand
GTGGTACGTCCCACTAGCGAGGCTTCATACGTCATCACATACGTCATCGAAGCAAGCTTCGATACACGCTTCGCAAAGAATTCCCTAGATTACTCAACACACGCTCCGAAGCCTCGGCACAGCAAGTCCCATCACTAACTTTGTGAATGACCCTCGCCTTATTGAGAATCCTTGTTCAACATTCTCACCTTGTGTTTTGCTGTGGGGATATTAAATGCTATTTCAGAGACAGTGGTTAAGTTCTTCTCCACTTACCTGCTGGTCCCCACTACTTACTCCACTCACTTGCCAAGGCCAGCCGATCCCTTCTAATGTACTTCCTCACTTATTACTTGCTCATTTGTTCAATAAACATACCTGTGTTGTCTGCTCATTTCTTGGTCCAGTTAAAATAGCCATTACATACCTTTGCAGCTATGGATGAAATTGTAATAGGAACTGACCTCTGATGTCATCAGATTAATCCACATGATCACTAAGCAAAATGCTGATGAAGATCGGAAGATATGGTTGAAAGCACCAGAATAAGTTAGTAAATTGTGGTTGTCTCATCAACGTTGTTATCTACAATTTCAACAACCTTGTAGTGTTTCTGACCTAATATGAGACAAGAATTTCAGATACGAAAGAGAGAAATTTAACTGAAAGTGAAGAATAAGAAACTTTTATCAGGTGACGTATGCTACTTGAAACAAAGGATGAGTGACCTTTAAGAGCAGCTCTCAACCAACCCCTCCACCAACTTGGAGCTCGTTCTGGGCTAGTGCTAGCTTTGGTTCAGAGTTGGTTCAAATTGCAGACCTTCTAAAGACTGGTTTGATTTCCACCAGCTAGAGAGGCACTATAGAGCCACATCATTACTTCACTAGTATGTCTGTGTGCATATGTCCCTGCTTTCACATTAATGCTGACGCCAAGCATGACAACAAGCACTGTTTCTGACATTGTGAGCCTGCACTGGCATCCAGACTGCTTGTCTAACACGTATGCACTGCCAGATGTGATTGCTATGTACAGTGGTTACGTTTGATATATTGAATGTGAATGTGACTATTTGGCACGTGTTTTCTTTTTATGCAACAACTACAACAACAAATAATCGGCTAAACTTACATTCTTCAGCAAGTGGTGAAGATGTGAACAAAGGCCCCTCTGCAGCAGCTTCTAGAGGCCTCTGCGAATATTTTCTTAGTGCACCTGTCCATGAGGGATGTAGAGTAGATTTACCTATTACTGTACAGTACAAGCAAAACATGTAGCTGGAGTAGACAGCCTCTACACTGGGACCTCTTTTCCATCTCCTCTTTTCTCCGCTTTCTGAATTCCGCACCTGAGGGCTTGGATGGCCTTTTGATGATGACAATATCAATATGACAAATATGACTTATAAATATGACTTGAAATAGGACCCACTACCTGAGATGCCCACCGATAACTCGTCCCATTCCCCCTGTTCCACCATGCACGGTGCAGGACAGTGTCAGGGCCAGGTCAATCCAATAATGAGAAACAACGGGGGGTGGGGGTTGTTGTTTTTTTTTTTCGTATTTGTTCATTTTTTATTTTCAAGTTTGAGCACGTGGAAAGGGCGCCAGCCAAGGCTGCAAATTATTACTTTTTTAATTATTATTATTTATTGTTTTAATTGTTTGTTTGTTTTTTTGAGGGCATGCAGCAGTGCCCCCTCCAGCAGGTAGTGCCCTAGGAGACTCCCTATGTGGCAGCTTGCTCTGTATTTAGGAGACCTGTTCACCCTGTCTCTTTGCCAGATTGACGCCAACTACTGATGGTGATCATCCAGCCAGTCTCTGCCCACTTTTTGCCCATTTTCTGCCAGTTGATCATTCTCTGTGTCTGTAGTCTGCTCCTGCCTGAACCAGCCTTCACCTGTCATCCTGCTCTGTTCCTGCTGTTTGAACTGGTTTTAAATTTAACCCTGGGCCTGAACTGTCCTGGAATTAGCTTGGTGGAAAAGGGATCAAGTTCTTAAAATAAAAACCAAACATCAACATCAAGTTAATTAATTAACATGAAATTAACAAACTGTACATATTTAAACTGTGATTGAAAACATTAGTTTTAGTGTTACAGTGCAATTCAATTTTGCTCGATTTCATGTTTTTTAATAATCTCAAACAAAAACAGTATATGTTTTTATTTGCACAATCACAATAATGTAATAATGCATCCATGTCATGGCATCCATGTGGTGAGACTGAAACTGTCAAAGTGGAGTGTGCGCTGTCTGATTAGCAGAGTGATGTGTGGTGGTGGGAGTTTGTTAGACTACAGTTCATTTGCCGCTGCGCCCTCTAGGGAAGTTTAATTGAATAAAATAGAGCTCAGTGCTTCTTCATTTGATGATGTCTGTAATACTTGCCATGAGCCCCGAGACAGACACTAATTTAAGTCTCAGACAGACAGCAGGTTAATACTGGTCAGGACAGGTTTTGAATGGTTGCAGCATATTAGTATTTTTGTGAATTTTATTTAAAATTTAATGAGCTTGTGGATCTCTATAGGTGAGAGAGAGGTGTAGGAAAGAGAAATTTCACTAATTTTTCTGTCTTTGCACCCACTTTGGTATGTTTTGTTTCATTAATTAGATGTTTTCCGATTTAGTTCAAATGAAAGAAAAGAGGCTGCAGAGATGAGAAGATGGGGAGAGGAAGGAGCTGAAAATATGCATTCGTAATTTTGTTTACTGCACTCAGTGAGCCAGAATGACTGTCAAATCCAGATGGGTCATGTTGTGGTGTTGGTACAATGTTGATCCTTGACCTTTAATAGTGTCTGCTTGTGTGGAGCAATTACAGTAACAAAGTGTGGTGACAGAAGGCTGGGTTATTAGTCTTCATTTTTCAAAGCTTCAGTTATCCAATGATTTTATTTGATTGTGTTTGCCTTGTCTCAAAGGCTCTGTACACACCCTGTATATTCTGGCTGCAGCAACATCATTTGGTCTCTGCTGTGTCACCATGAAACAGTAAGATTATAAGCCCACATGTTTGTTTGGATCTATATGTATCATTGTATTTTTGGTAAAATTATGGTATATTTTTGTACTTTCAGTGTTTATGATTGTGTTCATACAGTATAGTGTCTTTCCAAAGTAAAAACAAAAAACATTTTTGGAGTGAAATTGATGGCTTGTAGAGCAGGTAGTCTGTATGTTTGTGTGTATGTCTGTCTGAAGTTCACACATCGAAGGTTGTTGCATGCAGAAGCAGAACCTTGACTCTTGAAAATGCTAGGTAATGAACATGTGCAAGTGCAGTTAGACAAAATAAACACTATAGGATGAAAAGGTGACATTTGAAATCATGCATTCATAATTTTATTTTGCATGCATAATGTTTTTTTTCATAAACATGTTTTGGATTACAGGTAGGTGCTTTTTAGTATGACTTAAGTCATTGCTTTGAAACAGCACAGACCTGCATTCAAAACACTTTTAGCTTGTAATTTTGGTTAAATATTGAAAAAAAGAAATATTGCTCTAAATTATTTAAATATAACCATTCAAAATCATTCATAAAAAAAAAAGACACACAGGTGAAGTCCTTCATCAACTTCACATTTAGTAACGTTAAGGTGCTCTTTAGGACAAAAATAACACTCACAGAAAACAATGTTCCTTTAGGCACAGCAAGATGTGGAAGTGACTGCTATGCAAAATGAACATTTTTAGTTTGCAGTGCACATTTTGCAGATGTGTTCAATATAGAAGCTTCCTTGTTATGCTGATAAAAAGCCAAATCGTTCTGACGTTCTTCCTCTTCGTCTTCTTTCATTTGCTAACTTTTGGAGTCGCATCATTCAGCTACAATGGAAATACTGTTTATGATCTACATATTTGATTTAGCGCAGGTTTTACTCCAGGTGCCCTTCATAATGCAACCCTCCCCCTTTATCCAGGCTTGGGACTTGTGCTAATAGTGCTTGCCCAGCAGCTGGGTTCCTAATCTGTCTGAAATTACATTACAAAAAATTTATTTGATAATGCAAGTTTTGGTAATGAAAAAAATTCTATGCGAGAACTAAGCAGATCAACTCATAACAATCATATCAAAATCTATATAAATCAGATCAAGTTCAGATTGAATTGTTAGCTTTACTCTAATGGGAGAGCCAGGGAAGAGGGGTCGGCAGTTTCAGATGATTCAGTTTGTTCCTCTCTACGATAATCTGCATCTGCTGAGCGTGTAATGGATGTAATTGAGCCACTGGTTTACGCAGTCAGTTAAAACTGACTGTGGAAGCCCTTTGCTTTTATGTGTCCTCTGCAGCTCGGGTGACAATCGTGCTGAGGCAATTACCAAGCACGATGGCATGTCTTCACTGCTGTGCTCTTTGCGTGCGTGCGTGTGTGTGTGTCACACAGCTTGTGTGCAAATTCTTCCTCTTCTGCCATATGTGTTGTCCTGTGATGAGAGGGAGATAGATCATCCTCGACAGCAGATGTGCTGACGCCAGAGAAAAGTTAGTTCACTTCCTTGGCATATTACCCACGTTCCCCCTGTGATTTGTCTCCTTCTCCAGACTTCCTACCTCGGCTTAAAACTCTGGGAGATTTCTGAAAGGCTTCCCAGTCAAGCTGACAAACCCCAGTGTTCTGGCTTGTGATCATCAATGTGTGTGTGTGTTTTGCCCTGCGGATACACAGTAGCTAATCCCTCCCTTTACTTACACATGCTTTCTCCTTTTGACCTCTATTCCTCTGTTTTTTCTCCCTGTTACCCCCACTCCATTGAACCATCCCACCTTTTTTTTTTTCCTCTGCCTCTGCTTCCTTTTTTTCTGTTTCTCCTTCTCCACTTCTACCTTTGAATTTATAAATATAGTATATATAGCACAAAATACAGCTCTTTCTCCACTGCTGTGACTGTTGATTTTTATATTTATATGCCAGAGAATGAGGAGGCGAGTGTGGAGACGAAGGTGGGAGGGTCAATGTGATATTGCCTTGTTTCTGGGGGTGGAGTCAAAAAACTACTGTTATTCATACACTATAGACTGGGACTAGGACCAAGTAGTGCATGTGATGGACAGTATCATTTTCTTTCAGCTCTGGCAGTCCTTAACACTGTACGTTGTGAAGCTGGTCAGATATTTGTTAAAATGTTGGCACAAAGTGATTATTAGTAGCAGATGTCCACCTTCACAAGCAACACATTCCAACTTCAGGTGTAAACAGGAAGTTAAAGAATAAACCACGGGAGGTGGAGTGCTTGCTGAAATGCATACAGAGAAAATTACAATTCAATTTTTATCAATTCAATTCAGTTTCTTTATATAGTGCCAAATCACAACAAAAGTCATCTCAAGGCACTTTACAGTGTAAAGTTTAAGACTTTACATATAACTATAAAATGTAAATACATTGAATGGCTGTTGCTAGTAACATAATCATCAGGATATAATTACATGAAAAGATTAAAACTTCAGAGTACACTTTAATCTTCACACTCCTCAATTTGTCCTGCTCCTGAAACACCTCTGGTCTCTCTGCTGTAACGACTTTGAGCCAAACTAGCAATCACGGCATGTCTGACTGTACAAATAATGACTTACATGCACAACAGTAAGGAATATGCAACCAAGTTCAGTTGTTTCTTCTTCCACATTTCCTCCCACTTTGTCTTTCTGTGTTTGAAGTCTTGTACAGCATCAATATCAAGTGTGTAATAGACACTACTGACTTTCTAACTCAGATTGTCTTGTGTAGGAACATTAGGTGTGATAAATATACATACTTAGGCTGTTTGTGGTATGTTTCAAATGTCCTGTGTCTATGATTTACATATGCTGTTTGTTGCTCTGAGGTGAACCAGTCATGATAATAGTAATAAATAAGATGGAACATAACAAAACAAGCTAATGATTAGAGGGCAGATAAGAGAAGAGGATAAGGATAATCAGCTTTATTGTCATTGATCACATTTACATGTTACAACAAAATTTGACATCTGCATTTAACCCATCCCCCCTTGGGGGGAGCAGTGGGCAGCCACAGGCAGCGCCCAGGGAGCTAGCACTGAGTGTCTTGCTCAAGGACACACCTGGTATGGAGGATGGGCTGGGGTTTGATCCTACCACCTTCTGCATCCCAGTCTGATGCTTATCCCATTGAAAAGTACCTTATTATACTACTCATGACTCCAGTTCAAACCTCTGATGCTAAAGTTTGTATGTGTAATGTTGCTGTTGATATGATGAAGGCATTAAAATGAGAAACACTGCAAACAATCAAATGCCTCCTTAAATAACTGCTGGGAACACTGTTTAAGGCCTTTCAGGAAAATAAAACAGAAGCTGCCATAATGGGCTGTTTTCAGGTTTGAGCAAACAAAATGGTTTGCTTTGGTCCAATGGTCCAGTTGCTTTGGTGAAAGCAGCCACACTGTCACAAACCCTCTGCTTTTTTTTAACTTTTGTGTAGCTGAGCTGTTGTAGCACCAGTCCTGCTAAATCCTGCTAATTAAGTCCAGGTAAGAAAGAAGGAATAATTCTGTTAAGATACAAAGAGATATAATTTTTTCAGCAGAGATTTCTAATCTTGTTTAATCACAGCTTTAATATTAGCAGCTCTAATGCCTCTACCCTACTGACACGCCCACACACAATCTGAAAACGAGGAGATCCCTCACTTTATCTTGTTGTGTGTTTGCGTGATGATCTTTCAAACTGTTATTTCATAATACTAGTGGGTATGTTTATTTCCCCAAGCAAAATTTACCAAGAGCACATGAAAAACACACAGAGAGAAAGAGACAGTGGTGGTGTCTGCCTGTGGCAAGTGTGTAGCTCTCTCTGTCTGGGTAGTTAGAGCTGAGATTGCCAATAAATAGTGACCAGCGGCCTTCAGCATCACCAGCGGGGAGAGATTTGTGTCCTCCTGCCTGATTGGTCCAAGCCTGAGGAAGAGAACAAACCATCTCGTTAATCAAGGAGCAGTGTTGGGACCCAGTGTGTGTCTATGTGCCACTCACACTCTGTGCTGGTGACACGTTGGAGGAGAAGGAGAGGGACGGGGAAAGTCAGTGCTGTTTGTGTGCGCAGTATTATATCATGTGATTGAGACGGCAGCAGTGCAGAGCTGAGCCAATGGCTGACAGATGACTGGGTGTTAAGACTGCAGGAGCAGCCATGACTCACATACACACACGTGTGTGCACAAATCCCTCGCTGCCAGAGTTGTCACATTACAATCCTACCTGTGCTTACATTCCTCCTAGCACCAATTTTCACCTTTAGGGCTGCCAACTAAAGTCTAGTGCCATGTCAGAAGTATCATCACTCGTTTTCTACTGGAGACCTCAGAATCTCAAATGTGCTAAATTCTCAGCTTTTTCTAGTAACTAAAGTTTTCAGTAGTAATCAAACACTTAATATTTTCAGATTGACTTTTTCAAGCTGTTTATTTTTTGGTGCCCAAAACTGGTGCTGTGTTTGTTTTCTTGGTCCTGTGTGTCAAACTGCCAGGTTTAGAGATGCTCACAGCTTACAGCTGTAAGTTTGTATTTGTATCAGTTTATGGTGCAGTAAGCTGGTTTTGCACTGAATAAAAAGCTACAAAAAAGCAAAATATGGATTTTGTGATTGCATTCAGCCAGAGCATGTGAGGTACAGTGTAGTGCTAACTTATGAAGAACAATATTGATATCAAATTCAGAGTGAGATTATAAATAAACACCGGATAACAGGATTTAAATTTCAATAACCTGATTTCTGTCTCTCCACTCTAATCTCATATTTGCTCACACAAGAGTGTATGGTACATTAAATACTTGTGAATAAGCACCATCCATGTAGTTGTACTAGGTGAAAAAATCTTCCATCTTCCATCTTCTGTGCATTTCCAATTTGGGCTGAATATATCTCCTGTAAAATAAAGTTCAATAGGATCAATCTACTGGTTCACATCATCATCATAACCTCACAGGGAAGCAAAATGTATATTCTGGAGGTGTAATAATTCTCTAATTTCAAAAACGGGTGACCTACACTGTTTCCTGTCCAGACTGCTAACACTACTCTGGACACAAAATTACTTGCAAGCCTGCACACAAAAGTGAGTGATAGGACCTCTTACAAAAAGAATTATCAGATTTTCAGGATATTGTATTGGATCAGGGGGGTGTCAAGGAGTGTTAATATTTGTTAGACTCCACCGTGAGAGAGGTGGGATGATGCCAACAGTCTGGCAGCTGGTTGGGTGGGGAGGGGGGCGGTTCTAGAAGATGGAACCACGACACAAGACTGTGGGTGTGGGTGCTGTGGTTTCAGTCATACATAACCATTACAACCCTAGTATTACCCTTTTGGTAAACAAGATTTTAAGGCTCAAAATTAGTTTGTAATTCTCTTTGCCAAACCCACCACAGGAAACAACACCATGAAAGTAAAAACCACAAGGGTGTTGAAAGGTGAAAATGATTTAGCACTCCAAAACACTTTTGGAAATCTGTTAATTATGAATCCAAAAGAGGATCACAATCAATGCAACAGAGGAGCAGACTACAGGAGTAGAGGTTTAGTAGGCTCAACTCTATACCCATATATTTTCTATTCATTTTCAAACTTGTGACACTGACTCAAGTGTTTCAGACAATTTATCCGATACATCTTCCTGTGGAATACGTCATATTACTTATGAAGTAATACGAACCAACACATACATACATAGATAGATAGATAGAATTTTACACCGTAAGAGCACATCGGGATCTCTGGCTGTGTTCAGATATACAGTAATACCTGATCGTTGCAGAAGACGTCCGGATCATCCTGCTTTAGAACAAAACTAAAAAATTCATAACTTCACTGTTACATGATGGAACAGTCCATTGTTGCTGTTAAACCACAAAACCAATACAGTCAACAAAATAAGAGTTGATCATAAAGATGTTATGATGCATTTTATGATAGTGCAGCTTGTAAATTATGTACCAAATGAACTGTTGATTTAACTCAATTTGTTGTATGTCTTTTCTTTCTCTTGTTTTTTTATTGCACACCTCCCCCCCAATTTATTCCACTCCTTGTGCTTTCCTTTCCTTCCTTCAGCTCCATCACCCATTTTATCCTGGAGGTAGCCCCAGGGCTGTCAGGTGTGCGTCTGTGCATGCATGCTCATACGCAACTGTATCTGTGTGTGCGCCTGTGTATTTCTGAGTGAGCAATGTGCTCACCTGAATTTTTACAGAAAGTGTGCAGTAAATGCACACCTTACTTTAAAGTTTGTTTAGTTTGTTCTGTCCAGATGTATCTACATCTTAGATTAATTGTTCTTTCTCTGTCCGTGAATCATCATGTTTGTGCTTCACTGGACATTTGAATTGTATCTGCTGCTTGTGTACCTCTGAATCCATCTCTCAAACTACAGCAGTTTTGATGTGGGGTTTGTATAAGGTCTCTTGACAGGCAGACTGGGTTGTTGAAATATTAAATGACACGTGTGCCTTTATATATGGAACATTGTTTAATAATTGTTTTAATTACAAATAGACTTGTTTTTTAAAAGAAGTTCACAATTTCAAATTCATATTTAGTAGCATTATATTTGCTGGGGTCATGGTGATTTCGGAGCTCTAAAAAGTTGGTTACAGGTAAGAATTGAGAAATTCTCTTTCACAGTTTTACTGAAACTCACCATCCTGTGGTGATTTACATCCTACATACTGGACAGTTCATGTACTGTTCAAGACAAACTGTTTTTAAATGTTCCTGTACTACTTCTACACTGTAAAAAAAATGTTGTTTTTAAAAATGTTTTTTTACAGAAATTTGCCATGAAAAAATACGGATATTTGCCATTTTTTATGTTTTGCAAGAATATACCATTAAAATACGGTAAATCAGTTTTACCTGTAGGTAAACAGTGCAGTAACACTGTTTTTTAAGTTGTTAACATTATCTGTTCCATATTATAGTGACCTGGGAGAAGTGGGCGTGTCTTGGGGGCTTCTGGGTACTTTAAAGATGGGCATATGAACATAATTGTCTCTATTTTTCTGCTTTTCATGTCATATTCTTTAAGTTACAAGTTCTATTATTTGTTTGCCATGTTCCTGGTTTTGACTTTCACATTGCTTCTTGGTTATTTATGCAGTTATTAAACACAGACATGTTACACCATAAGTGTAGGTGGTTGCACCATTAGTGGTGTTCTTCCTTGGCCAAGCTAAGGGATTTAATGATGATGAAATAACTTGTTTGTGCATGTGTTAACATGTCATTGTAGAGAAATCAAAACAGTTTCACTGACTTTCTTCACAAATCAATATCCTTTGCCGTTATATACAGCAATGTATGTAAAGTGGTAGACAGTGGTCTAATGTTGACTAAAAGTTAATACACTGCTAGTGATGGGATAATGAAGTCTCAGGAAGCTTTGAGGCTTTCCTTCTATTTGTGCTGAAAAAGCTTTGAAGCTTAATCCCGAGTATGAACAGCGACATCTGGTGGCTAACTGAGGTCAAAGCAAGGTCTCAAGCGCGCAAGTGAAGCAGCGCTCACTGTTTCAATCTCATGTCACCAGTAAAAGCTCAGTAAAGTCTGTGTTTCTTTCATTCTGCTAACGTTCTTGTCCATTTATACTATTTAATGAATACACAATCACAATCATTAGACATTAAATTATTTATTTATTTCTTAGAAGAGACTTTGGCACTGTACCAAAAGTAAGTGGTGTTTGTCAACTCTAAATAAAGAGGATAGTGGTATAATGACAGACTTAATGTGCAAACACACTAATCCAAACACTCCACACACTGCGGATTCAATTTATGAAACAGATTTGTGATTTAGAGTTAAAAATAAAAAAACACAATTAACTACTAATTACGACCAGGATGCGAACCTGGAATATCGGTTTCAAAATGTAGTGTATTACCAGCTGAACTAACAGGGACAGCAATATGTCCCTGGTGCTGTTCAAAATACTATTGTATAAAATAGTGGTCTGGGTCAAAATGCCAGGTCCGATCGCACTTTTTTGTCCCGGACAGCTCCTGGCCATAAAACCGAAGCTGCGGGCCGTATAAAATGTGATCTGACTTTGGACATGTGTGATGTAGAACATAAGGAGACAACATATTATATCCTTATTCTGTGGTATGAGATCAAAGTGATCCCAAACTTTTAAACGCCCTTTTCCGCTTTTACTCGCCATCTGTCAAAAAAATCTCTCCTCACCTTTAATACTTTTAAATGATAATGATGGCTCTTATATGGGCTTCCTGTGAATTTAGCGTTAAAACTGTCAAACAGATGAAACTCTGTCAAACCGATTAAGCGCGCTGTGAAGCACTGATGATGTTCGAAGCTTCAAACGTCACTGGTCACGCGACAGCAGCGTTTTGATACAAGCTCCGAAACAGTGATTCGAATCACCACGCTTCAGATTGACTGACACAAGCTTCGATGCTTCGGTATCATTTTCCCATCACTACACACTGCCAAATCAGCAAAAGTGTACTACAATTTAGGGAAACTACACCTTTAAATGATGTAAATCAAATTTTATTTTTAAGTGTTTCCTTGCTTTTTTACTCTTTGGAAATGTTTTTATTATGGTGCACAACTGTAATTCTACTATAACTAACTAAAGACTGTAAAATCACAGTGAGAAGCAACGGAAAAAACTGTAAGTTTCAGTGGAAACTTACCGTAAAATGAAACCCACTTCACAGTGTCCTGGCTGGACAGAGGAGCACGTTCAGCCAGAGACTAATCAACGTCAAGTGCTCCACTGAA